>JBBBDQ010002051.1:1280000-1527500 GCA_037127315.1 Ascarosepion bandense | reverse complement strand
AGAACACAACCAAACCCAACAACGAAGGCATGTGTGGTTGCTGAAACCCTAGTAACTGCCCACTGCGGAATAAATGCACAACAAACTCAATGGTCTATTGATGCAACATGGCATCTATCGAAAATCCAATTATAAATAAAGTGTATGTCGGATCAACTAGGGGTACTTTTGAGCAGCGCTGGTGCTTGCGCCTAACCTCATTTGGAGACAACTTGTACCGAAACCAAACATCTCTTTCCACATACTTTTGGAAGCTAAAGGATTCAAAACAGAGGCCCAAAGTGAAATGGAGAGTCCTGGAAGGAACTAGAGCTTGCAACTCCCTTGATGACATCTGCCCTTTATGTCTAAGTGGAGAACTACACATTCTTCAGTACCCTAACAGCAACGATTTATTAAGCCGTGGAGACGGGTTGGCTGTGATGTGCAAACATCGCAAATATTTTAAGTAAATTTAAGTAAACAAAAAGGCACCCCACCCAGAAATCCCCCCCAAATGCAAGAAAATGCACACGGCCAACCCTATAAATAAACAGAAAAGGAAAACAAGCCCTATACAACATCAACAAAAAATAATGCAGTTGCAGCAGAATAGTAGATAAATAAATAAAAAAATATATTTTATATTTATAAAGTATGTTTTATAAAGGATAGATTTTATAAAAGAAATGTATTTCTTAGATATTATAAACTATTATATTTTATGATATTATAAAATAGTTTAAATATTATGGAATATTATAAAATATTTTGTTATGAAAGATATATTTTGTGAAAGATATATTTTATAAAAAACAAAAAAATAAAAAAACAAAAAAGCACACACCCCAATACAAAATAACGTAAATTTAATTAAGTAGAAAACAACCCCAAAACAAAACAACACCTAACAACCCATAAACCAGATAACAACACGCAAGGCGCCAGCAGCCTCAGCCCTCACAGGATTAATAGATTGTCCTATCGTGAACTCGGCCACAAACAAACACTTAGCCCTAAGACCTTAAAAAGGTCAACAGAACTCAAAATACAGACCAACTCCTCTAACACCCCCCCCCAAAAAAAAATAAATCCAACACAAATAAACTGGCTTTTCAACTAGATAATTCTCATTTCTAAAAAACACCTGAGGATGAAGCCAACAGCATAATGGGCTGGCTTCGAAACATGTAAATTTTTGTGTAGTGATACTATGAATTTATAAAAACATTGTAACAACCATTACAGTATAATGCTCTACATTTGTATCGAGCACTCTTTATAAAAGTAAATGCATGAACAAAAGGTTAATAAACCTACGAGTTCAACAACTTAGTTACAATACTATATATATATATATATATATATATATATATATATATATATATATATATATATAATGGTGATAATTTACCCATCGCATTCTGTAAATGGATGGATAGAACAAGAGCCGAGTTCGAATTCCAATCAATTTCTTTACCTTCACTTTACGTGAAAATGTCTTTGGGAAAGATCGTCATTCATCTCCCCCACGAAGCTACAGGTAAGTAGCAGGGCAGACTGGATCCTATAGCCTTGTGTGGGGCAACTGTTCACCATTTCGCAATAGGGCAAGCGTGGTTCAGTAAGTATACACACCACTGATGACATAGTAAATCAGGGAGCGGTTCCCCCAATATATAAAAATATGTATAGATATGTAGAAGCCTGTTGGAACGTTGGTTTTCAGACCATGAGACACGGATTCGAATCCCACCACAGTCATATTATCAGCCTGGAGAGGCGATCCTAGCCGGTGGCATATTTGGAAAGTACCTGAAAGTCATACCAGAGCTTGACAGATATCTTTTGAGTGGAACCGAATAGACGGAAATATTCGATGCTTGTAGTATCACAAAGTACATATAGTCATCCGCAGACAGATCTGTTTCGCTGTATCACAGCTCATCACTACGGTTAGACTCCGATTGCTTTTAACCCAGGATTGAAACCGACCGAATTGGCGCCAGTCGGCGATTCTACCTTTAGGCGCTCGGTAGAAGAAGGCAGACTTTTTAGCGTGTATATTATCATTATACACGCCCAATAGCCAGCGTGCTCTAATTCATTAGTGAATGAGCGATGCGTACACACACACACACACACACACACACATATATATATATACACACACACACATATATATATATATATATTAGTCATCAACATACAATCCTGTTTCGCTGTATCACAGCCCATCATTGTAGCTAGACACATCCACTTGCTTCTGGCCGGGATCGAAACTCGGCCGATTTGGTGTCAGTCGGAGTCGCTACCCACTAAACCATAGGCGTATGGGATCCGATAGGGGAAATTTTAACGTGTAGTATATAAGCAGTCTATACACACGCCAGTCACCGAAAGAACTCAATTCATTCCTCAAGAGTAATGAATATATCGCAGAAGTGGAAACTGTTTTTAAAATTTTCTTCTCCAGAGAGCTTAATCGTAATGAGAGCATAATATATTAGTCATCCATATACAAGCCTTTTTTTTTTTTTTCTGTATCGCAGCACATCAGTGTGGCTAGGGTGATTGAAAAGTAACACCATCTTTTATGTATGAGTGGAATCCAGATTGTAACTATTTTCTTTTTTAACCAAGATAGTCTGCTGTATCAAATCAAGGCTTTCGAGGTAAACCGAAAGACGAATACAAGAAGTTATGTCTTCCATACAACAATAATTCCAGCTGAAATCAGTTGAAGTGATGGCTTGGCGATTTGAGAAGCTGGTAACGAAATGTAATCTTCATAAAAAAATTTATACAAACCTCATGTTAAATGCTTTCCTCTCATATTAAATCCTTGTTAAAATTATATTTAATAAATAAATATTGTAAAATGAGGAATTACTTTTCAGATACGCTATATATATATATCTATATAATCAAAATCTATCTAAACTTATTTATAAATGGAACTTTGTCTGTGTGTCTATGTGTGTGTGTGGGTGTGTGTGTCCGTTACCTATAGACTCCGAAACGGCTGAACCAATTTTCTTGAAAATTTACACAGTTGTACTATAAGCGTCTGCGAGTGTTCTTTTGTGTCGTGGTACCCCCCGATAAATATCGAAAATCGATAATCGAAAAAATCGGGTTATAGAAGGAGTAGTCCGATTTTAATCAAATTTGATACACTTATAAACAAAGACATAAGAAACGATATTCAGAAGTTTGAAGGTTGCAGTTCTTACAATAGTGCAGAAAATCGATAATAGATATATATATAAACGCCAAGATGTTTGCGTGTGTGTATCTGTTTATCTGTCTGTATGTCCTTTATACAAATCCACAATTTTTATCCGATTCTCACCAAACTTCACACAAATATTCTTTAGGGTGAGTCTGAGCTCCAGGACCATGGATTAGTTTTAAAGCTTTCATTAGACCCTAGAAACGCCGGGATATACTGCTAGTATATACATATGTATGTCAGATTAAATAAATTGCAAACATTGTGTCTCCTGTGTCTGCTTATTTTTAATAAGATCCATTCATACTCACGGACAATCTTTCGTGTATTATAAATGAAACATGTAAAAAATGAGCTCTAACTTTGACAGTTGATTTTATTATCCAAATGTTGCCCTGTCGGAGACAAAACCATAATAAATCATTGAAATAATCTCATTCATACTAATATATCTCTCGTGAATCCTAATAATATAGGCAAAATTGATAATAAATGATAAAAAATGCAATTCTATTAATTCAATTATCCGTAATAACTACTGCCGACCAGCTGATGTATTACGTAAAACCAACATCTATATCTATAAAAGTGACGGGGGTGGAAGTTGTGTAAGTATTTGTTTGTTTGATAGATTCGACTTAGCGTCTGCATTTTGCGGTCTAGCTCGACGGGAGTTGCGCTCAGATGTAGATCAAAATTTTAGAACGCTAACGACACCTTGAAAATTTTTCAGAAAGCCAAAATTAGGGGTAGAAAAATATATATTATCACCCAACAAAGTCAGGGATCAGTTTATGTATTGATTATAATATAGAATCAATCACCCACTTTCTTTTATCTATATATGTTACCCTTCACCCTCTCCATAATCTAAAAGAGACATTCTACATTGTTATTTATATCTATAAAAGTGACGGGGGTGGAAGTTGTGTAAGTATCTGTTTGTTTGATAGATTCGACTTAGCGTCTGCATTTTGCGGTCTAGATCGACGGGAGTTGCGTTCAAATGTAGATCAAAACTTTAGAACGCTAACGACACCTTGAAATTTTTCGGAAAGCCAAATATTATCTATATCTATATATGATGCCTCTCCCATCCTAATCCAATAGAGACATTCTACATTGTGCAATTATTTGCTATGTAAATTTATCATATGTTTTTTATTTTTATTATTCCTTAAACACCCCGAGTGAAACCGTGCTAAACTGCTAGTTATATATAAATTCAAATATCCTTTTGTAGAATGTATATCCGACAAAATACAAATATATATGTTAGATTTACAACAGCTACATTAAAAAGACCTCGTACATTTCACATGTCTGACCATTCGTCCACTTCTAGACATCTACAACTACATTCTTGTCTACGTTCACAATATAAAAAATATAATGATCGGTAATACAACTAACTATCCCATTACATCAAGAAAACAACAGAAGCAAACTACAGATCCTCGAGGAAATATTCATTAAAAAAAAAACTTTAAGCCGTCGAATAATAGAATCAGCTATGGATACTGTCGTAATGTTCTAAAAGGTTTATAAAAAAGAACAGGTTTTGATGCGTGAATGATTATAACATTACAACATAAAAAAAATCAATGTTGATAATTTTCGAGTTCTCATGGACGCTAAGCGATCTGTCAATCGTAACATTCAAAGCAAGAAAAAAATTACAGTAATTTTTAACAACATAGTTTTACCGGTATTTTTGTTACCTCAACTTACACTCCTGGTAATGACCTCAGAAGAAGATTGAAAGTACTTGGAAACGTCGAGAAATGTATACTAAAATCAACCGTGAAAGTTACAGCGCATTTCTTCCGTCTTTCAATTATAATAGGCGAAAGATTATCAGTGAGTACGAACGGATTTTTTAAAAAATAAGCAGACATAATGTTTGCAGTTTAATTAATCTCATATGCCTAAAAAAAATTACTGCCTAAATTGACATATATATATATATATATATATATATATATATATATATATATATATATATATATACAGTGAGGTCACTGTACCTTGATGTCAATGCCCAGAGATCGATCAATTGTGATCTGACAGAGTGAGTCACAGAGAAACTTCTCACGGGATTGATACGAGTATTATTGGATTTTTAAACTGGCATGATAGTGTGTGTTAGGCGGTTGGGACGGTCTTTCACTGACATTGTTAAGGTCTTTGACATCCATCAATGAACTGCTACATCTGTGTACCGGGAATCTGTGAACTGCACAGCGTCCACCCGGAGATGGCTAGAACTGTTAGTATTAACAGACAAGCGATATTGGTTCAAATCATATACACATTCAATAGGCACTTCAAAGTGGCGTAATGGTCAGCATGATTGTCTCGTTAAATCAATTATAACTGAACAGTGAGTTTGTTCCTCAGTGGGTGCCTAATATTTTCGGCTTTGCTCCACCTAATCTACGCTAGGAACATTTAATCCACATTTAATCAAGAGTTAGCAAATGCATATCTAGCAGCTCAGCTGAACGTTCTTTCGCTTGAATCAGATCTAGGATCAGTAGGTCTACCTGGAAGCTACTATGAACAGTGGATGAAGATCATGATGTCGGTAACTAGACTGTGAAAGAATGCAAATGTGTGGCGTGTTCTAATGAGTGGTTCCTGGGTGATAGTCAAAGTTGGGTTTTTCGCAGACCACAGAGATTCCTATTTTCTTTAAAATAATGTTCACCCTGTACAAAGATCGGGATCCCTGCGAGGTAAATTATTACAGAATAAAATGCACAGTTTATTGAGATATAAGTTGAAGATAACGGTTAACCACAGACCTGAACAGGTTGTAATTGTAGTGATCAAGGAATCATCGCCTTGGGATTATGTTCCCCATAACAGCCGTTCACGAGAAGAATTTGCCCGAGTCGAACTTACATCACACCAATGGGATAATAATGAGGGTGATTATTTACTATATGCTGAGCATGTCGGTTCTTAGCCGTAAAGTTTAAAACTTGTGAAACTAGGGAATTTATCTGAACACTTTAAATGGAAATAGCGATAGACTTTCACACTAAGCAAGGCGATAAAGCCACTAACACGCAAGTGTTTATGAAAAGTGAAAGATTTTATTTAATTTTAAAAAAATGATGTGCAACATCCTGTACAAAACCCAAGGGCTACCCGGGGTAAAGGGTTCCATAATAAGAGGGACAGTTTGTAGAGATATGTGGAGATAATAAGAGTTAACCGTAGAGGTGTAGTGATAGTGGAAGCATCCACTTAGGAGTCAGTTCTACAAAATTGTAATCCGTGTGAAGAATCTGCTCGAACGAAACTTACATCTCACTAATGGATTAACAATGGAATCACAGTGGTTCGTAATGGCTCCCGTCTTGTTTTGGAGTCCATGACCCCTTAAATGAGTCTTGAGACCAGCATCTGATTTCGTAAGTATCAGGCATATATGAGAGATAAACTCTGTATCCTTGATTGGGTTGATTGGAGCAGCATAGACTAAAACTCTCATGTTTACCACCATATGCTTTCTCAGTCCAGATGTGCTACGAACCTTGTTGCATATAACACATGTATTGTTGGCATGGCAGTGAGTCAGGCTGGCATACATTGCTCCAGGTTGTTATGAATGACCTTTTAAATAATTTTTAATTTGCCTTCCCCCGACAAAATCATGCGCATACACACACCACATATTCAAGGCTACATATTATCTTGCAAATCAGAGTTAGTGCTTCTTTATAGATGACGCGTGATCTGCGTATACTTGAGACATTCATCCTCGAAGGTGTTGCACCATTGCATAATAAAGCGTCTCACGATTTACGATTTAAAATCGGTTCTTTCCTATGGTGCACATCCATCTGCAATGTATTAACATTATCCTTCAGATTATCTTTAAACCTCTTCCTTGGACGGTGTTGGGAACGATTACCTGTTTTCAGGTCTCTGTACAAAGTTATTTGGAAATTTTGTTTATCCTCCCATTCTCACAACGTTTCCTGTCCATCGCATATGATTGATAAAATTGAATAATGCCAGTGTTATTACAAACATTCATTGAATACACATTAATATAAACACGTCGTGTTTAATAATATCGACTTACACTAATATATTCTCTAATCTATATCTATAAAAGTGACAAGGGTGGACGTTGTGTAAGTATTTGTTTGTTTGATAGATTTGACTTAGCGTCTGCATTTTGAAGTCTAGCTCGGTGGGAGCTCAAAATTTTAGAACACTAACAACACCTTGAAGTTTTTCAGAAAACCAATGTTAGGGGTAGAACAATATATATAATCACCCCACAAAGTCAGGGATCAGAATAGATCCCCCAACTTTATATTATCTATATGAAACCGGGCTAAACTGCTAGTCTATATCTATAAAAGTGACGAGGATGGACGTTGTGTAAGTATTTGCTATGTAAATTAATCAAATGTTTTTATTCTTATTATTCCTTAAACTACCCGAGTGAAACCGGGCTAAACTGGTAGTCTATATCTATAAAAGTGACGAGGATGGACGTTGTGTAAGTATTTGCTATGTAAATTCATCATATGTTTTTTATTCTTATTATTCCTTAAACTACCCGAGTGAAACCGGGCTAAACTGCTAGTCTATATCTATAAAAGTGACGAGGATGGACGTTGTGTAAGTATTTGCTATGTAAATTCATCATATGTTTTTTATTCTTATTATTCCTTAAACTACCCGATTGAAACCGGGCTAAACTGGTAGTCTATATCTATAAAAGTGACGAGGATGGACGTTGTGTAAGTATTTGCTATGTAAATTAATCAAATGTTTTTATTCTTATTATTCCTTAAACTACCCGAGTGAAACCAGGCTAAACTGCTAATCTATATAGATATTGTTTTTGTAGTGTAACAGTAAAATCTGTTCTACACATTGTCAACCATGACAGAGATCAATGAATCTATAAGATCAAATACCGTGCAACCTATTCACGTATGCGAAATTTAGAATTAGACAGGGAAAATAAAAGAAATGGAGTTAAAAAACAGGAAGAAAGAAAAACGAAAGAAAAATGAATGAGAAAAATGAATGAGAATAAAACAAGACAGGAAGAATAAAAAAGAAAGGCACGAAAAGATAGAGAAAGAATGAAAGCGAAAAAAGAAAAACAGCGAAAAGAGAGATTAAAATAGACGAGAAAATTCCGAAAAAAGGTAAAGGAAAGCGAAAAAAGAAAGGAAGGGAAATGGAAAGGACGAGGAATAAAATTATAAAGAATAAAACGTAAAGAAAAAAAGAAAAAATACAAAAAGAAGAGACAAAAGTTAAATGGAAGAAAAGACAAAGAAAAAGAGAAAAAAGAAAGAGAAAAGTAAGAAAAAAATAAAAAAAATATATAAATAAATAAAAAAAAACAATTCAAGTCGGTATATTGTTGGGAAGTGTTAAAGCTTTTGAGGTAAGTTGTAAAGTTCTTTGTCACTGGAAGATTTATCCGTGTCATATGTAACTTTTGTTAGGAATAATACTGTTAGAAGATTGGTGAAAATTTCTGAGTCCGTTGATAAGATCATCTTTGTAAAGTTTAGAAGAATGATTAGTAAGAGAAGGTGAGTTGGTCTTACATGTTATGCGTGTTAAGATTCTTGTGCCAACTGTAGTAATTTGTACAATTGTTATTTAAAGAAATAAATAGGCATCTACTTGGGTCCTACAATTAGTGCGGGTGTGTGAGAGAATTGCCTGATATTGATGAGCACGAGCCCCTCAATAGCATGCTGCTATTGGGGGCGGTAGTGAACTGCCTTGCCTTGTGTTCTGTAGTTCTGCTGCTACTGTTTTTGGGTGTACCACGTGTCTGCTATATATACATCCCGTAAACAAACAGGAAAGTAAGATTATCAGGTGATTGTCGCGTGTATATATGTACAATGAGTGAATGTAGCTGTGTGGAAATACACGTGATCTTAATATAATATATTGAACAAAAGTAAGTTAATGTACACAGAATAACCATGGGGATATAAATTTTGTTTATTTTTTTTAGATTTTACATGCACAAAAATGTACAAACATCAATCTGGGTCCCACCCATTCACAGTTAGTTCAACCCGACAATTCTACTCCAACAGCTTCTTTTCTCGCACTTCCTGCGTATGGAAATATCTTCCCTATTCTTGCATTGCTGACGACTACAACCTCCAGGAATTTAAATGCAATGTCAATACCCATCTCTTAACCACTTGACTCTAGTTCTTTCTACATCATCCTGTATATCTTTTCCTCTCTTTCTACCTTTTCAACTGTCATCACACCTGTATTCCCAGCCTTCACTTGCTCCTTTCCTTCAATCTCCTCTAATCTTTTTCTCTTATGTAGCCCCCTGCGCATTAGTGGCGTTACCGCCTTGCTTGGGGTGAAACGATTAAAAAAATGTACGTATTTAGTTTTGTGTATTTTTTCTAAGCAGCCGCACTATGTCTGTTCTGAAGACCAACATTGAAACATCGGGCAACGTACGTGACCAAGTGAAAAGGTTTTGAGTTGATAACGTCAACCAGAAATGGATCGATAGTCAAACAGATATTAGGAAAGCGTAACAGCTATGAAATGGTTGATAAGACGAGAGTGAATAGTCACGCATCCAACAAAGTTCTGATTAAACGCTAATATTTGGACTAAATGCCACATCACATTCAAACACTTGTTCCCGTATGATTTACCGAAGTTAAACAACGTTGATCTTCGTTAGTACCTATATGGGTGATCGCTTGAAAATACCAGATGCCTTAATCTTGGATGTGCTGATGATGTATGAATCAGAATTGGGTCGTTATATTCACTTAGTGTGGTGCGTAATGGATGTCGGCTCAAAACAAGGAAGTGAAGAGCTGAGTTCGAATTCAAGTTACATTCGTTGCATTCACTTAAGCGAATATACCCTTGGGGAAAGGTATTAATCCATCTTTTCCCTATAGTTTGTTTTAAATAACAGAACAGATTGGGTTCTATAGTCTTGGTTGTCAACCAGTTTACAGCAGAAAGTAATGGCAACCAACTACGCGAAAATCTGCAAAGCGTGTATCACGTATGGCACTTAACTGACTGAATATAATAGTTGAAAACATGATTAAGGCTTCTACTGGGCATAAAGCGGGGGATCAGTTTTCTACGAAGTAATACACTGATCCCCCACTAATTACTAACTAATAATTTGATGCAACTCTTTCCCCTCTAGCTATGAGTCAAATAACAAGACAGATTGGGTTCTATAACCTTGGCTGGCAACCAGTCTTCCGCAGAAAGTAATGACAACCGACTACGGGAAAATCTGTCCGGTTAGTCATGTCTCTTTCGATACATGATTGCGCAAAGCGTGTATCAGGTATGGCACTTAACTGACTGACTAAACATAATAGTTGAAAACATGATTAAGGTTTCTACTGGACATAAAGTGGGGGATCAGTTTTATATTAGTATAAAGTAATAAACTGATCCCCCATAATTACTACTTAATAACATAATACATCTCTTCCCCCTCTAGCTATGTGTCAAATAACTGGACTGCTTGGGTTCCATAGCCCTGGCTGGAAACCAGTAAGTAATGGCAACCTACTACGGGATAAACTTCTGCCCAGTCAGTCATGTCTCTTTCGAGACATGATCGCTCAAAGCGTGTATCACGTATGGCACTTAACTGACTGACTTAATACCTTACTCAACTTCTGGAATGCCCCTTTCGCCATGCCAATTTGCCTTCGGATCTCTGTGTCGCACTTTCCGTCTTCTGTTATAACGCTTCCCAGGTATTTAAATTTTTGTACCTGCTTGATTCTAGTATCCCCGGCCTGTATTTGGCATTTTGGGCTGCCCTTTTTACTGATGACCATGCATTCGGTTTTCGTGCAGTTTATTTCTCGTCCTTTCTTGTTACTTTCTTCTGCTACCTTCTGTAGGAGGTCTTCCGACCTTGTTCAGTTGGAAAATATGCATGGAAAAGGTAGATCACCGCCCTCAATGGGTTGAAGTAGAAATCATAGATAGAGAGCATCACTGGAAAATACGAAAATTTAAGAAATCATCGCATATGCAATAATAAAAATCTCCTAGGCTGGCCAAACAGAGACATTATTACTATATGGGAACCAGTCATACAAACAGCAAGAGGAAAAAACTAAAAAAAAAAACAACTATAATATGGGCTAGGTATAAAAAAATTTTTTAAGCGATATTAGGTTTATAATATCCCCAAAATTCACTCACTGACTTCCCTAAAGATACTGTCTAATGGATGTTCCAACTACACATGGCTCAGTGGGTAAAACAGTTAGTTGAAGTCATCCAAAAAGTAAATTGACTCAAAGAGCTGTGAGATCAATACCTGGCCACAGCAGAAAGAAAAAAATAAAACCTTAAGAGTTGACTTCCTAAGAGGAGTTGACGGAAACAGAGATATTCAGAAAATGAGGTAGAATTAGAACAAGCTACCCCCGAGGATTTTTCGGTTCGAAATTCTAACGTATACCACCTGATGAATACTGGAGTGTACGTGACTATGGCAATAAAAATGAGGATAAAAGTCCGAACGATGTAAATAGAATAAAAGGGATGTGTATTGTAAAGCCAGATGTTTTCCGTTACTTTCGTATTTCGCCCGACTGCAAGCTATTTTTTTTTAGATAATCTTGTTTCGTTCTGCAAAAAGTTCTATTTACTAAATGGATAACCAAAGGAGGATTTGAATTTATAGTGAACACTTGACACCGTTCGAAATCAGATATGCCTTAACAATTTGCAAAAGCGTTAAACGAGGACCCTTTATGGTTTAGCCAAAGATCTTTAACTTTCTCCTTCATAAAGTTTCACTTTGGTAACACTGTTTTTTTCTAAAGACCTGAATTCTATAATCATGAAAGAATTATCCGTGTAACATTGCCAGGAATTAATCTGTTAAAGCAACTACTTCGTTCGAAAGATAAGGTGTTTGTACCCTTAAACAACGTTCTTTTATGGTTTTAGGCTAAAACCTATATTAGCTGTTTCCCTTTCTTTATAAAAATTTCGCTTTGGTAAGTTTTAAGATTTTTTTTTTAAGTACGTCAGTTGATATCAGAAGAAGAAATCGGAGAATCGACTTCGAAATCCAGTTGAGTTTTTTGCATTCACTTTCGGGCAAATACCATTGGAATATTGCTTCTCCCTTTAGCTATGGGTTAAGTAGCCATACAGGTTGGGTTCTAAAATTTTGTCTACCGTAATGGCACCTGACTGCGGCATAATCTTCTGCCCAGTCAGTCATGTCTCTTTCGAGACATGATCACCAAAAGCGTGTATCACATAAGGCACTTATCGAACTGACTGAATACAATAGTTGCAAAACATGATTAAGGCTTCTACTGTGCATAAAGTGGGGGGTCAGTTTTATATTGTTATGAAGTAATAAACTGATCACCCACTAATTACTACTTAATAATATGATACATCCCTTTTCCTTCTAGCTATGAGTCAAATAACAGGACAGATCGGGTTCTATAACATTGGCTGACAACAAGTCTACGGCAGAAAGCAACGGTAACCTACTGCAGGATAATCTTCTGTCAGTCAGTCATGTCTCTTTCGAGACATGATCGCCCAAAGCATGTATCACGTATGGCACTTAACTGACTGACTGAAGTTTCAAGAAGTTCTGTTAACCTCCTGAAAGAAAATTCTTTTAGTTTCAAGGAAGACATTCAGCACCAATTTGTGTTTCCTGGGAGAGAATCTCAGAGAAAGTTTTCAGCCGGTAAGGATATTTCAAAAAATTATTTCACTCCAAGTAAAGTAAGAAAGTTACTAGGACCCGAAGAGGTTACTGAGTGCAAGGAAATAAGAAAAAGAAATGCATTTTTCAGAAACAGGAAAAATATAAAAACTGGAATTATAAGAACTGGAATTATGAATCTACCATCCGCCCGTGCATTGAATACTGCTGCCATATATGGTCGGGTGACCCTGCTATCCACCTAGGGGTCCTTGACAAAATCCAACGGAGAATCTGTAATATGATCGATCCCGACCTACCATCCGCCCGTGCATTGAATACTGCTGCCATATCTGGTCAGGTGCTCCTGCTATCCACCTAGGGGTCCTTGACAAAATCCAACGGTGAATCTGTAATGTGGTAGATCCCGACCTACCATCCGCCCGTGCATTGAATACTGCTGCCATATCTGGTCAGGTGCTCCTGCTATCCACCTAGGGGTCCTTGACAAAATCCAACGGTGAATCTGTAATGTGGTAGATCCCGACCTACCATCCGCCCGTGCATTGAATACTGCTGCCATATCTGGTCAGGTGCTCCTGCTATCCACCTAGGGGTCCTTGACAAAATCCAACGGTGAATCTGTAATGTGGTAGATCCCGACCTACCATCCGCCCGTGCATTGAATACTGCTGCCATATCTGGTCGGGTGCTTCTGCTACCCACCTAAGAGGTCCTTGACAAAATCCAACAGAGAATCTGTAATGTGATCGATCTCGACTTGGCAGCTCGGATACAGTCACTTTCTCACCGGCGCAAAGTGGCTTCCCTCTGTCTATTCTACAAATACTTTCACGGCTTCTGCTCTGATTAACTTAGCTCACTGGTGACCCCTATATATAAACTTACTCGAGCCACAAGATTAGCAACTAGGTCCCAACTTTTTACTGTGAAACCAATAAATTGTAAACGTAAATTCTACTCCAGCTGCTTATTTTCTCGCACTTCCCACCTGTGGAATTCCCTTCCGTTTACTTGCTTCCTCGACATCTACAATCTCCAAGAATTTAAATGTAAAGTCAATAGTCATCACCTATCTCACTAAGTTGCATCCTCTCTCTCTCATGCTCCTTTCTCCATTCACTTCACTCTCATCAGTATTCTCATCTTTCTCTTAACCAGTACTCCCATCCTATGTAACCAGTGGCAGTAAACTGCCTTGCGAAATATTATAAAAAAATCAAGAAGACAGTAGATAACGATTGACTATAATCGTCAATACATCAGCAGTTGACCTAGAGAACAATGAACGAACAGGAATAAAAAAGACAGGTTATAACGATTGTGAATAATCGTTGACACATTAGTAAGTGACCATATTGTTTATCTGAAAGGTAAGAACTTGCGATGTTAGATATCCTTAAAATTATTTCATATTTCTACACATGGATGAATCTTGTGGCAACAAATGTGCGATGATAGAATTTGGTCATACATTGCGTTTATCAGGAGTGTTTTGATTTTGATCTACTTGTAGTAACGTCAAAGATCTGCGTTCGACAATCTGATAATCGAATTTCTTTTGTTCAGAGTCAGTACGTACAAGATGTTCTTTGTCACCATATGCATTCTACTTTCGTGGACACTAACCTCTCCGTAGCGTTTCCAAATCGAATATAGATTGATACATAAAAGAACACACACACACACAGTCATCTGCAGACAGATCTGTTTCGCTGTATCACAGATCATCAGTACGGTTAGACTCCGATTGCTTTTTACCCAGGATTAAAACACGACTGAATCGGCGTCAGTCGGCGATTCTACCTCTGAGCCATGAGGGCTCGGTAGAAGAAGGCAAAATTTTTTAGCGTGCATATTATCATTATACACACCCAATAGCCAGAGTGCTCTAATTCATTACAGAATGAGCGATATATATATATATATATATATATATTAATGTATATTTGGGTAGTAGTCTTTCTTTTAAACATGTTTCGTTAAAAACAACCAACAAGGAAGATTTTATCAATTTTTAATTTCATTTTTACAGTATTCTTATATGTTACGTTTTTTTTTTTACTGAAGATAAAGATTTTAAAAATGTCCCATAATTATTGACTTTCCAAGTGCTTTCAGCCATTTCACTGGCCATTTTCATCAGTATTTTTCCGATGCTATTATTTTATCCTCATGTTTTGACTGTAACGTAATTAATTTTGTGTTTTTGCAAAGGAGCATTCCTTAAAGCTACCACATAAAGCGCACAGCTTAGCATGGCGGTATTTTTCCTTGTCAGTCGATTTTAACAAAACATGTTTAAGTTAAACAAATATATATATATATATATATATATATATATATATATATATTAAAAAAGGATTAATTCAAAGATGTTGAATGGCCATTTCGATATGAAGATCCCCACGGGGGACAACACATCACCTCAGCAACATAAAAATCCTTTCAGAAACTGGAGAAAAATTAGTCTACTTTTCCTTTTTAAATAGATTGCAAAGAAATTAAAAAATAAAATAAAATAAAAATAAAAATAAAAATAAAAATAAAGGGAAAGAAAAAGAAAAAGAAAAAGAAAACGAAAAAGAAAAAGAAAAAGATAGAATAAAATCAAATAAATAAGAAAAGAAAAAATTGCCATCTTCTGGGTTCGCAAAAAAAAAAAAAGAGAATGTAACTAAAAATTAACAGACAGCCGTGTTAAATCGACGTAAGTTTAAGCAACATAAAATTTTTTAATATTAATTAGGATCGGGTTTTTTGGAATTTACCTTCCTGCTTTTTTCCCTTGGATTGAAGTATCTGAATTAAAATATATATATATATATATATATATATATATATATATATATATATATATCAGTTGTACTATATGACAGTATATTTCATCTTCTACTGGAACTAAATTTCTCAACAAATTTTCTTTTTCGTCTTCTCAGTCGCTGCGTTTTTCTCTGAAACTTGTTCGTATATTCTAAAATAGGCAGAAAGTGTCATTTCCGCATCCGAATTGTATGTGAATTCAGATATTGCAGTTTCCACTGCCTTGGGAGTGAAAGAATTTCTCTTTTCTTTTGTTATTTCAGTTAACTTTTGTTGTTGTTTCTGGAATTGCAACAGTTGCTGTTTTTGCTATTTTTTCTGTTGTATTTTTATTCCCTAGGGAAAATCATTCTTCTATATTTAAAAATATCTATGTTTTTTTTCTTTACGCATAGCAAAGAAAAAATTAAACAGCCGTGGTTCTAATTTTGCGTCGTCACTGTTATTACCTGCGCCACAGCAAAAAAAAAAAAAAATGTATTTATTGCAACTCAATTTCTTCTATCCACTTTTATAACATTCTACTTACGGTCGTGCGTTGTGGTACAGTGGATATCGGCTCGGAACGAGAAGTCGGGGAGACGAGTTCGAATTCCAGTTGAATCCATTGTATTCACTTACACGCAAATACCCTTAGGAAAGGTATTAATCCGTCTATTCCTTCTAGTTATGGGTTAAATAGCAGGACAGATTGGGTTCTATAGCCTTGGTCGGCAACGAATCTACCGCAGAAAGCAATGGCAACCTATGCGGGATAATCTTCTGCTCAGTCAGTCATGTCTCTTTCGAGACATGATCGCCCAAACGTGTATAACGTATGGCCACGTATGGCACTTAACTGACTGACTGACTTACGGTTATAATATTATGTCTCGACTGAATCCAACGATACTCTAACAAACACTCTGTCAGAACCTTGGATATTTACTTTAGGTATGACACAATATCGGGTTTTACGCAGAAACCCCTCCGCAGACACTTGGGCAAAGAGTCGGAATTCCTCAAGCGATTGTATAGACGGGATCTTGATTTAAGCCTTATTCTTATCGGCCGAATTTCTGTCCGTAGACGGTGCATCGACAGAGAAGAACTCACCCCGAAGAGAGAAAGAGAGTGAGCGCTTGTCTGTCTTTCTCAGCTGAGTCTCGGCCAATAGATCGAGCCCTGAGTTAGTCATTCACTCCTCGAAGGCGCCAGATATTTCTAACGCCAAAGATTAAGTGAAGGCAAGGACTATGGAATAATTCAACAATTGAAGCAAGGAGACCGTCCAGAAGAGTTGCAGTAGATTCCAAAACCGACTGAAGGAGGAAGTCACTTTCTGACAAATCGACCATGTTGAAATTCGAACCCGGGTTTCATTGTCCGAAAGTGAACGTTCTGATATATATATATACACAAATCGACCATGGTGAAAAGGTCCGAAAACGAACGTTCTGATATATATATATATATATATATTGATTGTTTAATACTTAGCTTTTGGTCCTAATAGGGTTAGACCAGTAAACATTTGTATTAAAAAGTGTTCGATACAATTATATTGTAGAACTTTTAAATATTTTCCATTTTTAAACGAGTTATTTCACTACCCAGGTTTCTACCATAAGTGGTGTCTTCAGGCGATTTCAAATAAAACACCGTTACAAAAGCGTTCTTAAAAAGAAAAACGGTAAAAGGTAAAATCAGTTATTAAAAATCGCCTGAAGAAACCACTCATGGTAGAAACCTGGGTAGCGAATTAACTCGTTTAAAAATGGAATATATATATATATATATATATATATATATATATATATATATATATATATATATATCAGAACGTTCACTTTTGGGTCATTTCACCATGGTCGAATTGTCAGAAGATGGCTTCTTGATGTTATTTGTTTGGAGGAGGCGATCCCAGCGTACGACACCTTTGGAAAGTGCGTGAAAACCATACCATGGTTTGATCCAAGCTTTTGAGTGAAATTGGGTAGACTGCTTTGTATGAGGAGTCGTCGAAGGTTGCGATAGCTCGAAGTAACATGTCACTGTGACCGAGAGTTTGAGCGTCTTGGCCATGTTCACACTGTTGTTCATACAACATAACGCGCTGTCTCCCTGAAACTGTAGCTAAAGTCCGTTAAGCATAGTTGCAGTATAAACCACAGGTAAGCTCTTTGGGTGTTCAACAAAAACAAATGAATAGTGATTTTATTGAATACATTTAATCTTTAGTATTTCAGGATATTAAGTTTGGTAAATAAATATGTTAAAAGGTGATGTGAGTGTTATTTTCATTTTTGCATAATTTAATCAACAATTCATCCATCTTTGCCAAATATATTCTGTGACTAAAAAGTTAGAAATATCTTTTACAATGGTCAGTAGCTTTGTTTTCGGCTTGGAGTTAAAATGTCTTGAATATTGTTGAATTCTGTTCTGGGTGAGCCATTATTTTTTTTTTTTAATTTTTTGTTCGTTTTGCCTAATTTTTGCTTGATCTTAAAACTTTTCATGCTTAATTGAAGGATCGATTTTGTTTCCTTAGACATTTCATTGCCTGGACTTTAACTAAGTTAAAACTTAGCAATTCAACAACGTTTTCTTTCTTTTTCTTTTTTTTCTTTTTTTTTTTCCTGTTTAGGATGCGGTTTCCGGTTTTCTCTTTTTCAAACTTTTCACTCTTTTCCTTTTTTATTTTTATTTTTATTTTTTTTCAATTGGAGTAGATAGACTAAACTATCGCCCGGTTCACACTCCACCCACATCTATTTAACAGGTGAAGAGGCTCATCCCTTGTTTCCTGTTTAGGATGCGGTTTCCGGTTTTCTCTTTTTCAAACTTTTCACTCTTTTCCTTTTTTATTTTTATTTTTATTTTTTTTCAATTGGAGTAGATAGACTAAACTATCGCCCGGTTCACACTCCACCCACATGTATTGAACAGGTGAAGAGGCTCATCCCTTGTTTCCTGCTTAGGATGTGGTCTCCGGCTTTCTCTTTTCCATTCTTTTTACCCTTACGTAGCCCCCTGCGCATCAGTGGCGTTACCGCCTTGCTTGGGGTGATATGATTAAAAAAAAATATATATATATATATATATATATATATTTCAGGCAAAGTCGAAAGTGTACCGTTAAGCGAAACTTGCGTCTTTATGGATCTTCCGAAATTGTTGATATCCACACATTTTCTGATTTAAAGGAAATTTATTTTCGTCTACCGTCTTTAATGAATAAAATGTGAGTATCCACTGAAAAATAACATTTAAAATTATTAAAAATTTTGTCGGATTAACAAAAATACATTACTTTCTTTAAAAATGTTCTTTTTTTTAATAGTTGGATACGAAACTGCGCAAATCCCAAAATCGGAAACTGACGGAGATGTAATATAAACAGAGCCAAAAAGAAATTCATAAAAAGCGAAGAGGAAAAGGAGAAAAGTTTGGGTTTAGGAAAACCAGAAAAGAAGCGAAGGAAAGAACATAAAGGGGGAAAAAAAGAAAGAAAAAAAGCAATAATCAATTAATGAATCGTAAGAGATGTGTAAGAGACATGCATTATGAGGAGAGGCAAAAAAAAAAAAGTATCCGCAGAGATTATAAAAGGTAGACAGAAAATGGGAATAGCTAAACCTAAGAAGGAAATAGTGATAAAAACATATATAACAGCGACAGGAGATAAGAAGAAAAAATGGTTCTAACAGAAAAATGGAAAATCATGGCAAAAACAAAGAGAAAGAAACTTGAAGAAGAGACATAAATATTTGAATGTGAAGAAAACTAACGGGAGCGAAGAAAGAAGAAAAAAATTTGGTCACAATTAAATTAAACCAGTACCCAGTTGTGCTAAAACGTGCCCGATACAATAATATTGTGGCGCTTTTGAATATTTTTCATTTGGAAATGAGTTATCTACTCAACCCAGGTTTCAACCTTACGGTATCTTCAGGCGATATATAATTATCCGATTTTGTAAGGGTTTTCAGGCGTACAAACATGAATTTTTATGAACGCGCGTCTGGTAAAAATCCCTGTTTGTACGTTTGAAAAACGTTAGAATATTCAGTTATTATAAATCGCCTGAAGATACCATAAGGTTAAAACCTAGCTCATTTGTATATATATATATATATATATATATATATATATATATATATCAGAGTGGGTACAGAACGAAGAAAGAATTTTTTCCGTCCAAAACATTAATTTAAAACAGTGCTCGATATATGATGTATAGAGCTGTGAATATTTATTATAAATTATGTTTTAGAACATGTACATTATTTTTTAATATATGTCCTCGACAATCGTATGTTTGTTTCAACATTGGGTCCGTTTCTTCGGGAGGTAAAAGCAAAACGTTTCAACATTGGGCCCGTTTCTTCTTCGAAGAAGAAACGGACCCAATGTTGAAACAAACATACGATTGTCGAGGACATATATTAAAAAATAATGTACATGTTCTAAAACATAATTTATAATATATATATATATATATATATATATATATATATATATATATACCTAGTGAGTCAACAAACCTACCAAGCGGATCGTCAGGAAAAGCGTGGTAGGTTTGCTGGCCTACTAGTTATACTTTATTTTTATTCTGCTCTACCTAAGTATTGAGCGCTTTTGTGTTAGTTGATTACTCGTCTCGGGTTATTTTCTTTGGGTTACGTGCTGACTCGGTCCGATTCCTTTGACTGATGCTCGTGTACTTAGCTCTTTTTTTTTAATTTTTTAAAATTTTTTTTATTTATTTATAACCACTTTTCTTTCCACGTAGATCCGCGGAGGGTTTTCGACACGAGTATATTGAAACTGATTAAAAAAGAAAAGAAAAAAAAATAAAGAAAAAAAAAAGTCAAAACAAGTAAGCAAGCAAGAAAACATGCCCAGGAAGAGACGCCTCCCCACAAAATATATATATATGTAAGAGAGAGAGAGAGAGAGAGAGAGATAAAAGAAAGAAGCCAAGAAAGAAAGCAAGAAAGAAATACAAAGAGGAGACAAAAATATAAAGTTATAAAAAAAGAAAAAGAAAAAACAAAATTAAGTCTGGTCTATTAAATTCATGCAAGCAAGGTGGGTGACTAAGCAAGCAACGGTGTAATTTAATGTCGAGGAAATATATATATATATATATATTGCTGGGTTTGGTACCAAAAGGGAATTAAACTTCAAACAATCCTATTTCTCCAAAGAGAACACACGCTTCACGCTACTTAAAAATATCAGTGTTTGTGTATAGGCCTAATGGCTTAGAGCGCACACACACGCACGCACACACACAGACACACGCACGCGCACACACGCGCCTATAAATGTATATATAGAAACACCAAATTATACACGTATATTAAAGTATTGGGTATAATAAAAATTCAGCGGTTGGAAACATTAAAATTTAAACTTAAGTATTATAATTATTAATTTATAGAAAAATAGGGAAAAGCTGTTGAAAATTTTTTTGAATATTACAAAAATATATATATTGTGTGTGTACATATATATGTATGTGTGCGTAAACGCAATATGAATTTTATATTTTATACTTTTAAATAAATACGTTTAATATATCAGTCAGTTAAGTGCCATACGTGATACACTCTTGGTAAATCATGTCTTGAAAAAGACATGACTGACCGGGCAAAAGATTTTCCTGCAGTAGGTTACCATTATTTTCTGCAGTCGAGTGGTTGCCAACGAAAAGTATAGAACTCAATCTTTCTATTTAACCCATACCTGGAGGGAGAAGCGACGGATAAGAACCTTTTCCAAAGGTATTTGCGCATAAGTGAATGCAAGGAATTCAACTGGGATTTGAACCTGGCTCTCCGATCTCATGTTCCGAGCTGATATCCGCTGCACCACAAAGGACATCTTTTTCTTCTATCTGTCATGTGAGTATCATATTCTCTAAACCATCCTTTCTCGTTACATGTCCCAGGAACTTCAGCTGTCTTTTCCTGATGTTAAGTATTGTGTTAGTGATAATGACAATGTGCTATTGAAATGGCCACTGCGTTCATCTGACATGATACCTGTTTTTTTTTTCATTGGGGCTCTATTACAGTTCTTAATCAACCTCTTCCTGAAAGCTAGAGGATAAGAATCGCTGTTGCGATGAAGAATGTTACGCAAGAAATGTTACAGCGTATTTGGCAGGGACTGCATTACCGACTTAACGCGTGTCGTGTCAGAGGTGGTGTGTATATTGCACATTTGTGAAACTTTAGATAATAGGTTATAAAATCTACGTCTCCCTTTTTTTAATCATTTCATCCCAAGAAAGGCGGTGCCACCACTGATGTGAAGAGGGTTACATAAGAGAGTCAAAGTTTTAGGCAGGAAGAGAGTGAAGAGAAAGACGAACCAGTTACAGATGGTGTCAGAGAAAGGGCAAGAGAAGGATGGGAACAGAGGAGTGAAAAGAGTTGCGAAGGTCGAGAGAAAGGGAAAGTAAGATACACAGGTTGATGTCGAGAAGAACTGGTGTCAAGTAGATAAGAGATGGGTATTGACATTGCATTTAAATTCCTGGAGGCTGTAGCCGTCAGGAAAACAAGTATATGGAAGGGAGTTCCACAGGCGGGAAGTGCGAGAAAAGAAGCTCATGAAGTAGAATTGTCGGCTGCATTTAGTTGATCGAACTGTAAATTTGTGGGACCTAGTTGCCAGTCTGGTTGCACAAGTAAATTCTTGTGGCGGGGGCACCAATGACTTGGTGTCAGTGCAGAAGCCATGAAAATATTTGTAGAATAGACATCCCGTCGGTGAGAAAGTGGCTGGAGTCGAGCTGCTAAGTCAGGACCTATCACATTACAGATCCTCCTTTGGAGCCTGTCGAAAACACTGAGATGAACAGCAGGGACACCTGATCATATATGATAGCAGTATTCTATGCACGGACGGATGGTTGATTTGTTGGAATTAAAACAGAAACTGAAAAAAGTTTGTTAGAAACAAAAACAAAAAAAGTACTAAACGGTTACGTAATATCTTTCTTTCTGTATTGCATTTATTGTTTGATAATCTCCCCAAAGATGAAGAACAGACTTTTAGCAACAAAAAATTGGTTTTTATAGAAGGATGCTTCGAAATACCATAGACGAAGCATATGAGCAACGATGAGATTTTAGAAGGAATGAAAACAAACAAAAAAAAAAACAACTTACACTTAACCACAGGAATGGACAGTTAAAATTTCTTGGACACCTTATGAGGAAAGAGAAGTCAAAATTTAATAAGAACTACAAAGAACAGGAAATTGTGGAGAACCATGATTGTTTATGTTCTGAGGGGTACGGCATATAAGGAAGGATTTGTATGTTATGACAGTCAGTCTCAAACGTTTCTCACACCAATGTCAGATGCGATTTTGGACCACTTTTCTTCCCCAGATTAAAGATGACGTTTTTCTAATCCGGACTTTTATTTCTCGTCAAATATTTTCAATCAAACTTAAATGCGAAGATTGAGTGGTCTACTGACGTATTAAATATGACATCTCTTCAATCATTTTCAACCTCGAGAGAGATGGGCTTGCAGGCAGACATTTTTCTTCTTCTATATGCCGAAGATGGAGATCATGGCTCTCTTCAATTTCCTATCTTTATTTTAAAACAATGTTTACTCTTTTTATTATCCTTGTGCTATCATTCATTTACACAAGGTAGATTATTGGATGTTTTTCCCTGCCTTTTTTAGTTTTAATATATCCCGTGAGTGGCAAAATGTCATTGTCTTTTTCTCATTATATATTTCAGTAATTCCAGCTGTGAACACGATTTTTAACTTCCATTACTAAATTCGCTGCTATGAAAGTCGGTTCTCTGTGCAAGGCCCGGAAGTTCTTTCCGTCTGAATCTATCCTGCACATATATAAATCTACCATCCGCCCGTGTGTTGAATACTGCTGAATACTGCTGCCACATCTGGTCGGGTGCCCCTGCTATTCTCCTCGGGGTCCTTAACAAAATATAACGGAGAATGTGTAATGTGATCGATACCGACTTGGCTAACCGCCTGCAGTCACTCTCTCACCGGCGTGAGGTGGCTTCCCTGTGCCTCTTCTATAAATACTTTCACGGCTTCTGCTCCGATGAACTTAGATCACTGGTGCCCCAGGTACGAATTTGCACGAGACACTAGATTAGCAAGTAGGTTCCACCCTTTTACAGTGAAACCGATAAAATGTAACCGCAATTTCTACTCCAACAGCTTCTTTTCTCGCACTTCCCGCCTGTGAAATTCCCTTCCACATACTTGCTTCCCTGACAGCTACAATCTCCAGGAGTTTAAATGTAAGGTCAATAGACACCTCCTAATACACTAACTCGCTCCCATTCTCTCAAACACTCTTCCTAAGTATCTCCTTACTCGTCTATCACCCTCCTTCTGACATTTCCTATATCCAATCGCTCTCTCAGCACCTTCTCCTATGTAACCCCTTGCGATATAGTGGCAGTGGAATGCCTTGCTTGGGGTGAATTGATTAAAAAAATTAAATAACTGGAATATTCATCGTTTGCAACTAAATTCTTTTCAATAAAATTAAGACAATTAATTGGTTTGCTTTTTATTAGCTAACGTTCATCTGGTACAAAACAGAAGAAGCACTCAGGGTATAACTGAATAAATTGAGTTTGATGAACAAGACAGACGGAAATAGGAAATGAAGATATGGGGAGAGATAAGGACAAAGTAGAGAGAAGAACGTGATAAAGAACTTCTTCCTCCTTAATTAAATACTAAGAGGATATGAGGAGATCCTGTGGACGTAGAAGGGTTGTTCGTTTGCTGAGTAGATCTGAACTATCAAAACAATGAATAGCAATTATTTGAACATTTATCCTGAAAATAAGATGGAAAAGCGATACGATTCTGACTTTTCGTCTAGAGGAAAGGGGTTGTAGGATGAGAAATAATTCGTCACCCAGTTAGCCATGTAAATGATTTTTCGAAATGGAAAGTAAGGATTGGGTAGATGCAGACATAGATGACAGCAGTACATCAGATTTGATCTGATTTTGGTCTTGTAAATAAAGAAAACGTTCAAGGAATTCTTGTGGGTGTTAGTACCTTAAAAATATCATACAGTACTTGCATAGTCAGGTTTAATTTTTCAGCCTTGGCAGTTCTGCCTTTGAGACAAGAGTAAATGGTGGTATTATCTGCATAGATACCTACTTGGAAACTGATTAAATCAGGAAGATTCATTGCTCACATGATTAATCCGTCTCTTCCCTCCAGTTATGGGTTAAATAATAGAACAGATTGGGTTCTAGACTTTTGCTGGCAACCAGTCTACCGCAAATAGTAATAGCAACCTACTGCGGGATAATCTTCTGCCCAGTCAGTCATGTCTCTTTCGAGACATGATCGCCCAAAGCGTGTATCACGTATAGTACTTAATTGACTGACTGACTGACTACATCAACTGAGCCATGTGTGTAATAATGTCAATAAAGATAGTCTGAATAATGTAAGTAGTGTAAATACTAACTCATCTTAGAAGTATTGACTAATACGTGTGATGTGTTTTTTTAGTGGTGTTTTCTTTTTATTCTCATTTTGTAGATTTTCTTGTTCCCGCTTTTATTTTCCTCTTTAATAATTTATTTTGTTTATTTCAAAGTTCTTTTATTCCTAACAGATATCTTTCTATTGGTTGTACAAATCAGCACACTGTCTCTTTGTATATTTCAAAAAATTAAAAGATAATTTTTTAATCATTCATTATCAAAAATATCTGAAAACGCTTGGTAAAGTGAAATATTTTGGATTAAAGACACTTTTTCTATTTGTTCTTCACATAGTTTATTCATATATATATATATATATATATATCGACTGACACCAAATCGCTCTAGTTTCGATCCCGGCCAGAAGCAAGTGGATATGTCTAGCCACACTGATGAGCTGTGATACAGCGAAACGGGCTTGTATGTGGATGACTAATATATTATGCTCTCATTACGATTGAGCTCTCTGGAGAAGAAAATTTTAAAAACAGTTCCCACTTCGGCTGTAATGCGTGACTCTTCAGAAATGAATTGAGTTCTCTCGGTGACTGGCGTCTGTATACACTGCTTACATACAAGACGTTAAAATTTCCCATCTCTGATCCCATTGCGCCGATGGCTTAGGGAGTAGAGACTCCGACTGACACCAAATCGGTCGAGTTTCGATCCCGGCCAGAAGCAATTGGATGTGTCTAGCCACAGTGATGAGCTGTGATACAGCGAAACGGGCTTGTATGTGGATGACATATATATATGTATATATAACACTTATACAAGATAAATTCTCATTATTTAAAAAAGTTAATTTTAATGCATACACGTGTTCACGTTGAACCTATATAACTGATGAAAACAAGGTATATATATATATATAGAGAGAGAGAGAGAGAGATAGAGAAGAGAGGTAGAATCGCCGACTGATGTCAGTTCGGTCGGGTTTCGATCCTCGCTAAAAGCAATCAGGTGACTGACCGTACTGATGAGGTGTGATACAGCGAAAGAGGTCTGCGGATATATATATATACCATCTAATATCAGAAGCAAGTGGGTGTGTATAGCCACATTGATGAGCTGTGATACAGCAAAACAAATTTGGATATGGATGACTTATATATATATATATATATATATAGCCTTTGAGATTTGAAAAAGAAATCACTCGATTGGCGGTCGAGAGCGAGGGAAAATTTACTCACCCCATTTTCATGATAAAGCTTTGACTTATTAAGTTTGAGCCCTTTTAACATCATGATATGCTGTTTTTTGGCAATTGAGTGGAAATACCTAAATTCGTAATTTCTTTTGTCTGGTTCACTACCACCTCCATCTCACAAACGATAAAAAATCACAAATCTGATTTTCTTAACGATTTTCTATAAAAATATTACTTACTTGTATAATTTGTTTTTCGGCGCGTGGTTTTAAAGAAGCAAGCGTATTTTTTCTTTCTTTCAAATGTTC
The DNA here is from genome assembly GCA_037127315.1 of Ascarosepion bandense. Lineage (NCBI taxonomy): Eukaryota > Metazoa > Mollusca > Cephalopoda > Sepiida > Sepiidae > Ascarosepion > Ascarosepion bandense. Next base: position 1,500,748 of record JBBBDQ010002051.1, on the reverse strand, counting down.
GTTTTTAATTTTCGTAAGCGGGGAGGAAATATAGAATATCTTTCCAAATCATTTTTTACAAATCTGTGAGCGTCTTTAATCTAGGCAACAGAGTTATTTTGGCTCCACTCTGGAAGCGTTACTTAAAGGAATGTTTACACTGACCGGGACGATAAAAGCCAAGAGTTCAATAATGATATTGTAGGTCATTCTAAGTAACTTGTGAAGCTTTAATGGCATACTTTTGGGTTGTAAAAAGAATTAGATTTCCTTTAGATTTTTAATCAACCTCGGGCGAGTAGAGCAATAAATTTTAATCGCCCAATTATTTTTTTAATCTACTAAGTCGATCGGGCAAGTGAAATCGCAAAGGCTATATATATTATATATATATATACTGCTAATATATATATATATATATATATATATATATATATATATAGATGATGAATATAAAATATTTGTCAGGACCTAGGGTCTACACCTTTGATCGCTTCTCTACTACGGAATATACCATGAGTTGATCATCAACTATAACATTCAAAACGTCTAATTTAATTCTTAGAAATAATTCCTCAGCTCAAAAATAAAAAAAATATTTTTTGTGAGTTATTATGTCCTTTAAAACAACAAATACATAAGTGTTATGTATCCTAACATATATATATATATATATATATATATGTGTGTGTGTGTGTGTGTGTGTGTGTGTGTGTGTGTGTGTGTGTGTTCGCGCGTGTTTGTGTGTATGTATGCATGTGTTAACATGAAGGATAACATGAGAGGTAAGCATTACGTTGCGTGATTTTCGTGGACGAAGTGTTTTATTATCCTGACTGGAGAATGAGAGATGAAAGTGAGCGAACGTTCTCACTAATGGAAAATCTGAAATTACCTCAGACACAGTATCCCAGGAAATTATCGATGACACGTTTTGATTTGCAGGACAAAAGGAAATGGCCAACAAAAGTCGCTCATCGGAACAGGACAAATCAAAAGATATCGATCTATTGGCCTTCTGATTGATATGGCTCCAACAAAGAAATGGTATAGTGCATCAAGGCAATGAATCTTGAAGACTCAATTTATAAGATATCGATAACAAATGCAGTGTGGAGGGGCAATTACTGATGGCTGCTACTATTAATTGTGTTATTATTATTATGATTACTACTGTTACTACTACTACTACTACTACTACTACTACTACTACTAATAATAATAATAATAATAATGATAACAATAAAAAGAAACCAACTGAAAAATGTCTTCTCGTAAAAAGAAGCCATTATATGGTAATTTCCTGTTATGGCTGTCAAACTCTATTTTGGTGACAAAAACACAGTTATTCATTTAGTCAAGAGTTCATTTATTTGTATTTCTTGAGCTCACGCCACTTGGTAATGGAGGATTTTAGAAGTATGTTTTAGTACAAAAAGCAAGGCTTGAATCTAGTATATTTAAAAGAAACTGAAAATTTTAACAAATGATGTTTTACATTATTTTTACTGTTCGAAGTGTTGTCTTCATCTTTATTGCCATATATGGGATACAAATCCTATATAATCTAACGCAAACGAATAAAGTAAAATTGCACACCCGCAAAAAAAGGATTAGAACGACTAAAAACCCAAGACAAAATGTTTGTGTGTGTGTGTCTGTTTATCTGCCTATATGTCTGTATTTTTTCAGCCCTTTTATTTTAGTTTTTGCTTCAGATTTGGCTCTAAGTAGGTAGAGTTGTAGTTCTTAGTCTCAGCCATGATACTATTTACTCAGAGGACTTATTTAGCCTTCAAAATTCAGTTTATGACGAAACAAATTTATTTGATATCGATACCAGGAAATCAAAATTTAACTTACATCCATTCATTTTTCTTTCAGTCTACGGTTTCGCTTTAACTGGAAACAACTATCGCTTTTTAGTCTTTCGTGCCAACGTCCAAAGTGTCTAAGCTCCAAGACCTAGGATTAGTTTTAAAGATTTCATTACACCCGAGCAACGCCGTGCTATACTGCTAGTATATATATATACTGTTAAATATAAGAGACAATGAATGTCTATTATGTTTAATCATGAGCCGTTCTAAATATCGTATTTTGACCTTAATTTCAGGTGAAAATGAAGACAAAAATTCTCCAACAGTCGGATAATGTTTTATTAAGTTTGTTCTAAGCTTTCAACTCACATAAGCCATCTTTAGAGAGGTTACAAAGACGTTAACATAAAAAACATCAACCATCAAAGACAAATTTATCTCGTGTTGACATAAAACTTTGCTAAGCAACGATTACAGTTACTAAATAGCAAACGCTGTTCGTAAATTTGTAATGCGGTTCTATGACGTCACCCCGCACGAGAGCTCGAAATGTTAACAGAACCATGTATTTAAATGCAATGTAATGTGTTATGACCAAATTTAAACGTGATTTTATTAAGTGTGGGTTGTTTGGATTTAATGTAGATGGCCTCCAATATCTGAAGGTTCTTTTTACTGTGTGTATGAGTGAGGATTATTGTATTGTTGACTAAAATCTGTCTGATATTACCTACATGGTTATGTAAGAAATGTTTAAATGTACTCTGATGAGAAAGGTGACAGGTAAATTTGCGTGAGAGCGTGGTTGTAGTAAAACCAATATAAGTATTGGGTTTTTATTAGTACCAGAGATACAATCTCTGAACGGGCATGTAAATTGATACAGTACATTGGTTTTCTGTAGAGGATTTGGTTGTGTTATTAGAGACTATGAGGTCAATTATTTTAATTTTTTTTGTAATATATGATGAGCTTAATTTCATTATTATTTATTGGTTTAACATTTCTACATATTATGTTTTTGAGAGTTTTTTCGTCTTGTTTCTAATTATGTATTTGGTTGCAAAAGTATAAGTTAATAGTGTTATGTTTATTTTGATGTAAACCATTATTATTTATATTATTAATATTGTTAGAGCTACTGTTAAGTTTGTTGATATATATATATATATATATATATATATATTAAAGGTCATCATGGAAAGAGAGAAAGAGAGAGAGAAAGAGAGAGGAAGAGAAAGAGAGAGAGAGAGAGAGAGGAGAAGGTGATAATAGTGAGTCACCGTTGGCATAAGTTTATTCTGTTCACTACCAGTTATCAAAACTTTGATGAAAGCTCTTGTCGCGTGTTTGCTTTACAACAGTACCTTATTATTTATTTATCAATAATTATGCCGTTGAGTAGAGAAAAAAAAAAATATATATATATATATATCCTCTCTGTTATAATAAAGACCGTTGTGTTTGTATCAGTATCAATATTTGATATTAATAGAATCCTTTGGGATTTACATGCAAGCCGATTTTCAGATCTATGACCGATATTATTTCCTCCTATTACCTGTAGTAGTGCTCTCCTGGATAAAATTTCACAAAAATTTCGGAATTTCTAACACTATATGGCTCTCCGCTTGAGGAGAATTTGATTTTTTTTATGTAATATATATATATATATATATATATATATATATATATATATTGATTTTTTATGTGATATATATATAGAAAGAGAGATGGTTCAATCACAGGTCTACATTTAAAATAGAAAACTTTAAAAATGTACAAAATTGGCTATTGGAAACTGAATTTAAAATATAGGCAAAGACCCAGACATAACGTGGAGTATAGTGAAAATAGCCAAGCCTTACAACAGTTGCAAAATATGTAAACTGCGCCAGAAAGAAAAGTTAGCGATTATTTATTGGCTTAACATTTCTACGTATTATGTTTTTGAGAAGCAAAAAATGAATTATTCTATTAAAAAAATTATGACTAAGTGTAACCACACCATATTCGGTTCATACAACCATGGATGAAAACGTTCTAATTTCTTCTAATTTTTGAAAGTTGCGTGAGCGTTCTTAAAAAAGCGGTAAAATCAGTTATTAAAAAATCACTTGAAGACACCACATTGTAGAAACCTATGTCGCGTAATAACTCGTTTAAAAATGAAGAATATATATATATTGTTTAATACTTAGCTTTTGATCATAGATCAGTGCACATTTGTATTAAAAAGTGTTCAATACAATTATATTGTAGAACTTTTGAATATTTTCAATATATATATATATATATATATATTCCATTTTTAAACGAGTTATTACGCGACCTAGGTTTCTACCATGAGTGGTGTCTTCTGGCAATTTTAATAACTTATAATAATTTTTAATAATTTATTAAAAATCGCCTGCAGACACCACTCATGGTAGAAACCTAGGTTGCATAGTAACTCGTTTAAAAATGGAAAATTATATATATATATATATATATATATATATATATATATGCGGATGACTCTCTCTCTCTCTTTCTATATATATATATATATATATATATATATATATATATACATACAGAGACCTTTCTTTTTTAGGCTTTTTACTTTAAAAGCCTTATCTTCCAGAAATAACATGGTAGAACACATTTTTTAAAATCTATATTCGAAAAATAATCTTTGTCATTGTTATTGTTTGATAGAGTGAATGATAATATCACAGCAATTCTTTCCCCTTAACAAATCACCTTGACATCGAGGTCAAGACATTTCAAGAACTCTACTTAAAGTAAAGAATAGTCTCCTCCATTTTTTGGAGACCTTAAGTCGTGATGTTTGAAACTCAGTATTTACCGTTCTTTTTTTTTTCTCCCTCTATTGCCTTTCTGTCATTCTCTTTCCTCGTTTCCCTCCGTTCTTTTCTTCTCCCTCTCTTTATTTCTTTTTTTCCTAGTTGCGGCTCTTATTTACACACTCTATCTTTCTTTCTGTCTCTCTTTTTTCCTATCCCTCAGTTTACTTTTCTGTCTGTCTTTTTCACTTGCTTGCTTCAGTTAATTGTTCTTCCTCTCTTTTCTCTCTCTCTCTCTCTCTCTCTCTCTCTCTCTCTCTCTTTTCCTCATTGGCTATAGTTTTTTTAGCCTGTCTCTGGTTTTTCCTCATTTAACTTAGTTTGATTTTTATCCCTCTCTCTAACATTTTTCTGCATTTTCTCCTCGTTTACATCAGTTAATTTTTTTCATTTTCACCATCTTTCTGTCTCTCTTTTTCCATATTTGCCCACTCTTCCTTTTGCTCCCACCCTTTACCTTTATGTACCCGTCTTTTCCTCATTTTTCTCATTCTCTCCTCCTTTCTGTCTCTCTGTTTGCCTCAGATTTTTTCTGCTCCTTTCTACATATTCCGTTCTTTTTTACCCTCAGTTGAGTGTCATACTTGATACACACTTTGAGCGATCATGTCTCGAAAGAGAAATGACTGACTGGGCAGAAGTTTATCCCTCAGTAGGTTGCCATTACTTTCTGCAGTAGACTGGTTGCCAGCCAAGGCTATAGAACCCAATCTGTCCTGTTATTTGATTCATAGCAAGAGTGGGGAAAAGATGTATTATATTATTAATTAATAATTAGTGGGGGATCAGTTTATTACTTCATAACAATATAATACTGACCCTCTTGTTTATGCCCAGTAGAAGCCTTAATCATGTTTTCAACTATTATATTTAATCAGTCAGTTAAGTGCCATACTTGATACACGCTTGGGCGATCATGTCTTGAAAGAGACATGACTGACTGGGTAGAAGATTATCCCGTAGAAGGTTGCCATTGCTTTCTGTGGTAGACTTGTTGTCAGCCAAGGCTATAGAACCCAATCTGTCCTGTTATTTAACATATAACTGGAGGGAAGAGACAGATTAATACTTTTCCTAAGGGTATTTGTGCGTAAGTGAATGCAAGTAATTCAACTAGAATTCGAACTCGACACACCGATCTCTCGTTAGGAGCCGATATCCACTGCCTCACAACGCAAACTTTTCCTTATTTCCCTCACTGAATTTTTCTTCCACTCACCACTTTCTGTATCTAAGTTCTTTTTTCTCATTCTCTTTTTTGCGTCTCTCTCTCTCATTTTCTAATTTGTCTCATTTGATTTCCTTCCTCTCTCTATCATTTGTGGGATTTCTTTTCTCATTTACATAATTATTATTCTCTCTCTCTCTCTCTCTCTCTCTCTCTCTCCCTATTTCTGTGTACGTTTTTCATTATTTCACTCAGTGCTTCTTCCTCCCTCACTCTAGATTTGTGATCGATCCCGACTTGGCAGCTCAGATACAGTCACTTACCGGCGCAATGTGGCTTCCCTGTGTCTCTTTTACAAATACTTTCACAGCTTCTGCTCAGATGAACTCAGCTCACTGGTACCCCCATATATGAATTTCCTCGAGCCACAGGATTAACAACTAGGTCCCACACTTTTAATGTAAACGTAAATTCCACTTAACCAGATTCGTTTCTCGTACTTCCCGCCTGTGGAATTCCCTTTCGCTTACTTGCTTTCCCGACAGCTACAATATTCAAGAATTCAAATGTAAAGTCAATAGTCATCTCCTATCTCACTGACTTGCATCCTCTCTCTCATGCTTCTTTCTTCGTCCACTCTACTCTCATCAGTATCCTCATCTTTCTCTTATCCTCTTCTTGACACCCCCTGTAACCTGTCACTCTTTCTCATAACTTTGCTACTATGTAACCCCCTGCAAAACAGTGGCAATAAAATGCCTTGCTTGGGGCGATATGATTATAAAAAAGAAAATTTCTGTAGTATTATAATGTGGGTATAAAGTGGGGGATCAATTCTACATTACAATCAATATATAAACTGATCCTTCACTTTATGCCCACAGTCATCCTTCTCTTAACCAATTCCTGACAACTTCTGTAACCTGTCACTCTTTCTCATAACTTTCCTCCTATGTAACCCCCTTAGTCTCTTACAAACGAACTCTATCACATCTACAATTGAAAAGAATTTACTAAAATCAACATAGAATTTGTTACAACTACATTTTAAACAATAAAAGACTTAATTAATACGAAACAAAACAATATGCTAAAACTTGAAGTTGGAGTTTACTTTATCGCCCGTAATAATTGTCACAAATAATACATAGAAGTAACCCCAAGAAATCTAAATAAAAGATCATATGAACATGTCGTGGATCCAGTTAAGAAGTCCAGCAAGAAATAATATAACAACAACCAAAATAGGAAATAAGAATATATATTACAAACACACACACAAAAAAAAAAAAAATACAAATACTTGGAACTCTGTTAGTAGAACGAATGAATACGAGTTAGGAAGTAATACTATAATCGGGACTACGGTGGCAGTCTTGGCTATCTATGCCTATCGCTCTCCGTTGATCTGTTTATGTGGATGTCTCGCTTTGAGCGCTCACTCTTGTGAGGGGAAGTATATGTAGTTGTAGGAAGTGTTCAATCCGTTGAATGGGTGATACCACCATGACAGAACACAAAAATGACATTTCACAAAACAATATATAAAATGGGTTGATTGCCCACGGTAACGAGACTTACACCAATTTGAATATGAAAAATGCTCCTCTGATCAAAGAAGAAAAAACAATTCACTCTAACGAAAATGTTTAGAAAGTGATTTTATCGCAAGGTCATCCATAGTAAAATTGCATCCTGGCACTTACAACATTTCGCCATTCCTGGTAGAATTTCTATTATCACAATGTGTGACAGCTATTAACAAAAGTACTGCAAACAAAAAGAAAATGAAATCGTTTAGATAATAACAAAATATTAGTATTTGTCTATATTTCCGAGATGAGGTAGTATTTACAGTATTTACATTATTCGGGAATGTGCGTTGTGGTGCAGTGGATATCGGCTCGGAACGAGAAATCTGGGAGCAGAGTTCGAATTCCAGTTGAATTCATTGCATTCACTTACTCGCAAATAGCCTTGGGAAAAGTATTAATCCGTCTCTTGCCTCCACTTATGGCTTAAATAACAGGACAAATTGGGTTCTATAGCCTTGGGTGGCAACCAGTCTGGCAGAAAGCAATGGCAACCTACTGCCGTATAATTTTCTGCCCAGTCAGTCATGTCTCGAAAGAGACATGATCGCCCAATGCGTGTATCAAGTATGCGGCTTAACTGACTGACATTATTGTCCTCATCTTTGTTGCCATTTGTACGTCGTTTCGGCCGTTGTACGCTCCGGCTTTCTTCAAGCTTAAGGCAAGGAATAGGGTTCATATACCCCAGTAATTGTAATAAAGGATTCGGTTCGAAATTCCTAGCATCTGAAAAAGGCCGGAGCGTACATAGTCCGAATAATGCAAATACTGTATAAAAACATTAATTATAAATTCCCAGCGTTCCACGTTCGTGCGCATGTGTAGTCACGCAAAAAAAAACAAAAACAAATTTAGTCCGATGAAATCCTAAATCCTTACACGCACCACGTGTAACTTTTTCCACTTTGTCTTGCATTTTCCCAATATTGTTCTTGATATATAAAAATATCATTATCACAGACTCACGCAGACACACACACGCACATACACACACACATCCAGTACTGTGCAAAAGTATTAAGACAAGAACTATTTTATCTTTTTTGAGGTATTAAAATAATGTTTAAATCACCCCTGTCCTAAAACTTTTGCACACAACCGGTAGTGTGCAAAAGTATTAGGACAGGAGTGATTTTCCTAAAAACCTCGCTGAAATTCAAATACAGTGTGAAAAGCCAAGTAACTTGCTAATGAATATTGATTATTTAAAACTAGGTATAAAATAAATATATTACAAAGAACTTGTATTTAATTTTTCCTATTTTCTATTAAACAAGTTATTTTCAAACTACTCATTATTCTATTATCCTTGGATATAACTGAAAAAATTGATAAATGTAATATTACTTCCCAAGATACACTTTGGGATCAAATACAAGCTGCTCGGCAGGAGATACCATTAGATATATTGTAGAAGCTTGTGGTGCCAATGGCTGACAGAATGAAAGCTGTGATCAAAGCAGAAGGCTAAATAGTAAATTTATTTTATAATATTTTTTCTTATTAAAGCATTTGTTGAGTAAATCAAATAAAATTACTTTAATTAAATTGTTTATTTTCTGTCAATATGCCTCATAAAGGATAAAATAGCTCTTGTCCTAATACTTTTGCACAGTACTGTATATATATATATATATATATAATCATGTTTAATCAATATAAATATGAACTTAAGAAATATGAGAATTTTTAAAATAAATACTGAAGAATGTAAATTATAACATTAGAATGTCTGGTAGAAACATATTTCCTTAATTATTTCAACATAAGCATTACCATTCCCAGAACAGAGTAAAACTTTGTTCAATGGTGAAAAACCTTTAGTGAATTTGAGAGGTGAGTGGAGACCTGTGTTTTTATAGATTACGTAAAGATGTTCAACAAAGTACTCCACAAAGACTGGATAGAGATGCACAACAACCTTGACATATATATGCTAGGTGCGATTGGTAAATTGTCGCAATTATTTTATTATTTTAAAGCAAAAGGCTATTATATTAAATATTAAATTTATTTTGTAACAAGTAATTTTTTTCTTGTTAAAGCATTTGTTGAGTAAATCAAATAAAATTATTTAATTAAATTATTTTCTGTCAATATGTCCCATAAAAGATATAATAGTTCTTGTCCTAATACTTTTGCACGGTAATATATATATATATATATATATATGTATATCGTTCTCTGTATATTTTTCACTTTCTTTCCTCTCTTTTATTCTGATTGTGTGTTTTCTGTGTGTGTTTTCAGTGCATTACATGATATTGACTATTATTAGTTTCCATTGTGTCGATATCCGGCGGAAAATGACTGTTTTAAATCGGGAGGAAATCGGCTTCCTTATTTATAGGTGTCGTTCACTTAAAGCTTCCTCTCTGCTAATGTTTCTTGCTAATAGCGCCGAGCTGAAATACTGGTTTTAGCCTTGCTTCACTCGACAATAGAAACCCCTTTCCTCGAGCACCTCCGACATTGGAAACAGTAGACATAATATCGTAGATGAAATTATAAACACCATAGGTGGTCTTGGTATAACAATGATGATAAATTTAGCCGATTACTTCCATCCTTGTAAAGGTTGATAACGGAAGTAAGAGCCTTGGGCAGATAAAGCCTGCGTTGTAACAATAGCAGCTTTTATAATTGCTCATTTTTTCAGTTTTTCTTTCTCTAACACATAATAAAATACACACTTTTTTCTTGTATATGCCCCTTCAGAAAGTTGGCGTTAATGGCTCTCCACAATTTCCTGTCTATTTAGCTCTTATTAAAATATATTTTAATTGTGGTTCGGCCAACCATTTACACAAGCGCGGTACGTAGGTTTGGCAAATTTTTCCTCAGTTTATTTTGACATTCGGACACCTCGGCATGGTGTAATGGTTAGCAAGATTGTATCTTTAGGATCATTATAACGGAGTAGTGAGTTCGATCCTCAATGGGTACCTCCTACTTTCGGCTGTGTGTCTCGTCTAAGCTACGCTTAGAAAATCACCTTCCTCCAGGTTTGGGAGTTGGGCTAACAACCCTGTCCCATAAAAAAACAGTTTGTTACGGAAATAGCAAAAACGCTGCCCTTATTATTATTATTATTTTGCCTTTCAATATATTTGAATGTATGTCACATACTATCTCTTCCACTCTGTGTTCTGACATTCATTCAGATAAACTTCTCAGATAGCTGGCCTATCGCATCCACTGTCTCTTTTGTCTTTGATTGGTTCTGTTTCTTTCTGACATCAAGGCACATTTTGTTCTAATTTTCCTTAGAAAATGCCATGTTGCTTCCAAGTACCGTCAATCTTATTTGTCAGTAATCTTCTGTAAACCCATAGCTCTGTTACCGACAGAGGAAATTCTCCTGCATTTCCTTCCATATCGAAGGACTGTTATTGCATGCCAGTTCAGCATTCTTATCCTTCTACTGAAAATTATAACGTTTAATTTTTAGACGGTATTTTTTACTATTTCCAAAGCACCTTCGGCTTTCAGTGCCACATTTTCACAAAGATATATACAACAATTCTCACATGCATCCAAAGGCAAAGCACACACAAGTATATATATATATACTTAAGTACAAACACAAACATACAGACATAGTGACACAGGCACAGAAAAATACACACTCAAATATACATACGCAAAACGCAGACAGACCATAGAGACACAGAAACATACGGACACACGCAATCACACAATCAAGTATAAACGTAACAAAAAGGCAAACACACACACAAACACACACTAAAGAATAAACAGAAAAGCGAAAAGACTCTCAAATATACAAACACAAAGACGCACGCACAAAGATACACAAAAAACAAACACTCGCAGACATACAAGACAGAAATACAGTGAAAAACACACACACTCACAATCACATATACATATGTAAACACTTAGACAGTATCCACAGAAACAGACACACATACAGATATTGAGGCGTACATATATTAAGACAAAAATACAGAAAAACACACACACTCACAATTACAAGTACACACGTAAATACTTAGACAGTATTCACAGTAACAGACACACGTACAGATATTGACGCGGACATACGTTAAGACAAAAATACAGAAAAAACACACACACTCATAATCACAAGTACACACTTAAATACTTAGACAGTATTCACAGTAATAGACATACGTACAGATATTGACGCGTACACACGTTAAGTCAAAAATACACACAAAAAAAAAACACGCACACTCACAGTCACAAGTACACACGTAAATACTTAGACAGTATTCACAGTAACAGACACATGTACAGATATTGACACGGACAGTCAATAAGACAGAAGTACAAACACACACACGCACACACAAACACACACACACACACACACACACACACAAACTAGCAAAAAAAAACACACACACACAGAAACATAAAAAAAACACATACTCACAATCACAAATACACCTTCAAATACTTATACGTTACAAACAAAAGCAAGCACACGTACAGATATTGATGCGGACACACGTTAAGACAAAAACAGGAAAAAAACACACACATTCACAATCACAGATATTGACACGCACACACATTAAAGACACACACAACTGTGCATAAACACAAAGCTCCCACCCCCCCAAGCATAAAGTGACTCCCACAAGCTATCTTAATTTTAAAATTTCCTGTTATACTTTTTGAATTTTATGCAGAATCTGTAAATTTGTCGGTTGAAAAGAAAGAAGAAGAAAAAAAAAACGGAACAGAAAACCAAAAATATGGCGTCCAAAATAAGGAAAGGAACATCTTGATGCTTTTGATAACGAATTCAATTTCTACTAATTACATCGATCGATGATAACTATTTTGTGGTACGGGTGGATGGGTACACATTCTACATGTGTAGTTGGGCTTCGACTAAAAGAAAAAATATAAAAGCCAGTCGCAGAATCTTTAGCTGGATTACGCACTGCCGCTTTATATTAGACGCCATTTTGAATTCCATCCTTGACAAAGTTCAAAGGCGTTCACGTAGCCTTGTGGGTAATGAGTGATTTTCCACCCTACAACACGTGTCTAACTTACGAAACGTTGCTACCCTTACCACTATAAATAGTTATCTGTCAAGTAAATAGCGCTTAGTGTCACCAGCCTTGACTTTCATAGCTCGGACATGACACGCCATGTACAAAAAGCCAAAATATCCTCATTCCTTATATATTCCATGAGTAAGGAGGAGGTTCCACTAAGAAATCTTTTTACTTGAAGTGAAGCAACTACAGCGAATCAATAATTGCATCTACTGCAAGGAAATTTAGGTCAATTTATCTAAACAGAATTTTTTTCTCGTCAGAATCAATTTTGCACATTCATAAATTTACCATCCGTCCATCCATTGAATCCTGCTGCTGTATCTGGTCTGGTATTCCTGTTATGCATTTCGTAGTTCTTGGCAAAATCTAAACGAATATCTGCAATGTAATCGATCCTGACTTGGCATCTCAGTTTTCGGTCACTTTTTCACTGACATGACGTGGCTTTTCTGCAAATATTTTAATGACAACTGCTCTGACGAGCTTTTCTTTTCCAAGTGTCGTGACTGCATAAATTCATACGTGCCTCTAGATCGGGTTTACTGTTGAAATAGCTAAATACAACCGCCACTTCTACTCCAACAGTTACTTTTCTCGTACTTCCGCTTGTGGAATTCCCCTCCGTTTACTTGCTTCCTTGATAAATACTTTCACGGCTTCTGCTACGATGAACTTAGATCACTGGTACCCTCTAGGTACGAATTTGCACGATATACTAGATTAACAACTAGGTCCTAACCTTTTACAGTGAAACTGATAAGATGTAACGGCAATTTCTACTTCAACAGCTTCTTTTATCGCACTTCCCGCCTGTGGAATTCCTTTCCACATGCTTGCTTCTACGACAGCTACACTCTCCAGGAGTTTAAATGTAAGGTCATTAGACACCTCCTAACACACCAACTCGCATCCATTCTCTCAAACACTATTCTTATCTACCCAACCCTCATCCCCGGTATCCTTACCCGTCTATCACCCTCCTTCTGACATTTCCTATAACTAACCACTTTTTCTTATCACTTTCCCCTATGTAATCCCCCTGCGCAATAGTGGCAGTGGAATGCCTTGCTTGGGGCGAAATGATAAAAAAAAAAAAAACTAGAACCATCTCTTGTTCCCTGTTTAGGATGTGGTTTCCGGATTTCTCTTTTCCAATCTCTTCACTTTTCCTTATTTTTTTTTTCAATTGGAGTAGATAGACTGAACTATCGCCCGGTTCACCCTCCACCCACGTATATTGAACAGGTGAAGAGGCTCATCTCTTGTTCCCTGTTTAGGATGTGGTTTCCGGCTTTCTCTTTTCCAATATTTTCATTTTCCTTATTTTTTTTCAATTGGAGTAGATAGACTGAACTATCGTCCGGTTAACACTCCACCCACGTCTATTGAACAGGTGAAGAGGCTCATCTCTTGTTCCCTGTTTAGGATATGGTTTCCGGCTTTCTCTTTTCCTATCTTTTCACTCTTACGTAGCCGGGCAAGGCACACCAGTGGCCTTACCGCCTTGCCCGGGGTGATATGATTAAAAACAAAAACAATAACTAGAACCATTGAAAACTGAAATTCAGTGACAACCGTCACCTTCTGTCATCTTGAATTCCGTTCATATTTTGTTATTTCCTCAATTCCTTCTATAATCATTATTTTCTCTCATATTCACATCCTGTGCCCACTCCTGGCGTGGTGGCATTTCTGCCTTGATTGGGGTGAAATGATAAAAAAATTGTAGTACTGACGCCTTAGTTATTTCTAGAATCATCCTTTACCAACTCTGTTGTTATTACTGCGTTGAATTGATAGAAGATAACACCATCAAGAAATATAATGAGGCTTCGTACGATGTAGTCTTGCTGAATTCTGTAGTCAGGTTATAATGCTTGCTTCCGGCTCTCTCTTTTTCTTTCTTTCTACTTCATATTATAATTAACGGCGTCAGTCTTCTTTTTCTTCTTCTTTTTCTTTTTCTTCTATGTGCCATATCCCTTCCGACTTTAGGTGATCATAGCCCTCCACATTTTCTTGTCTCTTGTAGCCCTTAACACTCCTGTTATCCCGCGCAACTCCCACTCTGCTAACGAGTCCATCAAGTATTTCATCCTGTTTCTTTCCCTTGACACATTTTCCCTCTATCCGTCTCGTCAGCATTATTTTGCTTGAACAAATCAAAGTCAGATCCTGGAGTGGAGTGTTAATCGCCACAAAAATTATGTAAACCCACAATATGGATGTATTCATTAGGTTTCTTTATAGGTGGAGATTTTGCTGCTGAATTACAAGCATTACATTTTCTGACTGTATTTTTGAATATCTTTGTCTATAAATAAACGTAGCTTCTCACCAGAGGCTTTGTTCTCACCGTTCCTTTGAATAAATGTACTTTGAATAAACGCATTTTGAAGAAACGTATCATTTTTAGAATGAGTTTCGATATCGTCAATCGGGACCCAAAAGGATTTTATCTTTCAAGACGTTTAATTTCGCTCTTTGATTTCAGCGAAGCAATCATAATATCTTCAAAGTCTTCTTTACTTTTCGATATCAATCTGAGCAAGTCACCTGTGTGTCCCATTTTTTTTTTATTGATGATAAAAATTCCATCTTGAAATCATAGTTTAATAAAATCGAAATAGTTTGTTTGCAGTTTGGTAATCACTTTCGAATATACTTAATAACTGACGATGATCGATTTGCAATATGAGATTTTTTCCCCTCAAAATCATCCTGTGAAGTTTAAAAAGTTAAAAAGTACAGAGTGCTTCCTTTTCAGTTTAACTGTAGCATTTTTCCGTATTTTGTCAAACTTCTTGAAGCGTGGACGACTGCTTTTACTTACTGTGCTGTTTTCGAATCGAAGGCCAATTGCCGCTTCTATGCTGTATTCGCTTACGTCTGACGATACAAGTATTCATGTCTGCTGGCCGTAATCTGTCAACAATAACTCTGAAATTAGCAGTTATTTAATCCCTTCAAAAGCATTCTGACATTCAGCCAACCAAGTTCACTTTATATCCTTTTTAAATTAATCCTTCAGTGGTGCTCGCAATTTGCACATACCTGGCACATCGATATTATAATAACTCTCTATTCCAAAAAATGATTGAAGAGTCATCTTTTTTGTCGGGGGGAGGTATTTCATTAAGGACACTCTCTCACCTTCTTACTTTTTCGTCTATTATCTGATCCAGACATTTAATTTTATCTATAAACAGTTGATATTTCTGTTCATAGATTTTGAACCAGTAATCATGTAGTCTCTAATGATACTTGTTGATAGATTTAAGATATAATAACAAGATTTATTTATAGAGTCAGTCAGTTAATTGCCATACGTGATACACGCTTGGGCGATCATGTCTCGAAAGAGACATGACTTACTGGGTAGAAGATTATCCCGCAGTAGGTTGCCATTGCTTTCTGCGGTAGACTTGTTGCCAGCCAAGGCTATAGAACCCAATATGTCCTGTTATTTAACCCATAACTGGAAGGAATAGACGGATTAATACCTTTCCCAAGGGAATGCAATGAATTCGGCTGGAATTCGAACTCGGCTCCCCGATTTCTCGTTCCGAGCCGATATCCAAT
Organism: Ascarosepion bandense; assembly: GCA_037127315.1. Taxonomy (NCBI): domain Eukaryota; kingdom Metazoa; phylum Mollusca; class Cephalopoda; order Sepiida; family Sepiidae; genus Ascarosepion; species Ascarosepion bandense. The sequence continues at coordinate 1,484,692 of JBBBDQ010002051.1, read as the reverse complement.
GCACCACAACGCACTTCCATAGAGTACTTTCGAAATATTTTCGAACATTGAAAATGACTAACGATGGCCAAAAATATTCGGATGATAAAATCTAACTTCTGCAAAGTTTCGACAGACATCTAAGAGTTATTTCTCGTCAGGAGAAATTCAACGCATATTTACCTTCAATTTCTTCTGCGTTCTGCTAAATCAAATATACCTAAGTGAAGGATTCCTGCCAACGTCTTTCTTATATAACTGATGTTCTTAGTAAGGTTCGTTCCGTGTTTTACTTACTAAAGGTGATTATCGTCTGCTTATTTTTAGACCTCAACCATTTTTGTGCAAACAGAACAATGTTCTATATCTCTTGAAATTATTCGGCATAACTTAAGTATAACAAATATCTTTCTTTTTTTTTAATCATCTCACCCCAAGCAAGGCATTCTACTGTGACTGTGGCGCAGGGGGTTACATAGGGGAAAGTGATGAGAAAGAGGGTTTAGTTATTAGAAATGTCAGGAGGAGGGTAATAGACGGATGAGGATACCCACGATGGGAGTGGAGTAGATGAAAAAAAAAAGCTTGAGAGAATGGATGCGTGTTAGTGAGATAGGAGATGTCTATTGATCTTACATTTAAATTCCTGGAGATTGTAGCTGTCGGGGAAGCAAGTAGATAGAAGGGAATTCAAAAGGCGGGAGGTGCGATAAAAGAAGTTGTTTGAGTAGAAATTGCGGTTACATTTTATCAGTTTCACTGTAAAAGTGTGGGACCTATTTGCTAATCTAGTAACTCGTGCAAATTCATACCTAGGGGGCATCAGTGATCTAAGTTCATCGGAGCAGAAGCCGTGAAAGTATTTATAGACGAGGCACAGGAAAGGCACGTCACGCCGGTGAGATAGCGACTGCAGTCGAGCTGTCAAGTCGGTATCTATCACATTACAGATTTTCCGTTGGATTCTGTCAAGAACCCTGAAGGGAATAGCAGGGGCACTCGACCAGTTGTGGCAGCAGTCTGTCGCTCACTACTTTTCTTGCTGTGAGGAAATCTGATTTCAAACAGCTTCACGTTTCTAATAGCAGTATTGGCCATTTCCTTGATAGATCAATCTATATTGCTGTTGGTTCGAATTTATCAAATGTTTCTCTTAAATATTTTTTTAAAGGAAATAGGTTTCTCATGGCTAGTAGCTGTTATCACTCTTTCCTATATTGATTGGGTATAATTCTTAATCTTTTATTTGAAGTAATGTCGAATGTTAAGATATAGATTGTGTCATTATTTTTACTTTGGGTTACATCCATTATAATATTCACGAAATTGTCCTGTTTCTTAATACTTTACTCAACTTCTGGAATGCTTCCTTCGCCGTGCCAATTCGCCTTCGGATCTCTGTGTCGCACTTTCCGTCTTCTGTTATAACACATCCCAGGTATTTAAATTTTTGTACCTGCTTGATTCTGGTATCCCCGACCTCTATTTGGCATATTGGAAAGCCCTTTTTACTGATGACCATGCATTCGGTTTTCGTGCACTTTATTTCTAGTCCTTTTTTGTTACTTTCTTCTGCTACCTTCTGTAGGGGGTCTTGTAGTTTCCTTTCTGTGTCTGCAATCAGCACCGTATCATCTGCGTACCTTAGGTTGTTTAAAATGTGGCCTCCTATAATGAATCCTGTTATAACTTCTATGGTTCTCAGAATAGTTTCGCTGTACAAGTCGAATATATCCGGTGGAATGCCACAACCTTGTCTTACGCCCCTTTCTATTTTTGTATACCTGCTGAATTCGTTACCTGTCCGTATGCTGGCGGTAGAGATTCTTGATTACTTTTAAGTTTTTCTCAAATATGACGAGGCGGCCGAGTTTCTCCATCAATTTTTTGTGGCTTATTTTGTCAAATGGGTCATTTAATACCGACAAGATTTTTACAATAGATTCATACGAATAGAATATGCATTCTTCGTAAGAAATCAGTTTGTACATCAGGTTCCATTGACGTATTTTTGAAAAGGGTTTTGTCGAGAGTCATATGTATCACTAGTATATATATATATATTTATTCAAAAATATTTTGCTGTTAATATTTTTCCTTCAAAAATGTAATGCTGCTAATATTTTATTATGCAAGAAAGTATTGCTAGAATTTACAATATAAAAATCTATTTTTATACTTTCATAGCCTTTTGACCCCAAATTTTTATACTTTCATAGCCTTTTGACCCCAAATTTTTATACTTTCATAGCCTTTTGACCCCAAATTGCGGGTTAACTATTTGCCCATAGCTGAGATCTTAACAGGTGCTACCACCCCAGTTCAGGGTGGTTCTGCGAACAACAGCAATTAAGAGGTGGTTCCATGCGGCTGAAAACTTACTAATTAGAGGCCTTTCTGCCGGATAGAGTTCATCATCAACCGAGGACCTGAAGGTAGTATATCTTCATACCAAGGACGCCTCATTGTGGGGGTTACCACTCTGCAGAGGTGCAGTTGGCGTTTTTTTAAGCCCCAGCCGACAGGACGGCATATAATTGGAGATCCATACTAAAATCAAGAGAAGAATCAGCACTATTATTGGTCCTGATCTGGTGTCTCGGATTCAGTTACTTTCTCAGATCGGTAATGTTGACTGCCTGTGCCTTTTCTATAAATACTCTCGTGATCATTGCTAGAATGCCGTCTTCGCCATGGTATTAGATATCAATTCCCATCGATATACGGTTGAGTTGAGTAGATGTAACCGTAAATTCTATGTTAACAGTTTCTTTTCTCGCACTTTTCGCTCGTTTATCGTCTTACCCAGGACTCCTCATAAAAGGTGTTACTCCCCTGTGGAGGTGTAGTCGGCGTATTCTGAAGCCCCAGCTGACAGGGTGAGAGGATTCTAATTTTCTATTCAAGATCATAGTTCTCCAAACCTATGTTAATAGGGTAATACTGTTTTATCATTTTAATATTTTAAAACTTTATCAACGAACTCATCTAAAGAGATTTGGTTGCCTAAGAAGAATTATATACTTTTTTTTCTGTCAGTTATTTTTAATATGTCTAGCTTGTCATGCTATAAAATATAGAATATAAAAAGTCTGGATGTTTGTAATCCTGATCGATAGACCACTCCAAGCAAGGAGACCCGGCATTCTCTCTCTCTCTCTCTCTCTTTTTTTTTTTTTTTAACAAGGAATGGAAGTCTTGTATGTTGTAACCGTGACTTTCTCTGTAGATTAATATAGCGATAACTAAAACTAGAATTTAAACCAGAGAATTTATTTGCCGTAAAATTTTAGAAAATGGCCATGAATCTTAAGAATCATGAGGAAAATGTCGGAGTAAACGAAAACGAAAACGAAAGAAAATGAAAATAAAAAAAAAATGATAAAATAAGAAGGATTAAAGAAAAACAAACGGAAAAAAAGACGACAAAAAAGAATAAAGAAAAAAAAGGAAAAAAGGTAGAAAATTAAAACAAAGAAAAAACAAAAAACAAAAGAAAAAAGAATAACGTGAAAGAAGCAAAAAAGAAAGAAAATAAGAAAAAATAAAAGAATAAGGAAAATAAGGAAGAAGAAACTTATTAAAAGAATCTGAAAGAAAAAGAAGAAAGAGAGAAAACCGAATTGAAGAAAGGAAGAAAGAAAGTAGGCAAAAGAAAGAACAAATTGAAGCGAAGAAAGAAAAAAATACAGACAGAAAAGAAAAGAAACTAAATTAAATGGAAAAAGCAAAAAAAAAAAAAAAAAAAAAGGAAAGACAAAAAAAGCACAAAAAAAAAAAAAAAAGAAATGAAATTAAAGAAACTCCCATGACTGGACATTTATTTTCCTATGTTTCTTATGGCGGTTTAAAAAATCCATTTACTAAATTAGATGTTTTTTGTTAGATAATTTTTTTAATACATTTCGTACGTCAAATTCTCGATCACGGAAGCTGTTATTTAAATTTGAGTAAAGACAAACATAGACTACGTTTTACATTTTAAGTATTTTTCTAAGTTAACTACCGCTTCTTTCATGAAAATATATCTATCACAATAACAAAGAAGCATTTACCAGTAAAACGTGACTCTCTGAAAAAGTTAAACGTCGATTCAAACATTTCTTTCATTCCTCAAAGTTCTTGTCTGTCTACTACTGATACGCATCACCAACTTCATTTTCAGCATATTGGTTTTAAGAGAATATTGTTTATGAAACTCACAGGCCGGCGTATACAACAAATGATGGCTTCAAAAAGAACAGCAAAAATCAAAATTACTAAAAAGAACAAAAAGAAACAGGATTCTTATTGGTTTTCACTCCAGCAGTAACAGATACTTGTGGGACTGTTAGAAGCTTTTTCAATCCCTTTCTTATTTCTCAACTAATTTAAATCAATATAAAAAAAAGTTTATAAACTAATTAATATAACAGCCATTTGGAATATGCAGAAAGAAACCTATTTTTAATGTCATGTTCCTTCAAGATGTAGGTGATCATGGCTCTCCATGGATTCCTTTTCTTTATTATCTTTGTCCTGAATAAAGACAATGAGACATATATTTGCATATCATATAAAATATTATATCGGCGGGCGCCTTTATACGCAAGCGATCATGGTTCTACTTTTCTTTTTTGTATTTGAATTACGACTTTGTCGGGAAGACATATGCCATGGTGTTCTATACTACAGACCATCTCATTTTGCAACTAAGCTCGAGAACTGGACGCCTTTATTTCAAAACTTCTCGTTCCATTTTAATTTCGATTTGAGCTTACTGTAGTTAGCTGCTCTAGTCCGCTCAAGTATTACAAACTTGCTTTCCTTTTAAAATAACGGTATTTCTTTTTTAATATTTCGCTCCAAGCAAGGAAATGTATTGTGGATTCCGGGTGAGAAACCGCACAAAACAATGAACAACAAAAACAGATATGGAGATAGAAAAAGGAGGTTATATTGAACGTAATATACAAACTTGAACGCAGGTTAGTAAATCCAGGAATACTATTAGTAAGAAATAAATATATACAAGTCTTGAAGTGAAGTCGTTGGAAATAGCATATCCGGGTATATTATTCTAGCTGAGTGGAGCTCAGAACTATTCTGACTTTTGACGCGGTAATCTCTGGGTAACTTCGGTATCTCTCGGTAACTTACGTATCAGTTCCGGTACTCTCCGATAACTCTAACAGATCTCTCTATAATTCTGTGGCAGCTGACATATCTCACTATGTCAGGAGTATATGTATACTTAAGTCGACTCCATTATCATAGAAAAGGTGGGGTCCCACAACAGAATGAAAGCATTAAGACAAAGGAGGTTACTTAGTGCGAAAGAATACGAGAAAAAACATCAAGGAAAGAGAACACTGTTAGAACAAAAATTGTGGCGTAACTTAGTGTATTATTATTTTATCGCAAAAAAAACAAACTTTTGAGTGAAATTCATTAAAAATATAACTAAACATTTGTCATTTAGAAGTAATTTAATATTCTTATCCATATGTGCGTTGAGACTCGGAACGAGAAATCGGGTGCCGAGTTCGAATTCTAGTTGAATTCCTTGTATTCACTTAGGCGCAAATACCCTTGGGAAAGGTATCAATCTGTTTTCTTCATCCAGTTATGCGTTAAATAATAGGACAGACTGGGTTCTTTAGCCTTGACTGGCAACCAGTCTACAGCAGAATGCAATGGTAACATACTGCAGGATAATCTTTTTCTCAGTCAGTCATGTCTTTTTTCTAGACATGATTGCACAAAGCGTGTATCACGTATGGCACTTAACTGACTGACTGAATATAATAGTTGAAACAGGATTAAGACTTCTACTGGGCATGAAGTGGAGGATTAGTTTTATTGTGTTATGAAGTAATAAACTGATCCCCCACCAATCACTACTTAATAATATAATACATCTCTTCCTCCTCTAGCTATGAGTCAAATAATAGAACAGATTGGGTTCTATAGCCTTGGCTGGCAACCAGTCTACCGCAGAAAGCAATGGCAACCTACTGTGTGATAATCTTCTGCCAAGTCAGTCATGTCTTTTTCGAGACATGATCGCCCAAAGCGTGTATCACGTATGGTACTTAACTAACTGACTGATGTATGAAAGTAGTATTTGTAAAAGGAAATACACTAATCGTTACTTCTTTTTTGAGTATTCTGTATTTCTGCTTCTAAAGGTAGAAGATATAATGAATTTTTAAAATATTTCTCATAATGAAATGTCATTTTACATCGTGAAATGCAAGGAAGAAAATAAAGGATCGAGACAAGGTGTGACAAATAATTATTTTACTTGAATTAAAAAATAATTTATTAACCTAATTCAATCTTTTGCTAATATTTTTGTCTACAAATAATACAACCACTTAATTTATTTACAAGTACTTTTTTGTCACATAATGTTAATTTTGTAAGTTTTATATGATGTTTTTATTCACGAAGAAAAATATATTGATGATAAAAGTTAATTTTTATGAGTAATTTTTGTTTTTCTTTCTAAAAGGTATAAACAAATGTCGAATTTTATTTTAGTTTGCAATTAAGATCTAAACTTGGTCTGTATGTGTGTGTGTGTGTGAGTCCTTTAACTATAGACTCCGAAACGGCTGAACCGATTTTCTTGAAAATTTATAGAGTTGTACTATAAGCGCCTGCGAGTGTTCTTAGCTAGGTCTTGCGTCAAGGTAACCCCGATAAATATTGAAAATCGATAATAAAAAAAATCGGGTTATAGAAGGAGTGGTCCGATTTTAATCAAATTTGATACACTCATAGACAAAGACATAAGAAACGATATTCAGAAGTTTCAAAGTTGCAGTTCTTAAAATAGTGCAGAAAATCGATAATATATATATATAAAAGGCAAGATGTTTGTGTGTGTGTGTGTCTCTTTATCTGTCTGTATGTCTGTATTTTTTCAGCCCTTTTATTTTAGTTTTTGCTTCGGGTTTGGCTTTAAGTAGGTATAATTGTAGTTCTTAGTCTCAGCCATGATACCATTTACTCAGAGGACTTATTTAGCCTTCAAAATTCAGTTTACGACGAAAAAAACTTATTTCATATCGGTACCAGGAAATCAAAATTTGACTTACATCCATTCATTTTTCTTTCAGTATACGATTTCGTTTTAACTGGAAACAACTATTGCTTTTTAGTCTTTCGTGCCAACGTCCAAAGAGTCTGAGCTCCAGGACCATGGATTAGTTTTAAAGCTTTCATTACATCCGAGTAACGCCGAGCTATACTGCTAGTTAAATATAGAAGCAAATATAGTATTTTATACTAGAAAATTAACAAAAAAGTCATTTATTAAGCAAGTCTAACTTTTCCCTCCAAGTCTCTGAAATTCAAACATTTGAATAGAACTCCAATTCTGGCATTCAGTTGCTCCATGAATTGTCCTGTTGTATAGAATGTCATGAGCCATTGCAACAATGATAGTTTCTCTTTACATTCAACTTGTTATTCTTTTAAAATCCTGATTAGTCTTTCTATATTGACTGCCTGCTAATTAATCTATCACCAATCGAAAGGAAAATGGATTCATGCCTTCCTTAAGAGCAGTGATTAAAAAGTAAACGGAAAGGGTAAAGATGCGAATTGATATCCGATCGCCGGTTCCACTTTTCGGACCTGGTCCTGGGCATGACGGTAAACTGTATCCGGCAGCAAGGCCTTTGATTGGGAGGTTGTGAGGAGCATGGAACCACTTCTTAATTGCTGTTGTTCCCAGGTCCACCCTGACCCGAAGTGCTAGCAAGGCCTCTCATTGGGAGGTTGTGAGGAGCATGGAACCACCTCTTAATTGCTGTTGTTCCCAGGTCCGCCCTGATTCAGAGTGGTAGCACCTGTTAGGATCCCAGCTATGGTCAAATAGTTAACTGGGGTCAAAAACACTATGAAAATATAAGAATACACTTTTATAGTAATATATACATAAAAATAGACTTTTATAGAAAAATATATACTTTTTAAGGAAAAATATTACCTATAATACATTTTTGAAGAAAAAATTATTATCATAACACATTTTTGAAGGAAAAAATAATCAGCAAAACATTTTTGAATACAATACTAGAATACATTTTCAATTTTCTAAAATAAAAAAGAATATAAACAAAAGAAATTTTTCATTAAAATCTGACTAAATCAACTTACTATAACCGAACATTAAAAAAAATACCTAAAAACCCCACCATTTTGGCATTAAATAAACCCAGAGAGGTTAAACAAAACTCAAACATAAATTCAAGCTCAAACTTTTCGGACCGATATGAGCTATCGATGTATGATTGATATAAAGAAATATATATTTTGCGTGTTGCAATTTCAATTTCCGTCGCTATTTATATATGCGCTGGTTCATTTAAAACAACAACAACAACAAATAAAAACAAAACAACCTGGTTTTTTTTTTCGACATAATGGAGACGTTCTGATTCGTTTGGTCTATAGCGTTACATTTGGCATGGCTTACTTAGTTTTATGTCGACGCCGAACTGCAGGACGCGGGTTGAATGCTTCACATCACGTGAAGCAACATTGCTTCACGCGTGGTTTCATGCAGTGGTTTCATATAAAGTGTAAAAAGACGAAGAAAATTATAACGACATTTATACAACAAATATAAATAAATGTACACATCCATGAAGGATTTGTACTTGGAGAAAAGGGTAGGGTGGAGAAGAAAAAGAAATTGAAAAAGAAGGAACGTATAAACAATGAGAAAAAAATGCGTCATTATAGTTTGAAAAGTATGAGAGTAAAATTAAAAAGACGAAAAAGAAGAATTAAAAAGAAGGAAACGAATGAAAAGTATAAATTGGGAAATATAAGAACCAAAAAAAAAAAAGGAAGAAGGAAAGAAATAAAAAAAAAGAAGAAGGAAAGAAATAAAAAAGGAAGAAGGAAAGAAAGAAAAAAGGAAGAAGGAAAGAAATAAAAAAGGAGGAAAGAAAGAAATAAAAAGGAAGAAGGAAAGAAATAAAAGAGGAAGAAGGAAAGAAATAAAAAAGGAAGAAGGAAAGAAATAAAAAAGGAAGAAGGAAAGAAATAAAAAAGGAAGAATGAAAGAAATAAAAAAAGAAGGAAAGAAATAAAAAAGAAAGAAGGAAAGAAATAAAGCAAGGAAGAGGGAAAGAAATAAAAAAGGAAGAAGGAATTAAATAAAAAGGAAGAAGGAAAGAAATAAAAAAGGAAGAAGAAAATAAATAAAAAAGGAAGAAGAAAAGAAATAAAAAAAGGAAAAAGGAAAAAAATAAAAAAAAGGAAGAAGGAAAGAAATAAAAAACCAAGAAGGAAAGAAATAACAAAAGGAAGAAGGAAAGAAATAAAAAGAGAAGGGAAGAAATAACAAAAGAAGGGAAGAAAATGTAAAGGAGACGATAGAAAGAAAAAGAAAAATCTGAGTTTGAGTGAGTGGGTTATTTAATGCCAAAAAAATGGAGTTTTAAGGTATCTTTTTAAATGTTCGGTTATAGTGAGAAGGTTGATTTAGTCAGATTTTAAATGAAAATTTTTTTGTTTTTATTATTTTTTTATTTTAGGAGACTGAAAATGTCTTCTAGTTTTGTATTCTAAAATGTTTTGCTGAGAATAATTTTTTCCTTCAAAAATGTGTTGTGAAAATAATTTTTTTCTTCAAAAATATATTGTTGGAAACAGCTTTTCTTCAAAAATGTATATTTCCCTATAAAAGTATTTTTATGTATAGATTTGTATGAAAGTATATACTTTTATAGTGTTTTGACCCCAGTCTGGAACGGTTAACTATTTGCCCATAGCTGGGACCCAAACACGTGCTACCACTCCGGGTCAGGGTGGACCTGAAGACAATAACATTTAAGAAGTGGTTCGATGCCATGCTCCTCAAAACTTCCAAATCAGACGCCTTGCTGCCGGATGCAGTTTACCGTCATACCCAGGACCGAAGACAAATGGAAGACGAGAAGAAATAATGAAAAACAAAAACAAAAAAACAAAACAAAAAAAAATAAGGAAGGTAAATTGACGAGAAAAAGTGAATAAAATAAATAAAAGGAAAAAGAAGAAAGGAAACAAGGAAAGAAAAATACAATGAAAAAAAGATGAAAGCATAAAAGAAGAAAAACGAAAAAAAGGGAAATAAAATATGGAAAAAATGGAGATATAAAATTACAAAATATCAAAAAAAAAAGAAAAGAAAAAAGAAGCATAAAGATAAAAAGGAAAGAGAGAGAGAGAAAGAGAGAGAGAAAGAGAGAGAGAGAAAGAGAAAGAGAGAGAGAGAGAGAGAAAGAGAAAGAGAGAGAGAAAGAGAGAGAGAAAGAGAGAGTGAGAGAAAGAGAAAGAGAAAGAGAGAGAGAGAGAGAGAGAGAGAGAGAGAGAGAGAGAGAACGAATGTCTGAGCCGTTTCACGCCAAACAACGTTCGTTCACACCAAGCCACGCCACTTCAAGCGAGATTTAATACAGAATGAAACAACATGTCTCGCATGGATCTAAGCGTTTCATCTCATGATATCAATGGAAAAACAAAGAAAAATGAAATCTCTCAAAAATTTTTTTTACAGTGATTTTCTTCTTGTACAAGGTATGAGAGCCACTAGAGTTAAGACGTTACAGAGTAAATTGCACAGTTTATGCAGATATATGGGGGAAAGTAATTGTTAAACTAAGACTTTACCAGAAACATCCCCTTGGGAATCGCTAACACAGACCAGTGGTTCGTGGGAAGAAACTGCTCAAGTCAAAAGTACATCACACCCTTGAAATACGAAGTGAATGAGATGTGGTTCGCTACAATGTTCATCGCATAGCCGTGAATTTTAGAAATAGTTGAACGAAAGAATGTACTTCGTCTGAGCACCTTCCAGTGAAATAACGATAGAGTCACGAGAGACTTGCGATATTTCGCAGATATTTCGTCTGCGTGAAAGGGGTTGTAGGGCGGAATATCAATTAATTAAACAAAACAATATATGATCTGACAGAACGAAAGCATATACTAGTTTCTGAGGGCCCGCTTAGTAGGCCTAGCATAGAAATAAATTCAGTATAGGCCCTATTAACAAAAAAAGGAACTGAAATGACGGCAAGTCTTCAAGCGCAGCAGCAGTAATCAAAATATGACATTCAGCATTTACAATCTAATCAGACCAGATTAAATTTAAGTCTGTGTGGTGATACCGTGCAAAGCAAAGGACCGGATGTTTGCCCTCAGGGATCTAGAAAGCAAATGACCAAAACTGGTCTTTGCGCACCCGGCTCCGCGCATATGTTCCGGCAGAAAACCAAAAATTAATTAAATATCAAATTCCTGTTCGCCAGCCTATGCGAATTTTATTTATCATCCAATGGGAAGCCCAGAATTAAATACGGGTATGAATTCCCAAATGACTTGCTGGGACCCACAAAGACAAAATAAAAAGCCGATACAAAAAGCATCGCCAGTTGAGAAAGTGCGAGCGTAATTAGCACGTCTCTTGTCCTCGTCAAGCGATCCACTATACTCACCACGCCTTTTCCTCTCACCATCTTCTTCGCCGTCCCTTGAGCTACTTACCCGACCCACGGAGCGGAGACATCAAAGACATTCCTATCTGACAAACGCTCCCACATGCGCACAAACTCTCTTTCGGCATTTACTGCTATAAACATTTTAACGTCCTTTGAACCCATCCTAAAGACATTACTTTATTTGTAAAAACCGTAATTGATATCTGTGTATATATAAATGTTGTTTCTATACTCAATTTGATTTTCTTGTTTTATAACCCCTTTTATAACTTATAGTGGACTATCTACTAACGAGGCCAAATCCAGTTAATCTGTTTCAACACACAACTACGTTTCACTAGAACGAATAACCCATTAAAAGCTCTACATTTCTCCTACAGTTTGATGTATGAATTTTGTGGTATTGTGTTCAATCTCTGAGTCGGGTAATGTGTACTTAAACCCAGTCAAAATAGGCGAGCAATAATTGAACAATACTAAATAACAATAAGAACTAAACAATGTCTCTCTAGATATAAGCAGTGGAATGAGAACAGCCTACTCTCTAGATTTAATAAAGGATTTAGTTCAGAATGTAGGTTACTGATATACGCGAAGTAGGAATGAAACTTTGTAATTACAACAACGAAAATGAAGATAGTTGTTCGAATATAAATAATGTAAATATTAACACCGCAGTTTTCTGTACCATACCCAGCTCGATATAGACCTGATGAAGGCCGGATAACGCAATGGCCAAACTACTTTGATAACAACAACAATAATAAGGACAACAGTCCGAATATAAATGGTGTAAAAAATATCAATGCTTGCTTAGTTATTTAATATTACATTATGAATGCTATACTTGAGTCTATAGTAGGTACCGTCACTAATTCACGAGAAAAACAGCATAGCGTAATGAAAAAGGCCACAAACTTAACGAAAATAAGGTTTTAACGTCAAAACGTTCATGTTATGAAGATGAAAGAGCAAAGTATTTTTTAATTATTTTTTGAAATTTTTAATCCTTTCGAACATGTTCGAAATATTGGTTAAAATCTTGTTTTGTTTACGTCATCGCCTTCTCTTTTGCGTCATCGCCTTCTTTTTGCGCGTTTTTTCCGTAGAAAACATTTATTCGGAAATACTTGTAAAAATCAAATAATTGTCTGATTTTAATGAAATTTTCAGGACTTATTTACAAATGAATGAAATTATTTTCAAATTATTTTTTTAAGAAAATATTGGTAAAAATTCTTTTTTTTCAATGTGTTATCCTTCCACTTACTTAATATCATTAAATCTAAACGAAAATCTTCAAGAAAGTTTTTTATTTTAAAATATATAAATATATATATATATATATATATATATATATATATATATATATATATATATATTTGTACGATCTGAACATAGTGAAGGCAAAAGGAGCAGATTTAATAATAAAGGGAAAACATTTGTTAAGGGTTATAAAAGACAGGAAACTGTTGGCGGCCAAGATCGTGAGCGATCTTGAAGATACACGTCTCTGAAGAAACCAATCATTCACAGAAGACTTTATTAAATTCATGAATATCCTTTCTGTTGAACCAAAAACATTATCTTTTCACACAAGCTTTATTATTCAACTGATCGCATTTTCTGTTCTATGTATTAAGTTTTTATTTTATTTTATTTTTTTGATGGGCAGTACAGCACACCACTCTCAAACACTTCCCTTGACTTGGCTTCTTCCTAATTAACCTTACCCGAAAAATTCACCCGTCATTGCGTTTTTTATTACTTTTTTTATTTCTGTTGATAGGTTTAAAACTTTTATTATTTATTCTTTTCACGCCTGAGATATTGCAAGTGACACAATTTCTCCTGCTCAACAATATTTTGTATTGTTGGAATTTTTATGTATCAACAACTATGTAACCACTTGTACATATTTGTGTTTTGGTTTGGGCCTGTTTATATACATACGAAACTACAATTAATTTGAATGAAAAGCGATACTAGCTCCTTTGGGCTGACGTCACAAATTCCGGCGCGAAAATTTGCACTCTTCGAATCTAGCCGGTTTGGCGTGAGGACGTGGATTTCCTAACCCCTGCTGAGAGTGAATTCCCTGAGCCCTTCCAGCCTGAAGAAATACCCTGTGAGAGGGAACTCCAGTTCCCGACGAGGTGAATTCTTCCTCAAATCTTGGCAACGCAGCATTCTGTATGGGCGTTTTGGAAGGAAAAGAATCCTAAGAATTTATAAGCCTTCAAACAGGCAGATCTAGACTGTTCAGCTCATATTGTCGTACAGCTAGTGATTTGCTGTATACAATGGTGATAACCTTTGATCTTCAAATTCAGTTTATAATGTGAGTACCTCCTATTGTACTTATTGTATGTGCTGTCCATATTATTACGAAGTACTACTCGTTTCTATATTTTCTTTTTAATGGTAGTCGTTTGTTGAAACGGCCGTTTGTAAGATGAGCATTTTGTTTTTCTGTTTATGTGAACAGCGTGTACGCTGTTGCTTTGTTAATCGGCGTTGTAGGATGCCCGAAAAGGGAATAATTTGCAATTTTATGTGAATAAATCTTTTCATCTTTATTTTAAACAAGACTATTTTTAACGTTATTCTTTTCTTCCCCTCGTTTCATTTTTACCCTTTTATTTTTGCGGGTTTTTATTTCTAGTCGAATTTAGCTGAAAACGGATAAATTTTCGACAGTATTTAAAAAAAAGGTTCACGTATCTTTTACTTTAATGCGATAAAAAATATTGTTGTTATATTTTAAGTAGGGCTACCAATCATTACTTTTCCGCTTGGATGGGGTCCCAAATAATTTTCTCTGTCTTGAGGTTAAATACACATGTTCTATTCTGCAACATAACTGACTGATTGACGGGTTTTTCCTTCCAAACATTTTGTTTAAGGTAGCGTATAAAGTGAGCATCTTAATGGTGTCATTCTTTTATCTTATTGCAAAATGTTCTATTCATTAAAAGATATTGATTTATCTGTTCTCATGCTTCCAGATATTGTTTAAATAGCAGGATTGACTGTTATTCTTTAGGTAATGAATAGGTAATGAATATGTATACACCTTGGTTCTTTCTCACTTGAATGTGATTGGCTGATGTCAGATCCACTAGATATATAGAGATCTACCACTAGAGGTCTACAGGTCTTCCACTGGAAATCTACAACTATTGATCTACGCCTACTGACTACGCCTACGTCTCAGAATATTGCATACGACTAGTACCGTCTATTACGTCTACATACTAGATTGAACTACCCGGTTACATTTGCCTAAACCACTTAACTCCCTCGAATGATATATATATATATATATCCCTTTCTCCTTGACTGGTTAACATCATGATAATGCCTTCACGAAACTTCGAAGTCGGCATGAGTGAAACAATACTGTTTAGTTAAGTGGAAAACCTTTCTACATTATATATATATATATATATATATATATATAGTCATCCACAGACAGGTGTTTCGCTGTATCACAGATCATCAGTACGGTTAGTCATCCGATTGCTTCTAGCTAAACTGACATCAGTCGGCGATTCTACCTCTGAACTATGGGCACTCGGTAGAAGAAAGCAGACTTTTAGCGTGTGATATACCATGTAAACATACGCCAGTAACTGAGAGTGTTCTAATTCATTACTGAATGAATGACGCGTAAATGATAGAGTAGCTATTGTTTTACAAAGTCTACCATTCTTCCAGAGTGCACAATAAACCGAGCGCCCGTAGCTCAGAGGTGGAATTTCCGACTGACGCCAATTCGGTCGGGTTTCAATCCTGGGTAAAAAGCAATCAGCTGTCTAACCGTATTGATGAGTTGTGATACAGTTAAACAGATCTGTCTGCGGATGACTATATATATCATACAGTTTTGTAACAGTGAAAAAGAATTCCTATCAAGTGCAGAACACATTTGTCTTTTCAAAGTATCCTCCTTTTTTCAACTCTCATTACAATTTTTGCAAATGTATATATATATATATATGTATATATATATATATATATATATATATATATATATATATATATATATGTGTGTGTGTGTGTGTGTGTAGACTTTCGGGATTACCATCAGCTGACAAATCGCGTTCTCTTTAATCAGACTAAATCAATCGAGCCTTTTATATGGATGAAACCAATCTCGATCAGAAATATTTAAACTCTTGACTGTTTGTATCCGCTTTCTAAATTCAATGCTTAAAAAAAAAACTTTGAGGGAGGGAAGCTTGTTACTCTTGGAGAAAGCCAAACTTCTTCGACAAGTATGAACTTGCGTTATGGAATCAGAAAGAACTTTGCCAAAAACAAAGCAGAAATTACATCACTTGTGGATTTTCAACAGCGGTAACAGCTAAAATGGATAGCATATATATGCTATCCATTTTAGCTGTAGCTGTAATAGCCCTTTCTAGTATTGACAGGGGTTTTCTTCCTAAGCTTTTATTTAAAGTAGTGTAGAACGTCAACCTCTTTATGTCATTATTTCATTTTCTAGTTATATAACTAGAAAATGAAGTAATGACATAAAAAGAGGTTGGCGTTCTACACTACTTTAAATAAAAGCTTAGGAAGAAAACCCCTGTCAATACTAGAAAGGGCTATTACAGCTACTGCAAACAACAGCCAGTTAAGTGCCATACAAAAAACATGCTTAGGCGATCATGTCTCTTTCGATCCATGACTAAATGGTCAGAAGATTTTCCCGCAGTAGGATGCCATTACTTTCTACAATAGATTGGTTGCCAATCACAGCTATAGAACCCAGGCTGTCCTGATATTTAAACTGTAGCTGGAGGGAGAAGCAACGAATTCATACCTTTTCTAAGTGTATTTGCGCGTATGAGAATGTAACGAATTCAACTGGTTCCCCGATTTCTCGTTTTGAGCTGATATCAACTGCACCAGAACGCACTTTTTTTTCTGAAAATTTGATTTAAGAGAAAGATATTAAAATTCTCTGGGAGGTCAATGAATGCCGACTATTTTCTTATAAGGAAATTTTTGCAGTATTTAAATTATTCGGACTATTGTCCTTAACTTTGTTGCCATTTGTACGTGGTTTCGGCCGTTGTACGCTCCGACCTCCTTCAGGTGCTAGGAACTTCGAGCCAAACTCTTTACTACAATCACTGGGGAATATCATTCTCATCCCTTGCGTAGTAATCCCTTTTTAGAAGTCATGAATTATCTCCCTATAACCCTGCAAGTTACTTGTTCACCATTGCTGTAGCCTAATATTGAACTCACAACTCTTGCGGACAAGTCACAGGAACTAATCAACGTCAATATCCACTGGGCCATGTGTCGTTAATTACTACGGCCGAAACGTTGTACAAATGGCAAGAAAGATGAGGACAATAGTTCGATAATGTAAATACCGTAAATACTACCTCATCTCAGAAATATAGACAAATAGAATGATCTATTATTAAACGTCGTACAAATGGCAACAAAGATGAGGACAATAGTCCGATAATGTAAATACCCTAAATACTACCTCATCTCAGAAATATAGACAAATAAAATGATCTAGTATTAAACGTCGTACAAATGGCAACAAAGAGGAGTACACAGTCCGAATAATGTAAATACTGTAAATACTACCTCATCTCAGAATTATAGACAAACTAGCATTTACATAGCAAATACTTACACAACGTCCATCCTCGTCACTTTTATAGATATAGACTAGCAGTTTAGCCCGGTTTCACTCGGGTAGTTTAAGGAATAAAAAGAATAAAAAACATATGATGAATTTACATAACAAATACTTACACAACGTCCACCCTCGTCACTTTTGTAGATATAGATAACTATCTAGAATGTCTCTGTTGGATTAGGGTGGGAGATGGAGGGACAATATAGATAATATACAGTGGGGTGATCGATTCTATATTATAATCAATACATAAACTGATCCCTGACTTTGTGAGGTGACAATATATATTTTTCTACCCCTAATTTTGGCTTTCTGAAAGATTTCAAGGTGTCGTTAGCGTTCTAAAATTTTGATTTACATCTGAGCGCAACTCCCATCGATCTAGACCGCAAAATGCAGACGCTAAGTCAATTCTATCAAACAAACAAATACTTACACAACGTCCACCCTTGTGACTTTTATAGATACAGATACTAAACGAAACGTTTAATATTATTATTACAATTTACACTCTTATAACAGCAACCTTTGAAATTGATTAGCACTTGTGTCTTGTATTTCGTGAACAACAGTATAAATACTTTTTCCAAAATGTATTTATACTGTTTTACAAATTTTACTACGTTATTTCTTTCGGAATAGCAGGGCAAAGCTAATATTACTACACAGTGAAACTCGACAGATATCAATTAATGAATCACTGAACATTTATACACCTGTATCTTCTCTTTTGATTGCTGCTTCTGGCAAACAATTCCATTAAATTAATTCTAATTTTGTCTGTGATGCTCTATAAAGAGGAAGTATTAATACCGAACCTTCCGGGGCACATAAATTTACTTGCCACAAAATTCAGTATTTTAATGTTATACTGGAAAGCTAACTTTACTTCCTTGGATATAATCAAGTCACTCCATGTGCACAGCAAACTGTACTCGACATTGGTGTCACACTAATTTATCAACTAACACCGAAAATTCAGAAATTTTTTTTCTTTTAATGTGCAAGGTTTCAGCCATGACCACGGGTGTGTCCATCTGACCAGATGACCTTACAGATCTCCGGAGGCTCTCACTAACTGAGATGACTAGGCAAGTGTGAAAATTCTTGCTCAAGGTAAATGTCTCTAATTCCTGGGTCGACCATATTATTAAATGTTTAAAGAAATGTGGAACGGTCGCCTAGAGGCAGCAACCTGAAGAAACATGCCCCAAGACACAAAGTATGGATTTCCTCAAATTAGATATGACACCTGGAGCGTGGTGTCAATTGATACTACTATTGTAACATTATTCACGACAAATTTGACTTGCGGGATGTAACAAGTGAGAGACGAGCCAAAGTATTGAGACATTATAGACATATACATATACAAAATATACAATACGTATACAAAAGCAACTGACCATTCATATTCTGAAACTTGTGCGAGTTTTTTTTTCCCAATTAGAAATTGTAATTTATTAGATGCAGCATGGCTGTGAATTGTGGACAATATCCTCACAGATGAAAGTGAAACTTGAGGCAACAGAAATGTGGTTCTACAGGAGGATGATGGGAATAACATGGACGGAACATGTGAGTAACGACGAAGTGTTAGAGAAAACGAAAACAAAAAGAACACTGATAATTAACATCAGAAAGTGAGAGTTGTAATTTTTAGTTCACATAATGAGGAAAGAGGGCGCCTGATATTTGACACTCACAAGACTTATTAAAGGCAAAAGAGAAAGAGGAAAGCAGCCTAAAACCGATCTTACGAAGTTGTACAAATGGTTGGCAGAAAAAGAATTTAGCAGACGTAGCAAAATACAAGGTTTAATCAGAGATACAAAAATTTGAGTTTGATTTAGAGTTTTGTTTAACGGCATATCAACACCTCTGTGGGTTATTTAATGCCAAAAGGTAGGGTTTTAAGGTAATGTTTTAAATTTTCACTTATAGTGAAAAGGTTGATTTAGTCAGATTTCGATTAAAAATTTTTGTTTTTATTCTTTTTTTATTTCAGAAAACTGAAAATGTCTTCTAGTTTTGTATTAAAAATATTTTGCTGAGAATAATTTTTTTCTTCAAAAATGTATTATTAGTAATATTTTGATTTAAAAAATGTATATATTTCTATTAAAGTTTATTTTTATGTATACATTTCTATAAATGTCCAATTTATGTATATATTTCTATAAAATTCTATTTTTATACTTTCATAGTGTTTTGACCCAACTCTGGGGTTTAACTATTTGCTGTGACCCTAACAGGTGCTGCCACTCCGGGTCAGAGTGAACCTGGAAACAACAGCAATTAAGAGGTGGTTCCATGCTCCTCACAACCTCCAAATCAGAGGCCTTGCTGCCTGATGCAGTTTATCGTCATACCCAGGATATGAAGTACAAAAGAGATGAAATTGTGAAGAACCATCATTACACGACATAAAGATTAATGATAAATAAGGTTGCGTTATAAACAGCATCTGCCATTGATTATCAATGATCTGCTTTGTGTTTTTCGCTAAGAGCAGATGGAACTCAAACACCCATCTTGTAGACTTATCTTTTCAAAAGTTCGAATTCTATCTGCGTTCATTACATTCGCTTATACACAAACTAGCAGTATAGCCGGGCGTTGCTCGGGTGTAATGAAAGCTTTAAAACTAATACATGGTCCTGGAGCTCAGACAATTTAGACGTTGGCACGAAAGACTAAAAAGCAATAGTTGTTTCCAGTTAAAGCAAAACCATAGACTGAAAGAAAAATCAATGGATGTAAGTCAAATTTTGATTTCCTGGTATCGATATCAAATAAGTTTTTTCGTCGTAAACTGAATTTTGAAGGCTAAATTAGTCCTCTGGGTAAATGGTATCATGGCTGAGACTAAGAACTACAATTATACCTACTTAGAGCCAAACCCGAAGCAAAAACTGTTTATGAGTGTATCAAATTTGATTAAAATCGGACGATTTTTTCGATTATCGATTTTCGATATTTATCGGTGGTACCTCGACACAAAACCTAGCTAAGAACACTCGCAGACGCTTATAGTACAACTGTGTAGATTTTTAAGAAAATCGGTTCAACCGATAGGTAACGGACACACACACAGACAGACACACAGAGACAAACAAAGTTCCATTTATAAATAAGTTTAGATACCCTTAGCAAAGGTATGAACCTATTTCTTCCACTAATTATGGGATAAACAGGAATTTTATCTGAAAAAGTTATTGTCATCCCTTAAAATATTTTAATGAAATATTCAATCAAAAGAACTTACAATCCAAAATATGTTTCGGCTTTAAATAAAAAAGTGTTGATAACTCGTAAAAAATAAAATCAGTCAAGTAGTCGGTCGATAGTAGAGTGTGATGTCTTTATATATTCGCTAATAAGTTTTTATGTACTATAAGTTGCTTTCATATATTTGACCAAGGTTGTTAATATTTGGCAACTTTTCTCTTTCATCATTTGCAGTATATTCTTCTTCTTCTTCTTCTTCTTCTTCTTCTTCTTCTTCTTCTTCTTCTATGTGCCCTGTCCCTTCAGGACGTAGGTGCTCATGGTTCTCCACGTTTCCCTATCCCTTGTGGCTCTTAGTATGTTTGCTCCTGTTACACCTCGCAACCCCCGTTCCGTCATCCACCTGATCAGGCCCTGCAAATATGTTATCTGCCTTGCTCTGTCTCTCTTTCCTTCTATCTGGCCAGTCAATATCAGGTTCTCCAAGCTCTCCTTCCTTAATGCATGTCCCAGGAATTTCAGTTGTCTCTTCCTGATGCTCAGTATTAATTTCCTTTTTGTTGCCATTCTTTCCAACACCTCATCGTTGCTTGCATGCTCAGTCCATGATATCCACAGCATCCTTCTGTAGAATCACATTTCCGCTGCTTCCAGTTTTGTCCACATTTTCGATGACATTGTCCAGCATTCACTGCCGTATTGAAGAACTGACATATTCTTGATTTTTTTCTAAGATTTCCACTTGAGACACTTCTTTTTTTCTTACCTTGCTACGAAAATCTGTTCACTGAGAATTTAAATGTAAGGTCAATAGGCAATTCCTACCTCACTAACTCGCATTCATTCTCTCAAGCTCTTTTTTCATCTATTCCACCCCCATCTTCGGTATTCTCATCCGTTTATTACCCTCCTCCTGACATTTCCCATAATTAACCCCTCTTTCTCATCACTTTCCCATATGTATCCCCATGTAACCGCAATTTCTACTCTAACAGCTTCTTTTCTCGCATTTCCCACCTGTGGAATTCCCTTCCATTTACTTGCTTCCCCGACAGCTACAATCTCCTGGAATTTAAATTTAAGGTCAATAGACCTCTCCTATTTTCTTAACTTGCATCCATTCTCTCTTTTCTCAATCTACTCCATTCCCATCCTCGATATCCGCATCCGTCTATTACCCTCCTCCTGACATTTCCTCTAACTAAACCCTCTTTCTCATCACTTTCCCCTTGTAAACCCCTGTGCAACAGTGGCAGTAGAATGCTTTGCTTGGGGTGAGATGATTTTTAAACAAAATGAATGCGATAGATTAATTACTGTCCATATCTGCCCGCCAATACGTATAGAGGAAACGGACATTTTGGGTGAAGTAAGAAAGGCCCCAAGAGCCATTTTTACCGATATCTTTTTTCTAAATTAATGCATTTGTTGCGCAGTTGTCATCACGTTACGTCATGGAAGGCGAGCAGCGGCTTGATCATAACCGCTGCCCACCCGCACTGGAATATAAGCACTGTCCTGAATGTTATTTTTATTATAGAACATATGGAAACGTAAATCGCTTGTTGATGTCTTTTTAAGTAGACCATATCTGTCGACATGAATATGTATATAACTAAATCTTCAACGCGGTCTCTCAAATCCAACATTTATTTTTCCCCACCTTCTCATGCGATGAAAAGCTGTCGTAAAATCTTTTTTGGACAATGCGTCATTCTCTTAATATAATCTGTCAAAAAAGTTAATAATTTCATACCTAATGACTGTATAACTCAATTTGGTTACAAATAAATTGCTTCTCTCTCGAGAAACTCGATTTAACTGCAGTAGAAAACGGAAAGTACGCCACAATTTAAACAATATAAGGTACGCAGATGATACAGTGCTGATAGCAGACACAGAATGAAAACTACAAGACCTCCTACAGAAGGTAGCTGAAGAGAATGACAAGAAAGAACTACAAATAAACTGCAAGAAAACCGAATGCATGGTCATCAGCAAAAAGGGTAGTCCAAAATGCCAATTACAGGTGACGGGCTGTGAAATCAAGCAGGTACAGAAACTTAAATACCTAGAATGTGTTCTAACAGAAAACGGAAAGTACGACACTGAGATCCGAAGGCGAATTATCATGGCGAAAGAAGCATTCCACAAGCTGAGTAAAGTTATAAGAGAGAGGAAACTTTCACCAGAAAAAAAGAAGGAGAATACTGGATTGCAATGCGATGTCAGTTCTTCAATATGGCAGTGAATGCTGGACAATATCATCAAAGCTGAAGGAAAAAACTTGAATCAACTGAAATGTGGTTCTACAGAAGGATGCTGTGGATATCACGCAAGGAGCATGTAGGCAATGATGGGGTTTTGGAAAGGATGGAAACGAAAAGGAAATTAATATTGAGCACCAGGAAGAGACAACTGAAGTTCCTGGGACATGCAATGAGAAAGGAGGGCTTGGAGAACCTGATACTGACAGGCCAGATAGAAGGAAAAAACAAGGGAAAGCAACGGATAATATATTTGAAGGGCCTGAGCAGGTGGATGACAGAACGGGGGTTGCGTGGTGTAACAGGAGAAGGCGTGCTGAGAGCTGCCAGGGATAGGGAGACGTGAAAATCCATGATCGCTTACGTCCTGAAAGGACAGCTCATATAGAAGAAGAAGAAGAAGAAGAAGAATAAGAAGAAGAAGTTCCAAAATATTTTTTATTAAGACATATAATATGGGTCAACTTTTTAAATATAAACTTTTTCGCATGCAGGCAACTGGTAACCCCACTCATAATGTGTTTTATTTGTGAATTATGGGGACCTTTTCTTTCGAAAACAATACCAAAAAAGAAAGAGAAAAGTTACAATCTTTCGTAACAATTATAGGCGTTATAAAGATAATCTTTTCTTAATTCACTCATAGCTATTGGAGAAGAGGTGGTTCCACAGCTTCTTCAAGGGAATTTGCCTGTAAGTGATTATGATGGACTCGACTGGATTTCGAAATCGGCTCTTTGATTTTCAATTCCGAGTCGTAATCCCTTTCACGGTGTAATGGAGGATCAAGGACGCCATCATACCGCCATGTCATTTGTTTGGGATATTCCAAAATTGAAGCTTTTTTAAAAAAAATATACTTACACTTAATCCGCTCATTCCTCTCTAACCGCACACTGAAGGTGGTATTAAACGGACATGCCTCCCAGAACTACCCTACAAACGCGGGTGTACCCCAAGGCTTTATCCTAGATCCTACGCTCTTCTAATCTATATCAGTGATCTCCCCGATGCCATAAGGTCACAAGTAGGCATGTACGCTGATGATACCACAGTTTACTCTCGCCTCGATCAAAAATCTGGTGTTGGTGACAAGGCGAACCTCGCTGCCGAGCTTGAAAAGGACCTCCAATCCGTGGTGGATTGGGGTAAGAAATGGCTCGTAAAATTCAATTCTTCCAAAACGAAGCTGCTGTCAATTAACCACCACAGACAACCGCACCTCCCTCCCATTAGCATAGAACAGGCTTGCCTCCCAGAGAGTAAATCACTAAGCCTGCTTGGCCTGACACTCTCAGCGGACCTCAAGTGGAATGACTACGTCGAATCCATTGCTAAATCCGCTGCTATGAAAGTCAGCTCTCTGTGCAGGGCCCGGAAATTCTTTCCGCCTGAATCTATACTGCAATTATATAAATCCACCATCCGCCCGTGTATTGAGTACTGCTGCCACATCTGGTCGGAGTTCTTGACAAAATACAGCGAAGAATCTGTAATGTGATTGATACCGACTTGGCTGACCGCCTGCAGTATCTCTCTCACCGGCGTGACGTGGCATCCCTGTGCATCTTCTATAAATACTTTCATGGCTTCTGCTCTGACGAACTTAAATCACTGGTGCCCACTAGATGTGAATTTGCACGAGATACTAGATTGGCAACTAGGTCCCACCCTTTTACAGTGAAACCGATGAAATGTAACCGCAATTTCTACTCCAACAGCTTCTTTCCTCGCACTTCCCGCCTGTGGATTCCCTAACGCATGCTTGCTTCCCAGACGGCTACAACCTCCAGGAGTTTAAATGTAAGGTCAATAGACACCCCCTAACACACTAACTCACACCCACTCTCTCCAGCTCTCTCCCTATGTACATCCTAAGTCGTCTATCACCCTCCTTCTGACATTTCCTATACCCAATCGCTCTATGTAACCCCCTGGGCTATAGTGGCAGTGGAATGACTTGCTTGGGGTGACACGATTAAAACAAAAATACTTCATGGCAAGACAGATAAATTGTTTCAATTTTTGTCAATAGAATATGATCTTGTACAGAAAATTGATATAGACCAGGACGCGGTAACCTTTTGGAGAGTGAGAGCCAAAATGCTATGTAGAATCATGGAGGAGGGCCAAACATCTATGGCTCCAGTGTCACGGAGAAGAACCATGTTATTAAATATGTGAGTAAATTTTCTATGTGTTTGAAGAAAGCAAGGATTCAATATAATTTAATATCTGACGGGAATTTTGTTAAAAAAAAATATTACATTTTAAAAATAAATGTTTAATGAATCAGTACTGAAAAAAAAATTCCATTAAAATCGGTTGAGAACACTATTATAAATAAGTGCCCACTCACTAAAGCAATTTCACAGAAAAAGTGGAAGTGAGACCGTACGTTAATTTTGGCGATCCCTACAAATAAAAAATAAAAGTAAATCACATTCTCCAGGTAAAAAGAAATAATTTTAAAAATTTCGACGCAGTATATTCAGACTACCAACTGTCACTTTGGTTTGGTTTGGCTATATTTATATCGTGTCCAGAATAAGGTAGCAGGCCGGACAAGATTCACTCGAGTGCCGTATTTTGGCCTGCGGGCCGGGGGTTGCCTA
This sequence comes from Ascarosepion bandense, assembly GCA_037127315.1. Taxonomy (NCBI): domain Eukaryota; kingdom Metazoa; phylum Mollusca; class Cephalopoda; order Sepiida; family Sepiidae; genus Ascarosepion; species Ascarosepion bandense. The sequence goes on along the minus strand of JBBBDQ010002051.1, from coordinate 1,459,434 downwards.
CTGCTGATATAGACATTACTATAATGTGTAGATCTAAAGGCTAAAAAGTATCTTAGGTCGGATAATGACTGTTTTCTTTAGCTTGTATTAAGTTTGATATTGTAAACTCATTCTATATTTTCAGTTTTTCTTGTGAAAATTTAAAAGAATTAAGGGCGCCAAAGTTCAGTTTTTATGGGGTGAGATTAAACCGAGGACCATCACTTACATGTGCGTGTAGTTTAATTTACGACACCCGTACATACAAGTATCCAGCAACTGATATTCACTAACTGTTGCTCTAGACATCTCCAAAGCGTTTGACAGAGTCTGGCATGCTGGCCTTCTATGTAAGCTGTTGGGCTATGGCATAACTGGACAATTGTTTGACCTTATCCAGTCATTCCTTTCAAATCGCACAATGAAGGTAGTATTGAACGGACAGGCCTCCCAATACTATCACACAAACGCGAGTGTCCCTGAAGGCTCTATTTTTTTTTTGTCATACGCTTTTCCTTATATACATTAACAATGTTCCCGATGTAATAAGATCCCAAGTAGGCATATACGCTGACGACACTACGCTTTATTCTCGCCTTGATAAAAAAAATCGGCCGAGGCTGACAAAGCAAACCTCGCTGCCGAGCTTGAAAAGGACCTCCAATCCGTGGTGGACTGGGGTAAGAAATGGCTTGTGAATTTCAATGCTTCCAAAACGAAGCTGCTATTTATTAACCACCACAGATAATCGCTCCTACCCTCGCATTAGCATTGATCAGCGTAGTCTCCCTGAAAGTAAAACACTGCGCCTCCTCGGGTTAACTCTCACAACAGACCTCACGTGGAATGACTATATAGAATCCATTACCAAATCCGCTGCTAAGAATGTCGGTTCTCTGTGTAGGGCCAGGAAGTTTTTCCCGTCCGAAACAATCCTGTACATATACAAATCTACCATTCGCCTGTGCATGACTGCTGCCATATCTGGTCGGTCGGTCGCTCCTGCTATCAACCTGGGGGGCATTGACAAAATCCAACGGAGAATCTGTAATGTGATCGATCCCGACTTGTCAGCTCGGATACAATTACTTTCTCACCGGCACAATATGGCTTCCCCGTCCCTTCTATAAATACTTTCATGGCTTCTGCTTAGATGAACTTAGCTCACTGGTACGTCCCATACATAAATTTCCTCGAGCCACAAGATTAGCAACTAGGTCAAACCCGTTTACTGTGAAACCAGTTAATTATAAACGCAAATTCTACTCCATCAGCTTCTTTTCTCCCACTTCCCGCCTGTGGAATTCTCTTTCGTTTACTTGCTTTCCCGATGGCTACAATCTTCAAGAATTTAAATGTAAAGTCAATAGTAATCTGCTATCTCACTAACTTGCATTCTCTCTCTCTCTCTCTCTCTCTTCACTCATGCTCCTTTCTTCGTCCACTCCCCTCTCATCAGTATTCTCATCATTTTCCTACCCTCTTCCGGACAGCCCCTGTAACCTGTCACTCTCTCTCATAACTTTCTTCCTATGTAATCCCCTCTCAACAGTGGCAGTAAATTGCCTTCCTTGGGGCAAAACGGTAATAAAAAAAAAAAAATACGCACAATTTCACCAAGCAATCATCAAACTTTGATTTATATTTTGAGACATTGTGGTTTTCCCAAACCTAACTTGTCACAAACCTCCTAAAATAGTGCTTTCACTGAGGACCGAACTCTTTACATAAGCGAATGCTTAATCGTCTATTCTTTCACTGACAGGCAAATGTACGGCAGGGCGAATAGAAAATTCGATTTAGAAATCGGATATTTAAACTTCCGAGTCAGAGATTTAGATGGTAATTTTGATTGATAGGGGTGTTGCATGTTGTCTCGGGCATGTAGAATTAAGGGTAAATTACCAATGAGGCACTGTCAAATGATTTTCGTTGGATTCAATCGCGATTGTTAATGATTTACGACGAACCTATCGTCTATTAACTAGTTGCTACTCTCTCGTGTAAGCTATGTAAACTCTCACCTGCCCGGCACGTAACTTTGTCGAATTCAACGCCAACAGGTACTCGACTGAGGTGTGTAATTCCTTTCCAGGTGTGTACAGGCCTTGCGGTCAAGTCAACACAACTGACTCCACATCGATCAACTGAGGTCGCCGTTAAGGACGTATTTGGCGTCATTGTCATTTATTCCTTGTCTTGATTATAAACCCCATCTACTCACTTCTTCTTCTTCTTCTTCTTCTTCTTCTTCTTCTTCTTCTTCTTCTCTACCTCTCGTAGTCGTAGTTGACATTCAGCTCTAATACTCTTTGACTTCATTCATAATCTTGTTCTTTTTCTTTCTTTCTTTCTTTCTTTCTTTCTTCTTTTTCTGTCTTTCTTTCTTTTTTCATTCTTCTTTTTCTGTCTGTCTTTCTTTCTTTTTTCTTCTTCTTTTTCTGTCTATCTGTCTTTTTTCTTTCTTCTTCTTTTCTTTCTTTCTTTCTTTCTATATTTTTTCTTCTTTTTCTGTCTATCTGTCTTTTTTCTTGCTTCTTCTTTTCTTCCTTTCTTTCTTTCTTTTTTCTTCTTTTTCTTTCTTTCTTTCTTTCTTCTCTATAATATTCTACTTCTTTTTCCAAATCTTTCTTTCTTTCTTTCTTCTTCCAGAACATTCTTCTCTATAATATTCTTCTTCTTCTTCTTCTTCTTCTTCTTCTTCTTCTTCCATACTATCCGTTCTTTCTTTTTTCTTTCTACTTCTTCCATATTCTTTCTTTCTTTCTTTCTTTCTTTCTTATACTATTTGAGTTCTTCTTAATCTTCTTCCATTCTATTCTCCTTATTTTTCTTCTTATCTTTTTTTCTTGTCCTATATTTTTGTAACAAATAATCTTCTTTTTGATCGTTTTTCCCTCTCATCTGTTTTATTCCTTTTTTGTAGTCCTTTCATTCTTTTCCATAACACTTTTTCTACTTCAAATTTCCTTCGATTCGTCTTCTTCCTTCTCTTATTCACCTTCTTCTTATTAATCCTGCGACTATTCTTCATTTTTCAAACTAGTCTTTCTGCAATTTTATATTCTTTCATTTTCATCACCAACATAAATTTTGTTGTTGTTGTCCTTCTTCTTCTTCTTCTTATCCTCAATTTGGTCTTACTACTTTATTGTAGTCCTTCGATTTCTTCTTCTACTAATAGTACTGCTACTACTCCTATTTCTACTACTACTTATTATTTTCTTCTTTTCTTCTTTTGCTTTTTCTTCCTCCTTTTCATTTCTTCTTCTACTTCTTTTACTTATTCTTCTTGATTCCTTCCTCTTCTTCTATCTCATTTTCTTCTTCTTATCCTTCTTCTTAATTTTTCTGCTTCTTCCTCTCGTTCTTCTTCTTGTTTTTACTTATTCTTCGTTTTCATCTTTTCTACTTTTATTCTTTTTTCTCGTCATCCTCTTTTTCTCATTATTCTTCTTTCACTTTATTACTTTTCCTTCTTCATTTTCTTTCTTCTGTTCCTTCTTCATCTTCTTCATCTTCTCCTGTTTCTTCCTCTCGTTCTCCTTCTTTTTTTTACTTTTTCTTTGTTTTCACCTTTTCTTCTTCAGTCGACCTTTCATCAAGTAGATAATCGTCTTTTTTTCACATTTCTTTTGTTTTCTTCCAAGACACAATCTCTTTCTTTATCTACGCCTTTCACTTTCTTCGTCCATTTTTGTCACTCTTTTGATTTCTGAACATCTTCATCCTATCCGGCCTTCATCATTTTCTTGTCCCTATTCTTCTGTCAATGTTGTCATCGGAATGCCATTCTGAACCTGCCTGAGTCGGAATATCCGCCGCGACCTACTCACAATATCCAGGACCCTGTTTCTTTAGTTCCACACCTGCCAGTGACGAAGTGTGAGTGAAGTTAAGCAGTTAATTACAAAATCGACCGGTCTCATCTCCTACCATCATCATCATCGTCATCAGCCCAATACTGGCTGATAGGTGGCAGTTCTTTGTAATACACCGGTGGATGTGCGTCACTGATAGGTGTGATTGACTAATTCGTCGGCTTTATTGCATCAGAAAAGGTCGAGGGAAACGAAATGGATTGGAAATGTTAAGGGGTCAGGCGCTTTTCAAACCGGCGGCGACTTTCGACATTTTCCTCTTAATGTTGATAAGTAACCATGGGTTAGGGGCCTGTGCATGATCCGAAAACCTTTTCACCAAAATCATAATTAAAGGCAAAGTTTAAGTAGAACATTTAAAAGATCAACTATCTGTTGTGCTACATCAAGAGATGGACGATCATGGCTCTCCAAAACTTCCAAGCACAAAGATATTTTACCAACGCTCAATATATCCCAGAACATATTCTGACATTTTTTTTTTTACAGAAACCCCTTATTTATATTTACTAATATTCTTTAAAACATTGTGTTTACTTCAAATTGTAGATTAGACTGTAACGTGTAAAATTTACGGCTAAGATGCCTTCCAGGTAATTCTCCCACCATTGACCCTTTGTATGACAAAATTTGATAACGGTAGACGTAATTTGATAACGGTAGACGTAATTTGATAACGGTAGACGTAAATTCTATGCTAACAGTTTCTTTTCGTCTGGTATCTTATGATCCAGCCAACTTTGATCTTCAAAAATTTATAAGAAATATTAATCGTCATCTTTTGTTTTCATAATTCTTATTCTTTTATTGTTCACTCTCTTTAATTAGGTTTTCTTATTCGCATGTTATTATAAATCTGATGCTAACATTTTTTTTTCGCTTATGGAACTCTCTTACGGCTCCTTACTTTGTAGAATCACATTTCCGTTGCTTCGAATCGTTTCTTCTTATGTGGGGAGACTGTTCAGCATTCACTGCCATAGATAAGGAACACTATTATGTAAATATACAATATTCTTTTCTATGTTTGTAAATATTTTTCTGTTTCTTAATATATTTTGAAAGGTTTATTTTGTTATCTCGATGTGCCCTTGGGTAGCAATGTGGTACGACAAAGTATTTTGTTAAAACCATTTACGAAATGTTTAAATGCAATCTCAATTGTTATCTTCTATCTCCTTGATTCCCACCCTTCTTTTATCAGTCAGTTAAGTGCCATACGTGATATACGCTTTGGACGATCATGTCTCAAAAGCGACATAAATGACTGGGAAGAATATTTTTCCGCAGTAGGTTGTCATTACATTTTACAGTAGACTGGTCGCCAACAAAGGCTATAGAACCCAGTCTGTCTTGTTATTTGACCCATAACTGGAGGGAAGAGACAGATTAATACCTTTCCCGAGGGTATTTGTGCGCAAGTAAATGCAACGAATTTAACTGGAATTCGAACTCGACTCTCCGTTTTTCTCGTTCCGAGTCGATATTCTCTGCGTACAACGCATTTCTCTTATCCTTTCTTCGAAATTACCTGTATCTTATTTTTTTTCTCTCACTGTAACCCCATGTGCACCAGTGGCGGTCTTTGTTTGCAATGAGTATAAAAAAAATGATATTATTTTACTATTTGATTCTGATATCTAGCTGGTAGATATTTAAACAATGATATTTTTAAATGTCGGTGTTTTGCTAAGGACCCCTTTTGCACAGAATTTATTATTTGCAAGCCTGTTACGGATGGATTTGTTCATCGAAATATCATCGATACCACCTCCTCGGTTCGACAGAATCATGAATGTTGAATTTATCAGTGTTTTCGTCAGATGCCGGTGTTCCTAATGACGGCCTGTCTATGTTTAAAATCCACAAGCCATTTAGCCATATTTCACTATGGTGAACATTTATATCATGCTACATACTTCGATCAATTACAAATCAAGGAGCTGGCGGTGCATATTCGGGCCACATAAAACGTTGTTCTTTCAGTTTTCAAATAGAGTATCGACAGACCATAAAGGCAGTTTACTGATCAACGAGAAACCTCCATTGTAGATTCGACAGACACATAAAAATCACACATAAGTTCCAAGAACCCAGCAAAATAACCTAAACAGTAATATTACAAAAGTGAAGAAAATATATGGACGGTTTAGCCAAAAATAATTGTGAACACGCTAAAGTAAGTCGCCATTATTAATATGTAGATGAAACATTCACGTCTTAACTCGCGTATGTCGTAAATAACTCTCTCTCTCTCTCTCTCTCTCTCTCTCTAGATATAAGTATATTTGTACATGTTCTAAACTATAATTTATAATAAATATTCATAGCTCCATTTCTATATTGAGCACTGTTTTAAATTAATGTTTTGAACGTTGTTAATATTTTCTTCATTCTTTATTCGTTGGATATATATATATATATATATATATATATATATATATATATATATATATATATATATATAACGTTTCATTTTTTAATGATGTAATTATTTTAACGAAATCTTTTAAAAGTTAATAGGATATTTTGGGATTCTAGCAAGAGTAGTTATTTTTTCAAAATGTATTGAAATTATGTAGTTTTGTACCGTAGATATATCCCATTATATTTTGAATTAAATTTCAATGTTGAATTTGACATGTATGTTAATATCATATTCCAGCTAATATTTCCACGTCAGGTTAATATTAATTAACAGATATAACTTATTATATTTGTATTTGTATTTTATTTTAATTTTGAAGTTTTTTTTTATAATGATTATATTTATAGATATTTTTGTAATTTCTTTTGTCTTCTTATGTGATATTATTATTATTATTATTATTATTAGTAGTAGTAGTAGTAGTTGTATTTTTGTTATTTTTATTATAGTTATCATTACGTCTGTGAGAAATTTTGTTTGATACATACATGTATATATAAATGCATATGTAAATACACACACACACGCACATATATATATATATATGTGTGTGTGTATGTGCATATATGTATATATACATATATTTGTTATCTCTCTATTGTATTATTTGTTATTATTATTATTAATTTTTTTAAAATTATTATTATCTATTATTAGTATTGCTAGTATTTCAGATAATCTTCAAGATTGTATTTTAATAAATTATATTTTCTTATTGGGAATTATTATTTTAACTATAGTTAGAATAAATTACTACTAGTGGTTATGATGTAATTTATGTTAGGATATATGATTTATTTTTCACAATAAATATTCCCTATAGTCGGTATATTTTAATTTAAGAATGAATTATATACGTCGGTTTCGATCTAGCGTTTTTTTTGGTTGTTTTTTTTAATTATTTTAAAATCTGTTCTGTCGTGATTTCTCCTTTTTTTTTTCCATCTTTTTATGTATTTCCCCCTTCTGTTAAGTTTATCAAATTTTTCCTGCTTCTATATTTATATTTTTAATTTTAGTATTTTCAATTATTCGAACAATATTTTTAAATTAGCATTAATTTTTAAATTAATTGTAATTATTTTTTTCAAATTGTATTAAAATTATGATGTAAATTCTTTTCTGTACCGTAAACATATTCCGGTACATTTGAAATTAAATTTCATTTTTAAATGTTTCCAGGTTTTTCTGAGAAAACAATTAGGTGGTTTGAAACGCTATTATAAGAAATGGTGTCGACATTTATTTCTCCTGATACGGTATTTCCTGTTATTGTATCACTTTGTCCTTTCTTTTTCTCTTCTTGCTTTCCATTCTGTTTTTTTCTGTTTCCCCCTTTTTTCTCTCGTTTTTCTTTTCAATTTTTTTCTCTTCTTTGCATTAATCAATCGTCTATCTTTTCTTTATCCTTGCTTTTCTCTTTCTTTGGGATTCTTTTCGAATGAGCGAGAAATTATCGTAAATAACCGTTACAAATGTCTGTTCTAATATGTACATATGAGCGTCTATGTAAAATTAAAAAAAAAGGAATTTTTTTGGTGGGGATATTTTGATTACCAACTGTTGTACCATTTGGATCTGATGAGCCGCGATAATAACATCAAAAGTCGGTGAAATATGTATTACCCATTGTAATAATAAAAAATCTTTTATAAATTATATATATATATATATATATATATATATATATATATATATATATAGTATATCGAGGCAGCAAGTAATTTTCTAGACATATGCTATTAAATATAAGAGACAATGAATGTCTATTATCTTTAATCATGAGCCGTTCTAAACGTCGTATTTTTGCTTTAATTTCAGTTGAAAATAAAGAGAAAAATTCTCCAACATTTGGATAATTATTTATTGGTTTTCTTCTAAGCTTTCGGCTCACATGAGCCATCTTCAGAGAGGTAGTTTAAACTGAAATATTATAAAATCCACCATCACCGACGATTTTATTTTGTGTTGACATAAAACTCCGTGTGTTTGCTTAATGTTTAAGAATTACACAACATTAAGCAAACACTAGTCAATAATGGATTTCCTAACTCCGTTATTGATCAACAAATTAAAATGTATCTCAACAAACTTAACAATAGCTCTAACAATAATGATAATATTAATAATAATGGTTTACATCAAAATAAACATAACACTATTAACTTATACTATTGCAACCAAATACATAATAATTATAAACAAGATGAAAAAAATCTCAAAAACATAATACGTAGAAATGTTAAACCAGTCGAAAGTAATAATCAAATTAAACTCATTATATTTTATAAAAAGTTTAAAACAATTGACCTCATCGTCTATAATAACCCAACAGGCACTAAACTAAATTCTTTACAAAAAACCAATGTAGTGTACCAATTTACATGCCCATTCAGAGATTGCATCTCTGATACTACTCAAAAACCTAGTACATATATTGGTTTTACCATAACCACGCTCTCCCGTAGACTTACATGTCATCTTTCTGATCAGAGTACTATTAAACAACATTTCTCTGAAAAACATAAACATGTAGGTAATATCAGACAGATTTTGGTCAACAATACGGTGATCCTTACTCATACACACAGTAAGAGGAACCTGCAGATATTGGAGGCCATGCACATCAAATCAAAACAACCAACACTCAATAAAATCAACTTTAAAACAGGAAATAACATATTACATTGCATTTGACAACATGGTTTTGTTGTCATTTCGCGCTATCCCGCGGTGTGACGTCATAAAACCGCATCGCAAACTTAAGAACTGCGTTTATTATTTTTGGTAACTATTGCCGTTGCCAAGCGGAGTTTTATGTCAACACAAAATAAAATCGTCGGTGATGGTGGATTTTATAATATTTCAGTTTAAACTACCTCTTTGAAGATGGCTCATGTGAGCCGAAAGCTTAGAAGAAAACCAATAAATAATTATCCAAATGTTGGAGAATTTTTGTCTTTATTTTCAACTGAAATTAAAGCAAAAATACGACGTTTAGAACGGCTCATGATTAAAGATAATAGACATTCATTGTCTCTTATATTTAATAGCATATGTCTAGAAAATATATGTAGATAAATAGATAGAGAAAGACCGACAGCTAAAGAGATACTCAAATAAAGATTGATAAATATAGTTAAATAGATAGATAGATATATAGATAGATATAGAGTGAAAAACCCAGATAGATAGAGAGATAGATAGTGATAAGTTACTAGTGTATATATATATATATATATATATATATATATATATATATATATACCCTTGTATAAATTAATGAAAACAAAACGAATAGTGTCTTCCTAAGATCTTTCCCACTTTACCTGATCACGTATACCTCGTCTCTTGGCGCTATTTTTCTCTTCCGACTACACTTATCTTTATGTTTTACACTAATAGATTCAGTTTGTTTCTTCGCCCAGGTGCCTTGACTGGCAATTGAAAAGCTGACACCAACAATATCTGTGATCTATCTGGAAGACTTGCCAGTGTGTTCGTGCAGCGTTACAATTTTCGTACACTGCCTTGGAGTAACGTCCATTGCAGACAATGGCCGTAGGACAACGAACAACTCTATGTAATAGTGTATGGGCGTGATAAAAATCTTTTGCAATCAAGGATGAAGCAATATTTTTCAAGGCCAAACAAATTCTTTCAAAGAAATAGATTTATATTACTGCTGACCACAGCAAATGACCTAATCTGAGGAAAACTTAGAAATCGATTACCCTCTCTTAATCCAGTGAATCAATAACTCTAAACTAAAACTGTTGTTTCTATTCATATGCACAAGTGGGTATATATATATATATATATATATATATATATATATATATATATATATATATATTTCTAAACATATACTGTTAAATATAAGAGACAATGAATGTCTATTCAACGACATTTCTTAGAAAAACATAGTCATGTAGGTAATATCAGACAGATTTTAGTCAACAATACAATAATACTCACTCAGACACACAGTAAAAAAGAACCTTCAGATATTGGAGGCCATCTACATTAAATTAAAACAACCCACACTTAATAAAATCCCGTTTAAATCTGGTCATAACACATTACATTGCATTTAAATATATAGTTCTGTTATCATTTTGGGCTCTCATACTGTGTGACGTCATAGAACGGCATTACAAATTTACGAGCTGCGTTTGCTATTTGGTGACTGCTGCCGTTGCTTAGCAAAGTTTTATGTCAACACGAGATAAAATCGTCTTTGATGGTGGCTGTTTTTATGTTAGCATCCCTGTAACCTCTCTGAAGATGACTCATGTAAGCCGAAAGCTTAGAACCAACTTAATAAAAATTATCCAAATTTTGGAGAATTTTTGTCTTTATTTTCACCTGAAATTAAAGCCAAAATACGATGTTTAGTACGGCCCATGATTAAACATAATAGACATTCATTGTCTCTTATATTTAACAATATATGTTTAGAAAATTATCTGGTGCCTCGATATATTAAACACACACACACATATATATATATATATATATATATATATATATATATATATATACACGAATGTACACACACACACACTATATATATATATATATATATATATATATATATATATATATATATATATATTAACGAAACTTGGTTATAAACAACCGACAATTTGAAATGATTTGTTTAAACATTATTTTTGATCGATACTCATATTTAGATATTCTGTTTTTAATTAAACAGCAATATATATATATATATATATATATATATATATATATATATATATATACGGCCTGATTATTTACGATAAATTTTTATTACGAAAATGTGTGTCATATAAATGACACACATTTTCATATTAATGATACACATTTTCGTCATAAAAATTTTCCGAAAATGATCAGGCCAGTAGATATAAATATATAATACTGTTTAATTAAAAACAGAATATCTACTTAAATATGAGTATCGATCAAAAATAATGTTCAAACAAATCATTTCATATATATATATGTATATTTATGCATGCATCGTAGAGGTGGTACAAACTAATGGGCTGACACCCCATTGTAGTGATTTACTTTATTAAGAGTGCTTGATAGTAGAGCCTTATATATGGAAATATTTTTATTATAAGTTTATAATAAAAACATAGTTTACTGAAACACAAGAGCCGTTGTGTTTCGGCACTATCTTATTAGCATCTCGTCAGACAGTGAAATATTTTTTTTACTGATTGCAATTATTATATATAGAAGCTAATTATTATTCGACTAATAATTCCAAATAGTAAAAAATATTTCACTCCCTGACGAGGTGCACATAAGATAGTACCGAAACACAACGGCTTTTGTGTTGCAGTAAACTACGTTATTATTAAAAACTCATAATACAAATATTACAATATATATATATATATATATATATATATATATATATATATATATATATGAAATCAATAAATAAACATATGGATATATACGCAAGTACACGCACGCACGTATATGAATATTTTTTCTAATGTTAATAAAACTGTTTGATATAATATAACAGAACAATTAATTATTTATTTAAAATATGCATATTGTCCTACGTCCATAGCACGTGTCGGAGTTTCATGCTCGATACAATCAACAGGAGCATATTATAAACTGACCGTTTCTATATTTGAATTTTCATTGTTAAAATTATAAATCAGGGACGCCATTTTTGTAAAAAAAACAGTTTAATTTATATATATGCCCTCTTCTACCGGACGCTCGTGGCCTAGTGGTAGAATCACCGACTGATGCCGATTCGGTCGGGTTTCAATCCTGGCTTAGGAAGCGATTGGAGTCTAAGCCGTACTGATGAGCTGTGATACAGCGAAACAGATCAAAAAAGGTCAAAAGTACTTGGGTAAGAAAAAAACTTCGGCGCCATCCATGATAAAAAGAATACTGGGAAGAATCAGTATCAAAATTAGTGAACACAATATGTCTATATTATTCGACTAAACATGTTCGAATGGAGATATGCTGAACATGTATATATAAATATTTTATATCTATATATCTGCATTTATATATAAATATATAATCATCATCATCATCATTTATCCATCACACCCAGATGGTGCATAGAGCAGCAACTTTTAGTTGCTGTTTCTGTAACAAAATGTTTTTTACGGGGCAGGGTTGTTAGCCCTGCACCCAACCCCCAAACCAGGAGGTCCGGTGGACCATTCTTGGTCCTTACATTTACAGCACCTGGTACTCCCAAATGTTTACCCATTTTACTGACCAGGCTCGATGTTGCTTAAATTCAGTGATCGGACGGGAACCGGTGTATTGAACACGATATAACCGTAGACAAATATATAACTCCTTCTAAATTATAAATTAAAAGGAACTCCATTATAGTACGTTATCTATGTATGTATGTATGTATGTATGTATGTATGTATGTATCTATCTATCTATCTATCTATCTATCTATATATATATATATACAAAGATGCTTTCCTTTAATTATTCAGGGAGCATTTTCATACACAATATCTATCTATCTATCTATCTATCTATCTATCTATCTATCTATCTATCTATCTATCTATCTATCTAGCCTGTTCATATCTATCTATCTATCTATCTATCTATCTATCTATCTATCTATCTATCTATCTGGCGTATAAAAATTTCAAATTTGTCACTTAGCTTATTGAATTAAGCTTTAGTAGCACGACTCTTGAGTTTTGTACTACTCGTCAGGGGATATCAGTAATTTATTTTTTATTTTCATGTTTTATATATTGAGTTCAAAAAATAATTTATGCACTTTTCATTGTTCTAATGTTGATTTTTTTATGTATAGAGAGAAATGTGCGTTTTTGCGTGTGTGTGTGTGTGTGCGTGTGTGTGTGTGTGTGTCTTGAAAAGTCCTCGGTCAGACCAAAGAGATATATTTAAAAAATAATTCTGCTGCTTGGTCATTGTCTGATTTGGGAAGTATATCAGTTCTCGACATCTTTTCCATAGGCTGCCATTTTTATGACATTACTGTTTGATAATGATATATATATATATATATATATATATATATATATATATGGTGATTTGACAGTGAAATGATAATGTTTCAGTCAGTTCTACCAAAGCCAGTTTGCTATAAATAAATTCTAAAACAAAAAGATGTCACTTCGACTTTGTGTGTTTGCAGTCAACTACTTTCAGGAATTTCGTTTGCATTCGTTAACGCAACTGTCCGTTGGCCAGAGAGGCCATAAGGTTGCATTATAGTCCATCTCTTGATCATCAGCACAAAGCCGGTCAGCCGACGAATGAGTCGGGGAGGGTAGTTGCCAGTCAGAAGCCTTTTGAATATTCATAGCTTTCAAAAGGAGATGCGCGCGCATGCAACGCTATACTTTCTATGATTCCACGTAAACAGTAAACTGGTCAGAACTGAGGGTCAAAGTTCAGAACGAAAATAGAATTAAGCAAAGCAATCGCGTAAAAGTTCCCAGTGAATGGGAATCGAAACTTCGATGACGTCACTGAAGTGCATCCACGGTTAGCCAATGACTGATAAAGATCTAAAACCGTTTATATATATTTTGCACACAACGGAATGTAGCCAAAAGTTTCGTTGGTAAAAAAACAAAAAACAAAAAAAAAAAACAAAAACAAAAAAAAAACGATTGGATTGTAATAATTTTGTCTCGTTGAGCGGCCATATTAAATAACCTGAGAACGGTTGATTGGGCGCAAAAATCAACGATCTAGAAATTTTCAATGCAGGATAAGCCTTTCTATAGTAAAATATCAGCAATGCTTTCGTATTGTATATCGATATACAATAACTGTGTCATATCAACTTTCTTTCTGGTTGATTTACAATATATTTCAAGAGATTATTATTATACATATTATAAACCTATTTGATTAGTGTTGTTGGTATTAATTTCTGGTCACTGATAATTCGTATTTTCAATAAAGTACTATATTAAATGTTTAGCAATATACTCATGTATCACATAATTACTCAATTTTGCCAGTAATACAAACATTAATTACCGACTATTGTCAACATTTTCATTTATGAAGTTCAATACATTTCTATAATAAAATAGCAATATATTTACCATATACATATAATGATCTATCTTGCCAGGAATATTGACATTAATTCCTAACCAAAACAAAATACAGTAGAACCTGCCGTATGTGACCCCCTTCGTCAGCGACCACCCTTTGGTAACGACCGTATTTCTACGCACAAACGGAGAATCTGTAATGTGATCGATCTCGACTTGACAGCACGGATACATTCACTTTCTCACCGGCGCAATGTGGTTTCCCTGTGTCTCTTCGACAAATACTTTCATGGCTTCTGTTCAGATGAACTTAGCTCACTGGTACCCCCCATACATGAATTTGCTCGAGCCACAAGATTAGCAACTAGGTCTCACCCTTTTACTGTAAAAACCAATAAATTGTAAACGCAAATTCTACTCCAGCAGCTTCTTCTCTCGCACTTCCCGTCTGTGGAATTTTCTTCTATTTACTTGCTTCCCAGACAGCTACAATCTCCAAGAATTTAAATGTAAAGTCATCTCCTAACTCACTAACTTGCATCCTCACTGTCATGCTCCTTTCTTCGTCTACTCCACTCTCATCAGTATTCCTATCCTTCTCTTACCCTCTTTACGTCCTATGTAGCCCCCCTGCTCAACAGTGGCAGTAAAACGCCTTGCTTGGGGCGACACGATTATAACAACGAAAAAAAAAATGCCAATTGTTAAATGTAGTAGAAATCACATTAATAATCTTGTCTTGATACCAATATTTTAGCCATGGTTGTCCCGAGATGAAACTTAATAACGTTTTCATGAAGGCGTGCGTCAAGAAATGTCAATGAGTTATGAGACAATTTATACAGAGGAAGTAACGAAGATAATCAGATTTAAGCCCTTCTTCCGAGTACCGGACATTTCTCTGTCTCGATGGATTTCAAAGCGAGGGTAGCTTTGAATATTTAGCGTTTCTTTCGTTCGTATTTACCGTCTCAATCTGCCGTGGTCTTTAGTGATTGGTTAACGAAGCGAGATCGCTTCTCGAGTCGTCTTGTTCGATTATAAAGACATCCTTTGAAACGTTCATGTCCTTTACCGGTGGGAAGGGCAAGGTGCAGGCGCTGTCAAGCATTACGCGTCAACGATCAAAGGTCACCAGGCAAATTGCCCTGAAGATTCGCCTGGAATCATTTCCTTGAAAGCGAAATAGCAGAGAAATATCTACTTAGTTGCGTCAGTCGGATAACTGTAGTTGTTAGTTTTAAAGAGGGATTTTCTAGAGGTCAGATCCCTGGATAAAATGGATTGTATAATTACAGAAAAAATTAAAAAGGAGGTAATTTTGGAGAATTTTATCTTCAGGGTTCTCTTAGGCGAAATATTACAAAATTGGTTTTATTTTTCGGTTTGGTGCGTTGTGGTTCAATGGATATAGGCTCGGAACGAGAAATCGGGGAGTCAGTTGAGTTCCTTGCATTCACTTACACGCAAATTCCTTTGTGAAAGGAATTAATCCATCTCTTCCCTCCAGTTAGATTTTAAATAACAGAACAGACTGGGTTCTATGGGCTTGGATGGCAACCAGTCTGCCGTAGAAAGTAATGACAACCTACTGCGGGATAATCTTCTGCCTATTTAGTTATGTCTCTTTCCAGACATGATCGCCCAAGCGTGTATCACATATGGCAATTAACTGACTGACTGAATATAACAATCGGAATCATGATTAAGGCTTTTACTGGACATAAAGAGGGGGATCAGTTTTATATTGTTATGAAGTAATAAACTAAACCCCCACTAATTACTACTTAATAATATTATACATCAGTTCCCCCCTCTAGCTATGAGTCAAATAACAGGACAGATTGGGTTCTATAGTCATGGGTGGCAACCAGACTACAGTAGGAAGCAATGGCAATCTCATGCGAGATAATCTTCTGCTCAGTCTTTTTCGAGACATGATCGCCCAAGCGTGTATCACGTATGGAACTTAACTGACTGACTGAACTTCAGACAATGTTTGTGTTTACATTTTTTGTATTGTTAGATCTATTGTCTTCATCCTTATTGTCATTATTACGACGTTTCAGCCGTTGTACGCTGCGGCCTTCTTTAGGTGCTAGGAATTTTGAACTGAACCCTTTATTACGATAACTGGAGTATATCATTCTCATACATGTGGGAAGCTACACAGTCTTTCTCAACAGGGAATTTAATGTCTACAGAGATGATCGACAGTTTTAGTAAAGGAAATTGACAGTAACGAACATGCCTTTTTTGGGGAGGAAAATCACACTAAGGCCAAATGTGTTTTGGAATAAATGTTTTACAAGCCATTACAGTAATTATCCTATTTAAGAAATTCGCCTCTCTCTTTAAAACATTCCAAAGTCTATCTAGTACATTTATTTTTATATATATACTCAATTTTAATCCACCATTGTTTACTTATTAATTTATTTCCTATATAGTTATATTATAAAATATGATCTAGTTGACGTTTACCGGCTTGGTAAGTCGAAAGACCTAATAAAAATGTACTTTTTCTCTGCGATAGAACCTTCATTTTCTTTTCTTTACTTCATCCGTTAAATCTCGACAGATATCAAGATTTTTATTTTAATCATTTCACACCGAACAAGGCATTCCACTGCCACTATTGCGCAGGGGGTTGCACAGGGGAAAGTGATGAGAAAGAGTGGTTAGATATAGGAAATGTCAGAAGGAGGGTGATAGACGGTGAAGATACCGAGGAAGGGGGTTGGGTACATGGGAAGAGTATTTGAGAGAATGGATGCGAGTTAGTGCCTTAGCAGGTGTCGATTGACCTTACATTTGAACACCTGAAGATTGTAGCTGTCGGGGAAGCAAGTATACGGAAGGGAATTCCACCGGAGGGAAGTGCGAGAAAAGAAGCTGATGGAATAGAAATTGCGGTTACATCTTATCTGTTTCACTGTAAAAGGGTGGGACGTAGTTGATAATCTAGTATCTCGTGCAAATTCGTATCTAGGGGGCACTAGTGATTTAAGTTCATCGGAGCAGAAGCCGTGAAAGTATTTATAGAAGTGGCACAGGGAAGCCACGTCACGCCGGTGAGAGAATGACTGCAGCCGGTCTGCCAAGTCGGTATCGATCACATGACAGATTTTCCGTTGTATTTTGCCAAAAACCCCGAGGAGAATAGCAGGGGCACCCGACTAGATGTGGCAGCAGTATTCATTACACGAGCGGATGGTAGATTTATATATGTGCAGGATAGATTCAGACGGGAAAAACTTCCGGGCCCTGCACAGTGAACCGACTTTCATAGCAGAGGATTTAGCAATTGATTCGATATAATTATTCTACTTGAGGTCCGCTGAGAGTGTGAGGCCAAGGAGGCGTAGTGTTTTACTCTCTGGGAGGCAGTCCTGTTACATGCTAATGGGAGGTAAGTGCGATAGTCTATGATGGTTAATTGATAGCAGCTTCGTTTTGGAAGCATTAAAATTTACGAGCCATTTCTTACTCCAGTCCACTAAAGAGTGGAGGTCCTTTTCAAGCTCGGCAGCGAGGTTCGCTTTGTCGCCCACACCAGATTTTTGATCGAGGCGAGAGTAAACTGTAGTGTCATCGGTGTACATGCCTACTTGGGATCTTATGGCATCGGGGAGATCATTGATGTAGCTCAGAAAGAGCGTGGGACCTAGGATAGAGCCTTGAGGGACACCCGCATTCGTATGGTAGTTATGGGAGGCGTGTCCGTTTAATAACACCTTCAATGTGCGTTTAGAGAGAAATGACTGGATTAGGTCAAACAAATGTCCAGTTATACCATAACTCCGCTGCTTGCGTAGAAGGCCAGCATGCCAGAGTCTGTCGAACGCTTTGGAGATATCCAAAGCAACAGTTCGGGCTTCGCTATTCTTGTCGAGAGCCTGGTATATATATTCGGTGATGGTCGTTAGCATATCAGCAGTAGACCTGGTGAAGCGGAAACCATACTGTTTATCTGAGAGGAGCCTGTGAGCTGTGAGATGCTGAACCACCTGGGCGTTGATAATGACTTCGAGCACTTTGCCAAAGATCGGAAGAAGGCTGACAGGGCGGTAATTTGCGGGGTCTGAATGTTCTTCGGTATTCTTAAATATAGAAAATACAGAGGAAGACTTCCAACAGGCAGAAAAGCAGGAAGAAGATAGGCAGAAGCTTTAGAGCTTAGAGAGAACAGAGGAGAGTTCAGGGGCACATTTCTTCAAGACTATGATTGGGATTCCGTCCCCTCCGCTCGCTTTGTGAGGGTCAAATTTTGAGATTATGCTAGAGACCAGCGAGGGTGTAATGTAGACGTCATTCAGTTGAGCCCCAGTTCTAGGTGTGAAGTCGGGTGTAGATACTCCAGACGAATCCAGTCACAAATTGCTCGAGAATTTGCGAGCAAAGCATCCAGCCTTGTCCACTGAGAAGGTGAGGACCTCAAATTCATTGATTCACTGATTTCAAGTTAGCTAGTTTGAATGCAAAAGGCTTGAGGGATCGGAGTAAGGCGGCCCGCCTGCTTCAGGAACTCTTGTTTTTCGGCGTGGATGTGGCCGCGATCCAAGAAACTCACTTTGATTGCGACGTCGTTGCATGTGTGCTGTTTAACGACTTTGTCGTCTACTCAGCATATGGGAACCGATTGGCCAGAAGAGTTTCTTTGCTGGTCAAATGCGGCTCGAATGGGGATATGGACGACACGACTGGAGGAAGTCTTGCAGAGTGACCGACTTCACATCAGGGTCTGATCCCATATTTTGAGCATCAGCTCAAAATTAAGATTAGATATGACTGGAAACGGTTGAACTGGACTTGCTTTAGCGAAAAATGTGTAAATGTGGTGAGTCTGGATCACGTGAACGGGGCTAGCCTTGATTTTCTATTTTAGATTTACTAGTCACATCAGGGTGGATTCCTTTGGAACCCTCCCCTGGTTAAGGTAGTTCCTTTTTGTGTACCTAGTTAATGGGAATGAATGTGATTCCTAGCCTGTCCCCTGCATTGTCTTTTGTTATTATCCAGGTAGAGATTCCCAATTTCCCCAGTTTTTATTTTGGTCCTGTTTTATCTCGTCTGGGTCAGGATTATATTCTCCCCATCCATTTTATTTTCTCCTCTCCACTCCCTGTAGAAAGAGTGCCTCTTGATTTTGTCCTATGGCAGAATACAGTGTCCTCTTTGTTTTGTAAGTTGGTTGGGTCCAACTAACATCATGATTTCTGTTTGTATCTTTTGTTTAAAATTTTTTGTTTTGGGATTTATGTCATGTCCCTCCCCATATATTATTTCATGATATATTTTTAAATATATTTTGTACTTATTGTTCACAATAAAATTTTTATGCTCATTTGGGTTTTTTTTAGGTCCCTGGTACGTTTAAGGTATTTTGGTACATAAAAGATTGAATGCTGATGGACAAGTCCTTATGGTGGATGGGAAAATTGTAAAGTATGTTTGGGTCGTGAGTCGGATTAGCGAGGTCTAGGATAGTTACTGAAGACCAACCTGAGTTTTTTGACCACCCCCAAACCGGCCTTATGCCACAATTGTATTATATACAATAAATAATGAGAAGTTCTTTAGAGTTCTATTGGAGTTCAGTAGAACTACTAGGCAGTTGATATTCGTCGGCAGTTAGCCGAATACTAAGGAGTCACCTTACAGTGGAAGGTTACCAAGTTCCTAATATTTGGGTGAGTTAAGTCGATAGTAACCGACATAGCACGATTATAAGTTTCAGTGCGAAAACTACTCCACAACAATTAAAAACCCATCAACTGCTCGAAATTTTATGTGAAGATTATTTTGAGTAATATTTTTCATCGTGAGTATAATTTTTATCATGATCTTCACCCTGTAGAAGGTCCAAGATCAAGTCTGCTCTGTCTCTCGTGGATAGACCGGGTCTGTATTATAGAGGGAGTCATATATTTAAAATGAACGGAACCTCATACATTTGGCCGTGTACCACATCTAAGCGGTGATGGATAAATCAACTATCCTATCTTAGTTTGGCAATACAAAAATGTAAATGTTTCAATTAAGACTAGAAGTCATTCCAGGTGTAGCATCAGAGAATTGGTACTACTACTATTATTATTACTATTATTATTATGTTGTTATTTTTCATAATATTTCTATTTCTGCTATGGTTGCACTACCTACCAAGTCTGAGGGAAGACCTAAGGCAGGTCGTGGTGTGTTGTTATGGCTCCATTTCATGTTTTTTCTATCTCCCCTATCATCCCTAGCGTTACATAGACAAAGTTCTCCTTAGTGTGTGGGCTGTACTTAATAAGACAATTTTTAATATATCTCTTAAACTGGGGTTTCCAGGGATTCTTTCAATGTGTTGTTTTGTTCCATTTTGTATCATTCCAAGTGCACCTACTATCACTGGCACGATTCTTGTTTTCAATTTCCACATTTTTTCTATTTCAATTTCCAGATCTTTATATTTTGACAGTTTTTCGAATTCCTTGGTTGCGATGTGACAATCTGCTGAACAAGCCATATCAATTAATAGGCAATTTTTTTCTTTCTGGTTTTTAACAATAATGTCCGATCTATTTGCTTCAATTTTTCTGTGTGTGTAGATGGTGTATAATTCCATAGAACGGTGACATCTTCTATTTCTGTAGCCTGTGCTGGGTTATGTTCATACCAGTGTTTGTTTACATATTTTCCATAGTGTTTGCACATTGTCCAATGTAAATATTGCCCGACTCTATCGTAACGATTTTATATTCATTTGGGGCAAGTACAGAGCATCCTGAGATTAGATGGTCTATTGTTTCTTTGGATTTATCACAGAACCTGCATTTTGGATCCACATTATGATGTATAATATTTGCCTGAAAGTTCCTATTATTATTATTATTATTATTACTACTGTGACTTTTTATTATTATTATTATTATTATTACTACTACTACTACTACTACTACTATTATTGCTATTAATATTATTATTACATTTTTTTCTTATTACTATTATTATTATTACTGCTACTATTATTATTAGTATTTCTCCCGTATTTTATTACATAAGTAATTAAAATATCGGATATCCGTTGTAGTGCAGTAGATATCGGTTCGGAACGAGAAATCGGGGAACCGAGTTCGAATTCCAGTTCAATTCCTCGCATTCACTTACGCGCAAATAACCTTGGGAAAGGTATTAATCCGTCTATTCCTTCCAGTTATGGCTTAATAACAGGACAGATTGGGTTCTATAGCCTTGGCTGGCGACCAGTCTACCGCAGAAAGTAATGGCAAGCTACTGCGCAATAATCTTCTGCCTAGTCAGTTATGTCTCTTTCAAGACATGATCACCCAAGCGTGTATCACGTACGACACTTAACTGACTGACTGAATTAAAATATGGGGAGCAGGCCACAGCCGTCTGTCTTAGTGTCGCACATTCCAATGATTTTCTATAGATCGTCAGAAAATAAGAAAAGAATGCCGAGAATGTCCAGGTAAGAACTGTAGAGTTGCGAAAAAGATCCTCTTCGCGATGAAACAGAATACATCAGCGGTTAACAATAGCAGCCACTTTGTCTATTAACAGGGCCCCTTTTAAGCCCAAAGCAAAATCACATTTTAACCAGGTGGGAGAAAACAAGAAGATTCAGTCAAATTTCCCGAACAACCAAGGGCAGTGACTCAATCTCTATGGAGAGAGTTCGTAGTTTTATTTTCCGCATTAAATAGCTCGTATTCTTTCCTCTAACTTTAAATGTTCATCACCGCACATATTATTCTTACTGTTCCTAAGAGTATTCTTTCTTTAACAGTTCCACAGAGAACACAATTCCAATTTTGTTATCCATGTTTCCATTCTGTCAGTCACATCACCAGAGGCACCAAATAAGATTGGCATGACTTTTATATTCTTCAATTTCCAAATTGCTTTTCGAATAATTATTATTATGAACAAACAACATGATTAAAGCAACTTTTCCAATATTTTTGCAAAACTTAGAGACAAGCGTGATTTTAAAGAAAAAATGAAAAATAAGACAGCATTTAAGCTTTCGACAGTATATCACTCTTTTTCATGTTAAAAATACAATAAAAGCCAATATATACATATTATGAAATGTTTTGTTTGAAGATCTTTTTTGATCGACACTCGTATTTAATTAGATATTCTCCTTATAATCAAACAGTATTATATACTTGTTTCTACCGGCCTGATTATTTACGATAAATTATTGTTACGAAAATGTGTGTCATTCGGCAGGATTCGAACCTGCGACCCCTATACACACAGGGGAAGCCACCAAGCGAGCTGGCGCGTTTTAGACCACGAATGACGATCAGCCGAAACGAAGTTAAATTAAGTCTATAACACAATTCATGGCAATGACCATATCTGCTCTGAAATGTATCGTAATGTCAACAAATGTAAACCTGTTAAGGAAATTAACGATGATTAACGTAAATGGTTATAAACAACCGACAATTTGAAATGATTTGTTTGAACATCATTTTTGATCGATACTTGTATTTAAGTAGATATTCTGTTTATAATCAAACAGTATTATATATTTATTTCTACCGGCCTGATTATTTACAATAATCATCATGTTACGTAAATTAACGAAGATTAACGAAACTGGTTATAAACAACCGACAATTTGAAATGATTTGTTTGAATGAAAGCTTTAAAACTAATCCATGGTCCTGGAGCTCAGACTCAGCCTAAAACGTATTTGTGTGAAGTTTGGTGAGAATCGGATGAAAATTGTGGATTTGTATAAAAGACATACAGGCAGATAAACAGACACACACACAAACAACTTGCGGTACCCTCACAGCGATGAGCCGCTGCCACCAACCGGCCAGATCGCAGGAAAATCACGGAAGCACCAATGGAACCACTTCTTAATTGCTGTTAATCCATGGTACACCCTGACCCGGAGAGGTAGCACCTGTTAGGGCCCCAGCTATGGGTAAATAGTTAACCGCCCCAAACTGGGGTCAAAACACTATGAAAGTATAAAGATACACTTTTATAGAAATGTATACATAAAAATGTACTTTTATAGAAAAATATAATTTTTTTGAAAGAAAAAAAATTACCAACAATACATTTTTGAAGAAAAAATTATCAAAACAGATTTTCAAAGGAAAAAAAAAATGTTCTCAACAGAAGATTTTTGAATACAATACCAGAAAACATTTTCAATTTTCTAAAATAAAAAAGAATAAAAACAAAAAAGTTTTCATTTAATCAACTTTCTCACTTATTTATAGCCAAAAATTAAAAAATACCTTAAAATCCCACCTTTTTGGCATTAAATAAACCACAGAGGTGTTGATATAAAACTTAAACTCAAACTTTGCTCTTATAACGGCAGTTACGTTTACAATACACGACTCAAACACATCATTTGCAGTCGATAGCGATCTCTTGGGGTGGTTTCGTTCGGTTTGAGGAGCTCATAATAAACGACACCCAGTTGATTCCACCAAATGCAGAACAGAATCTTCGAACCATGGATATTCGGCTTTTCCGAAGATGTCTGGCCGGGCTTACCCTACGATTTTCTACGTTTACAGTGATCGTGGTGTATCCTCTTTTCATTGCCGGTCACGATACGATGCAAAAAAAAAAAAAAAACAAACTTTCCTTTTAGGCGGTTAAAGCAGCTGTTCACACGTGACAAGATTTATCTCGGCTTCAATGTCCTCGATTTTGAATCATCCCCAAAGTTATCAAACGTTTCCAAACTGTCGTGTAAACAGCTAATGATTCTGCAAGTTTGGCCTGCGCCATAAATGAGTCTCCAATTCTTCGTTTTCAAAACGTTTCGATGTACCAGAGTCTCCTTTATCTTCAATATCAAAAATATTGTTTTTGAAGCGTCGAAACTAATCTCTGCATGGTTGCCGTAAGTCTCAACAAGAATTCAGTTGGCTTCACCTGCAAATATCTTTTGAATAAAACAGTGCAGTAAAATTCATCGCAAACACATTTTCTTTGGCACAAAATCTGACATAGTTAACGCTAAGAAAAACAAAGTTGTTTACACTTCGGCGAAATGACATACACTGATTTTCTAGCTTGCTTATAATGTCTTTATAGATGAGTTACCATCTGAAAATACACGCACCAGTTCTGGGACAGCCATCTGTTGAAAAACAGCAAGAATCTATTCAAAGTCTTTATATATATATATATATATACGTGTATCCAATATTATATCAGTTCAGTCAGTTTCAGTTCAGTAAATTAAAATTTAACAGGCAAATTGACAAGTCGATAAAAAGAAAATTTTGAAATTTGTGTATGTATATATGCGTGCGTATATTAATTTGTATCTGTGTCTGTTTGCCAGTGTATGTGTGTATACTGGTCTATCTGTCCATGTGTGGATGTTTGTAGTGTTATATGTGTGCATTATTTCTTTTCCTCGTTTAATATCAGAATGACTTTCTAAATCTAATAATTTGTTAAACTTAGAATTTAAAATTCGCAATAAAAAATAAAGTGAATCTAATAGTCAATTAATAATGATCTCAAATTAAACAAATATTAATATTAATGCCCCCAAAATTGTTTTAGAGTCTGCCCACATGTTCTTCAAATTGGAAGTTACTTTATTCTGTCTATGTAACGATGCCTACATGTACTATTAGTTATACTTTAGAATGTGTACAAACTACAACCTACTATAAAATTCTACATATTGTTTCGACATTGAAAGAACACTGAATGTTTCGAAAGTTGCAATTATTTTCTTCGTTCCGTATTAATTTGTATATATATATTTTTTTTTCTAAACATATGCTATTAAATATGAGAGACAATGAATGTCTATTATGTTTAATCATGAGCCGTTCTAAACGTCGTATTTTTGCTTTAATTTCAGTTGAAAATAAAGACAAAAATTCTCCAACATTTGGATAATTATTTATTGGTTTTCTTCTAAGCTTTCGGCTCACATGAGCCATCTTCAGAGAGGTTGTTTAAACTGAAATATTATAAAATCCACCATCACCGACGATTTTATTTTGTGTTGACATAAAACTCCGTTTGCGATGTAGGTAATATCAGACAGATTTTGGTCAACAATACGGTGATCCTTACTCATACACACAGTAAGAGGAACCTGCAGATATTGGAGGCCATGTACATCAAATCGAAACAACCAACACTCAATAGAATCAACTTTAAAACTGGAAATAACATAATACATTGCATGGTTTTGTTGTCATTTCGCGCTATCCTGCGGTGTGACGTCATAAAACCGCATCGCAAACTTAAGAACTGCGTTTATTATTTTTGGTAACTATTGCCATTGCCAAGTGGAGTGTGCAAAGTAGTGTGCAAAAGTATTAGGACTGGGGTGATTTTCCTAAAAACCTCACTGAAATTCAAATACAGGGTGAAAAGCCAAGTAACTAGCTAATAAATATTGATTATTTAAAACTAGGTGTAAAAGAAATGTATTAAAAAAATCTTATATTTAATTTTTCTTATTTTCTATTAAACAAGTTATTTTGAACCTACTCATTATTCTATTATCCTTGGATATGACTGACTTTTTTCTTATTCCCCCCTCTGGAATTGATAAATCAAATGTTACTTTGCAAGACACACTTTGTGAACAAATACAAGCTGCTTGGCAGGAGATACCATTAGATACATTGAAGAAGCTTGTGATGTCAAAGCCTGACAGAATGAAAGCTTTGATCAAAGCAAAAGGCTCTTATACTAAATATTAAATTTATTTTGTAACAAGTATTTTTTCTTGTTAAAACATTTGTTGAGTAAATAAAATAAAATTACTTTAATTAAATTGTTTATTTTCTGTCAATATACCTTATAAAATATAAAATAGTTATTGTCCTAATACTTTTGCACAGTACAGTACTACCTGGGTTAAAGGGTAAAAAAACAAAACAAAAAAACGATTAATACACAGTGCTATGGATCAAAATTAAGACAATCGAAGGAAGTAATCAAGTCGAAACGAAGAGCGAAGCTGAGGTAAGGTACGCTCCGGCATAAGGAGCCCGTTGTCACTGATCAAGTTGCAGTAGCTAAAGCTGTAATAGTGCTACTCCATCCTATTACGCACCAGACTTAGCTCCATCTGAACTCTTCTTTTTTCATAAAATCATCACCATTCTGTCAATATGCCTCGTAAAAGATAAAATAGTTCTTGTCCTTATACTTTTGCACAGTACTGTATATATGAATTACAAATCTTCACACATGTCACCTATCTTGAGGAAATCAGTTGTACTGGCAATCAACGCGTCAAAAGAGACGGCGTGAATGAAATGCAACTGAAAGAAGAGTAACAAGATGATGGTCGTTCTCGTCTTGAAATAGTCTGTTAGTTGATTAGTTAGTAAGTTGATTAGTTAAAACAGTTCAGTAGAAATCCGATAGAATTTTTCTGTCATTAAAAAAAGAAACCCTTGGGAGTGGTCGTTTGTAGTTATGTAGTACCTTCTTGCTTTTTAACGGTTGAAACGTCAGTGGAGACTAGGTTTATTTTCCAGATTATTATTATTATTGTCATTATTTTCTAGTCATTTATCTTTTTCAGTTTAAAAATATTTTATTTTGTTATTTTCTGAAGTCACATGAGAAAAAATATGTTTATTGATCGTTTTAATTAAAATTAGATTGGAGCAAAATCAATCATCGCCTATCAAACAAACAAAAGCAATAAATAGATATTGCTTTTGGTTTTCAAAATGACGTGTCTGGAGAAAGACGCTTGCTTGAGTAGAAATAATGTGATAGGAACACACACACACACACACACACACACACACACACACACACACATATATATATTACTGTGCAAATTTATTAAGACAAGAACTATTTTATCTTTTACGAGGCATCAAAATAAAGTTTAAAATTACCCCTGTCCAACCACTTTTGCACACTACCGGTAGAATTCAAAAGTAATAGGACAGGAGTGATTTTCCTAATAACCTCACTGAAATGCAAATACAGAGTGAAAAGTCAAACATTTGTAAGAATTATTTAACTAAAAAGGAAGAGGAAGAGAGGCTTCGAAATATGATTTGGCCCCCACAAAGACCTGATCTCCATCCTATTGAACATCTATGGGATATTTTGGATAAAAAAAACTGATAAATTTAATGTTACTTCGCAAGACACGCTTTGGGAACAAATACAAGCTGCTTGGCAGGAGATACCATTAGATACATCGAAGAAGCTTGTGATTTCAATGCCTGACAGAACGAAGGCTGTAATCAAAGCAAAAGGCTATTATAC
This sequence comes from Ascarosepion bandense, assembly GCA_037127315.1. Taxonomy (NCBI): domain Eukaryota; kingdom Metazoa; phylum Mollusca; class Cephalopoda; order Sepiida; family Sepiidae; genus Ascarosepion; species Ascarosepion bandense. Next base: position 1,431,817 of record JBBBDQ010002051.1, on the reverse strand, counting down.
TAAATATTAAATTTATTTTGTAACAAGAATTTTTTCTTGTTAAATCATTTGTTGAGTAAATCAAATAAAATTACTTTAATTAAATTGTTTATTTTCTGTCAATATGCCTCATCAAATATAAAATAGTTCTTGTCCTAATACTTTTGCACAGTACTGTGTATATATATATATATATATATATATATATTTACTAGGTGATAATAGTATTATTATTTTATTATTTCAAAGCAAAAGGCTATTATACTAAATATTAAATTTATTTTGTAACAAGTATTTTTCTAGTTAAAGCATTTGTTGAGTAAATCAAATAAAATGATTTTAATTAAATTGTTTATTTTCTGTCAGTATGCCTCATAAAAGATAAAATATTTCTTGTCCTAATACTTTTGCACAGTACTGTATATATATATATATATATATATATATACATACATACATACTCTCCGTGCGATTGGTAAATTGTCGCAATTATTTTATTTAAAAGCGAAAGGCTATTATAGTAAATATTAAATTTATTTTGTAACAAGTATTTTTCTAGTTAAAGCATTTGTTGAGTAAATCAAATAAAATTACTTTAATTAAATTGTTTATTTTCTGTCAATATGTCTCATAAAATATAAAATAGTTCTTGTCCTAATACTTTTGCACAGTACTGTTTATCAGAACCATGAAGAAGTTCAAGCTGTTTTCTAACAGATGGCGTTCTACGAACTGCATGCATGTTGTCTCATATGATAACGCATCTCTAAAGATTTATTTTAAGATAGCTTGAAATTCAGTGAAATGTAAGCAACTTTGTTTTTCATAGTATTAAACAGGTCAGATGTCGTACCAAAGAATGTGCATTTGTGGTGAATTTTACTGAACTGCTTTATTCGAAAGTCTCCTCATGTTAACTCTCTCAACAGACCTCAAGTGGAATGACTATATAGAATCCATAGCTAAATCCGCTGCTAAGAAGGTCAGTTCTCTGTGTAGGGTCAAGAAGATTTTTTTCCGTCTGAAACAATCCTGTCCATATACAAATCTACTATCCGCCCATGTATTGAATACTGCTGCTATATCTGGTCCAGTGCTTCTGCTATCCACCTAGGGGACAAAATCCAACGGAGACTCTGTAATGTGATCGACCCCGACTTGGCAGCTCAGATACAGTCACTTTCTCACCTGTGCGATGTGGTTTCCCTGTGTCACTTCTACAGATACTTTCATTGCTTCTGCTCCGATGAACTTATTTCATAGGTGCCTCTTATATATGAATTTACTCGAGCCACAAGATTAGCAACTAGGCCCCACCCTTTTACTGTGAAACCAAGAAATTGTAAACGCAAATTCTACTCCAATAGCTTCTTTTCTCGCACATCTCGCCCGTGGAATTTCCTTCCGTTTACTTGCTTCCCCGACAGCAACAATCTTCAAGAATTCAAATGTAAAGTCAATAGTCATCTCCTGTCTCACTAACCTGCATCCTTTCTCTCATACTCCTTTCTCCATCCACTTCACTCTCATCAATATTCTCATTTTTATCTTGCCCACTTCTTGACACCCCCTATAACCTGCCGCTCTTTCTCATAACTTTCCTCCTATGTAACCCCCCGCACAACAGTGGCAGTAAAATGTCTTGCTGGGGGTGATATGATTATAAAGAAGAAACAAATCTGAAGCACACAGAATTCTTGTTGAGACTTTCGTCAACCCTGCTCTGTCGGAATCAACATGCATAGTTTGGTTTTGAAGCTTCAAAATGAATGATTTTGATGTTAAAGATAAAGAAGACTGTACTGCACCAAAAAAGACAAAGAATTGGAGGCATTACTTCATGAAGACTCATGTCAGATGAAAGCTGAACTTACAGAATCATTAAGAGTTGATTATACATCAGTTTCGAAACATTTGAAAGCATTAGGAATGATTCAAAAGCAAGGACATTGGGTGCCGTAAGAGTTGAAGTCAAATGTCGTCAAACGGCTGCTTCAACAGCAGAAAAGGAAAAGATTTTGCATCTTATCGTGTACTGGCGATGAGAAGTGGATACTTTACGATAGCCCTATACGAAGAAGATCGTTGTCTAAGAACGGCCATGTGTCAATATCAGCAACAAAGCTGAATATCCATGGTTCGAAGATTCTGCTCTGCATTTGTTGAGATCAACTGGGTGTAATTTATTAACCGACCAAAACCAATGGATTCGTTTTAGCCGAGCATTAAAAAACAAAAAACAAAAAACAAAAAAAACAAAACCAAAAACAGCTGCCCTACGAGTTGAGACACGACAAAGTGATTTTGTAACATGACAATGCTAGGCCACATGTTACAAAATGGATGAAGACCTTGTTGGAAACCCTTAAATGGGAAGTCGTACCCATCCGCTGTAGTCACTAGAGATTACCTCGTCTAATTATCATAATTGTTCCGATCAATGGCACATAGCCTGGCTGAGCAGCACTTTCATTCTTATGAAAATGTAAAAAAAAAGTGGGTCGACTCGTGGTTATCCTCAAAAAACGTGTCGTTTCTCCGACGTGAAATCGAAATGCTACCCGAAATATGGGAAAAGTTAGTTTCTAATGATAGCCAATACTTTCAGTGACATATTTCTTACTCATTTTTGTAAATAAAACATTGCTTATCATGCACAACGAAATCTTCAGGTGATGAATAGAGACTGACCATTCTTCTTCTATGTGCCGTGTCCTTTCAGGACGTAGGCGAGCATGGCCCTCCACATCTCCCTATCCTGTAACGTCTCGCAACCCCCGTTGTGTCATCCACCTGCTCAGGCCCTTCAAAAATGTTATCCGCTGCTTTCCTCTGTTACTTTTTGCCTCTGTCTGACCTGTTAGTATCAGGTTCTCCAAGCTCTCCTTCCTCATTGCATATCCCATGAACTTCATTTGTCTCTTCTTGATGCTCAGTATTAATTTCCTTTTCGTTTCCATTTTTTCCACCACCTCGTCATTGCTCCCATACTCGGTCCATGATATCCGCAGCATCCTTCTGTAGAACCACATTTCAGCTGTTTTATGTCTTCCCTTCATCTTTGTTGATATTGTCCAACATTCACTGCCATATTGAAGAACTGACATCACATAGTAATCCAGTATTCTCTTTTTTGTTTCTAGTGAAAGTTTCCTGTGTCTTAATACTTTACTCAACTTCTGGAACGCGTCCTTCGCCATGCCAATTCGCCTTCGGATCTCTGTGTCGCATTTTCTGTATGCTGTTAGAACACTTCCTAGATATTTAAATAATTCGTACCTGCTTGATTTTAACACCCGTCTAACTGTATTTGGCACTTTGAACTGACCATCATGCAATAAAAAATTCTGTTTATCGCAATGTCGGTGTAGTTATAGATTATAGTGGGATTAGATATTTTATTTAAAAAAATATATATATATATATATCAAAATGTTGTTTGCATATATAAATATATGGTATCGCCACTGATGCGCAAGGGGTTACATAAGAGTAAAAGTTTAGACAGGAGGAGAGTGAAGAGAAAATCGAACCAATTACAGGGGGTATCAGAGAAAGGGCAAGAAAATGATGGGAACACAGGTGTGAAGACAGTTGCGAAGGTAGAGAGAAAGAAAAACAACAAGATATACGGGGTGATGTAGAAAAGACTGGAGTCCAGTGGATAAGGGATAGGAATTGACATTGCATTTAAAGTTCTGGGGGGGTGTAGCCGTCAGGAAAGCAAGTATATGGAAGGGAGTTCCACTAGCGGGAAGTACGAGAAAAGAAACTGAGGGAGTAAGATTATCGTCTGCATTTGGTTGATCTAACTGTAAATTTGTGGGACCTAGTTGCCAGTCTGGTTGCACGAGTAAATTCTTGTCAGAGCAGAAGCCTATTAATCTATATTAAAAAAAATACGTCTATATTAAAAGAATCAGCCTGAATCGACATGTTTAATTACTTATTTTTTGTATGCCTACAAGTAATCATCAATTGATTTCTCTTGTTTAAAAAGTTGGTGTTCTTTAAAGATTTTAACATAACTAATTATATGTACATATATATATTAGTCATCCACATACAAGCCTGTTTCGAAGCTCATCAGTGTGGTTAGACACATGCACTTGCTTCTGGCCGGGATCGCTACTCCCTAAGCCATAGGCGCATGGAATCAGAGAAGGGAAATTTTAACGTGTGTTGTATATAAGTAGTGTATACACACGCCAGTCATCGAAAGAACTCAGTTCCTTTCTGAAGAGTCAGGCATATTCGAAGAAGTGGAAACTGTTTTTAAAAGTTTCTTCTCTATAGAGCTGAATCGTAATGAAAGCATAAATAGTCTGCCTCCTTCTACCGAGCGCCTGTAGCTCAGAGGTAGAATCGCCGACTGATGCCAATTCAGTCAGGTTTCAGTAAAGCAATCGGCTGTCTAACCGTACTGATGAGCTGTGATACAGCGAAACGGATCTGTCTGCGGATGACTATATATATATATATATATATATATATATATATATATATACAATAAACTAAATCTAAAAGTGAGGCAAACGTCGACCACGGTTTCACTCTGCGGATCGTCAGGACGTGGCTAACAAATTAGGCATAACCAGCAAAATGAATAGTACTCCTTAGAATATACCAAAATAAAAACATAGGGTAAAACAACCTTTATTAGCAACAACAACAACAAAAATTAAAGTAAGTGATTTTTTTTAAGCAAGCTATGCGTAGATTCAAAAAACGCAATAGCCAATTTTTCTTCACCACAAAGTTGGCAAAACTTACTACCTACTTTATACTCAGGTCATTTTTTTTTATTATTTCTCATTTAAGAATGGGGTCCTTATTAGTAATATTTTTTAGATGTCATACATACGTAGCTAACTCAGTATTATGGATTATACTTTTGGTATTTCAATGAAATTTTATGATTGTAAAATCTTCTTTTAAAGTGTCATGAGTCGCCCCAATATAAGACTTAGGACTGGTATCATTTTCATCTGTATAAACCCTAACACCGTACACAACACTAGATTGCTGACAGTGACCATTAATGGGGCATTCATTCTACTGCCTACAATTTGGAACTAAGCTTCTCAGGTTTTTCTAATTTACTTTTATTAATACCATTAATAATTTTACCTAAATTAGGTTAACATGAATAACTTAATTTAATGGTATTTCTATAAAAGATTTTATTAAGACCATTATTTCTACAAAAATGCTTATCAATTAAGTTAAAAAATATTTTCCCAATTTTAGTTTTAACTTCCTTATTGAATATAGTTTTAACTTCCGTATAGTAATATATATATATATATATATATGTGTGTGTGTGTGTGTGTGTGTGTGTGTGTGTGTGTGTGTGTGTTTAGGGGTGTGTGCGTGTGGTATGTGTGTATGAATTGAATGGCGTGTATAAATCATGCAATTGACTTGTCAAATGTATCGTTATATAATGAAAAATCATTGTTATTATCATAAAGATATTTGTACAATGCTCATTACATATACAGGATAAATTGTCATCTAATTTACCTATAAATACTAATAACGCTTAATATTTAATTTTAACAGATACATTTACCAAATTTGTACAAAAATGTCTTTAAATACCAAAGAGTAAATCTATTCATTAAAATCGCAATTTGGTTCAACCATTGCCTTTAGAGAACCTCGGAATCTCCTGCATCTAATCTGGATGGTCTCCTTTTTTAAGTTGTTGAATGCTGCCGTAATCCTGGTCTTGAGTTCATCGTCGGTGTTGGAATCGATCCCACATATGTTAATCAAGGGTGTTGAAATTTGAGGAGTTAAGTGGGCAGATATAAGGGGTGATGTGTTTGCAGAAATTGCCTTTTAGCCATGACTGAGTTCTTCTGCTTGTTTGGCATCGTGCAGACTCCTGTTGCCAGGCATAAGGTCTTCCAGCCACCATTTTCTTGACCCAGGGCAGCAATACCTCCTCAAGCCACTTGGTGTTGATCTCCGTATTGAGTCCGAGGCTCTGTGAATGAAGGCATAACGTGTAATAAAAAAATAAAAAGGCAACAATTTAACAATCGCGTCATGTATAAGCATTATCTATCTATCTATCTATCTATCTATCTATCTATCTATCTATCTATCTATCTATCTATGTCTATTCATATATCACTTATCTACGTCTATTCATATATATCTATCAATTTATCTATCTCTCGATCTGTCTAATCATATATAGCTTATCTATCTATCTATCTATCTATCTATCTATGACTATTCATATTTAATTTATCTACGTCTATTTATATGTATGTATGTATGTATCTATCTATCTATGCCTATTCATATGTATGTATGTATGTATGTATGTATGTATCTATCTATCTATCTATCTATCTATCTATGTCTATTCATATGTATGTATGTATGTATCTAGCTATCTAGCTATCTATGACTATTCATATTTAATTTATCTACGTCTATCCAGATGCATGTATGTATGTATGTATGTATGTATGTATGTATCCATCTATTTATCTATCTATGTCTGTTCCTATCTATCTATCTATCTATCTATCTATCTATCTCTCTTAATTTTTCTCTTTTTCTCTCAGTATCTATCTATCTATCTATCTATCTATCTATCTATCTATCTATCTATCTATCTATCATAAAAAACATACTATATGAGCTTATACGTGTACCCAGATAATATAGACATCAAAACTAATGAATTGATTTTGTCTCCCAAGAGCGCAATGCACATATTGGAATCAGGCTGTAAGGACTAATAAACAGCTATCACACTCATAACAATCTAAATTTCATAGCCTTCTTCATTTCATTTGCCATGATAATCACTCTATGCTTTGGCTTGGAAACTGGTTTTTCTCATATAATGAAGATGCCTCTTTAGAGCCAAGCTAATTTGTTTTGTGCCACAACTGATACGACGTGGAGATAATTTGTTGCTTTCCTTTATATCTAATTTTAACCAGTATAAGGAATATTTCATTATTTTTAGAATAACTTAGCAGAGCTATTATATTGAATCAGTTGCTTGTTCTGCTGCCATGAAATGCCAGCCAGTTCCTGGGCATGACGGTAAACTGCATCCAGCATCAAGGCCGCTCATTAGAAGGTTGTGAGGAGCATGGAACTACCTCTTAATTGCTGTTGATCCCAGATCCACCCTGACCCGGAGTGGTAGCACCTGTTAGGGTCTCATCTATGGGCAAATAGTTAACCCCCAACCTGGGGCCAAAACACAATAAAAGTATAAAAATACACTTTTATAGAAATATATACATAAAAATAGGCTTTTACTGGAAAATATACATTTTTGGAAGAAAAATATTGCCGGCAATACATTTTTGAATACAAAACTAGAAGACATTTTCAGTTTTCTAAAATAAAAAAAGAATAAAAACCAAAAAATTCATTAATATCTGACTAAATCAACATTTTCACTATAACCGAACATTAAAAAAAAAAAGAAAATACCTTAAAACCCAACTTTTCTGGCATAATATAACCTACAGTGGTTGATATGCCATTAAACAAAACTACGAAAAAAATGCTAGTCAGTTTTTTTTACTTGTCAGAATCCTTTTTGCACATTTATAAATCTACGAGTTTATCGTTTATTGAACATTTCTATTCCGAATATCTGAAAATTCTCAACCAAATTTGTCATAACCTGGTTTCTCGACAATAGTAACTGATACTAACAGGTCAGATAGAGGGTAAAAGAGACAGAGGACAGCAGCGGATAAAATATTTGAAGGGCCTGAGCAGGTGGGTGACGGAACGACTGTTTGCGTGGTGTAACAGGAGAAAGCGTGCTAAGAGCCACCAGTGATAGGGAGACGTGGAGAGCCATGATCGCTTACATCCTGAAAGGACAGGGAACATAAGAGAAAAAGAACTAACGGCTGTAATTCATCTAAAAATAAACAGCAACTAACAAGCAGTCAAATAAACGAGCAAACAGTTTCTGATTTCAGTCGGCTTATTTAGCATTCAGTTTAGACTAAAAACCTTAATATATATATATATATATATATATATATATATTCTAAACAGAAATTGTTAAATATAACAGACAATGAGTGGTTATTGTTAATAATCATGATCATTCTAAACATCATGTTGGTTTTGATTTCTGGTGGAAATAAAGACAAAAATTGTCCAACATTTGGATATATTTTATTATGCTGGTTCTTTATGTTAACGTCCTTGTTACCTCTCTGAAGATGACACATGTGAGACGAAAGCTTAAAACTAGCATAATAAAAAATATCCAAATGTTGGACAATTTTTGTCTTTATTTTCTCCCGAAATTAAAGCCTAACCACAATGTTTAGAACGGCTTATGATTAAACAAAGTAGACATTAATTATCTGTTATATTTAACAATATACGTTTAGAAAATTATCTGCTGCCTCAATACATTATATATATATATATATATATATATATATATACAAACAAAATCTGGTTTTGAATCTCTTTTCCTCAAAACTCTAACGAATTTTCTTTGGACAGTTTTGTCTTCCATTCCGAACCAAAGAAGCCGAAACCCACAGACGTCGGCGAAACGCGTCGCTTATACGTTTCCAATTTGTCTAATTGTCTACAATATGTAGCATACGGTTTCCTAAAGATCCACATCAGCAAAAGATCTAGAAGCGTGAGCAGTTAGTCGAATAAATGGTCGTACGTGGTCAAAATATACACTTTGTTATGACTTCCATGATACACTGACGAGGGCCACTAGTGGGAAATCTCCAAGAGTTGATGGTTTTTTCTACGAATTGCACATGCGATTGTATCACATGTGTTTGCCTGCCTTGACTGGTTTCGTCATAGGCCATTACTGATTGAATCTCCAGGATGTTAGAAAAGGATATGTATGCTAGGAAGGAATGCCTATACTTTTACTGAACACATTTTGTTAAACATTTTAGTGAAAATGATGACATTGCGTTTCAGAGAGTTGCCGAGATTTGCTCGTGACCTCAGCAGATTTCTGGTATGAACGGCCGGATAATTCCGTCCAAGAAGTAGGTGTACAAAATGACGAAGAAGCAGTGCTGATTAATTTGGATTAGTCCAAGGCATTCGACCACTAATACCTGCAGGCCACCGGATTCAAACACGGCTTCTATAAGTGAAATACACTGCTGTATCGACCCGGTCCTGTGTTACACAAGAACGGAAAACGTATGGTTCCTCAATGTTGTACGTTGTCGCCTCTGTCGCTGGAGCAGGTTCTTTGTGCAGGTGGAAGTACAGGATCGCCTCACTGCGAAATCAGTCTCCCCCCAAAAAGATCGAGTTATGGTTTTCTGCATACGTTAGCGACTCTTTCATCTCGTGTTGCAGTGACATTGTGGTGACACAATGATTGATTGGGACGAGAAAGTTACGTGGGACGCAATTTACTGCGATAAGTCTTCTGGTTTACTGCTGGGGTCTTGGAATGGAATCGCCCAGCGTAGGTCCTTCATTTAGACTGACGGTCCCGTCAGCATATCTTGGAGTGTGATTCGGCCTGACATTCAGCTGGTGAAAAATTGGTACAATATTGGTACAAAAATATGGAGCTGCAATCCCGGCTTGTCCCCGAAAAACGGTTGTCCTTAAATTTGAGAAGACGCATTCTAATCTTACACCCAGTTAAGTGCCATACGTGATACACGCTTGGAGGATCATGACTGACTGGGCAGAAGATTATTCCGCAGTAGGTTGCCATTGCTTTCTGCGGTAGACTGGTTGCCAGCCAAGGCTATAGAACGAATCGGTTCAGTTATTTGACTCATAGCTAGAGGAGGAAGAGATGTATTATATTATTAAGTAGCAATTAGTATGGGATCAGTTTATTACTTCATAACAATATAAAACTGATCCCCCACTTTCTACCCAGTAGAAGCCTTGTTCATGCTTTTAACTATTATATTCAGTCAGTTAAGTGCCATGCATAATACACGCTTTGGGTGATCATGTCTCGAAAGATACATGAATGACTGGGCTTTTTGCGGTAGACTGGTTGCCAGCCAAGGCTATAGAACGCAATCTGTCCTATTATTTGACTCATAGCTAGAGGGGGAAGATATGTATTATATTTTGAAGTAGTAATTAGTGGGAGATCAGTTTATTATTTCATAGCAATATAAAATCGATCCCCCACTTGATGCGTAGTAGAAGCTTTAATCATGTTTTCAACTATTATCTTCAGTAAGTCAGTTAAGTGCCAAATGTGATACACGCTTTAGGCGATCATGTCTCGAAAGAGACATGACTGACTGGGCACAAGATTATCCCGCAGTAGGTTGCCATTGCTTTCTGCGGTAGACTGTTTGCGACCAAGGCTACAGAACCCGATCTGTCCTAATATTTGACCTATAACTGGAGGGAAGAGAAGGATTAATACATTTCCCAAGGGTATTTTTACGTAAGGGAATAAAAGCAATCCAACTGGAATTCGAACTCGTCTCCCCGATTTTTCGTTCAGAGTCGATATCCAGAACGCACATCCGGTTTTGTATATATACTAAATTCATTTTCTATCCGTATTAAGGCGGTTTGCTCCCACTATAGGTTCCGGGTTATTCTCATAACCTTCCCAATTGTGTGAGAGTGTATATCTGTTCCAACATTAGTTTTGACGTTATACACCAAACGCTTTTACATAAACTATAAAACGTATTTCTAGATTTCTTTCTTTCGTCTTTCGCCAACATTATGACCTGAACACGTACAACATCCTTTACTGCACAATGGGTCTGTTTTTTTTTTTTTCTTCAGGGAGCAGAAAATGGAACATGTAGAGACGTGCTCTTGTACAAATGTTTGCGAGTGATAATTTTGGGACCTAAATTGTCAATCATTGTGTATTTATTTCGGTCATAACAGCATCACTTGCCACTGAATTCAATACATGGAAGAACAATAACAGACAACAAACATATCGGAGAGAAAGAAAGACAGGAGAAAAGGTTAAAGGACAGAGAGAAAGGAATTGGAAAGACTTGATGGGTCAGAAAGATATTCAATGAGATACTGAATAAACGTAGGCGGTAGGAAAATCGATAGATATGAATGGATTTGAATGACACGGGAAGGATGGTGGTTTAGTCAGCTTTTCAACGCCTACAGAACATCCTGGGGATAATCAAATTTGAAGACGGGTCTTTGCCGTTTGGAGAATCAACACATCACCATTCACCCAGCCGTACCCAAATAATGTTGGATGCATTTGTGGACCCTTCACTAAATTAAGCTATTCTGACAAGTCAGAAATCATGAACGTCTGTTCTATTATTCAACTTATTTCTATGTACGACCATTACGCTTTCCTACCGTGAATCAGAGTATAGTATCTGTTCGATATTCGTTGGAATCACTTACCTTTTCTGACCGGGAAACACATGTAATAAGTTTTAGTATTGCCCACACAGTGAATTAGTTGTGCTACATGATACAAGCTTGGGCGATCATATCACGAAAGACATATGACTGACTGGACAGAAAATCTTCTCGAAGTAGGTTGCCGAGTGCATGGTCATCAGTAAAAAGGACAGCCCAAAATGCCAAATACAGGTGGGGGATACCAGAATCAAGCAGGTACAAAAATTTAAATACCTGGGAAGCGTTATAACAGAAGACGGAAAGTGCAACACAGAGATCCGAAGGCGAATTGGCATGGCGAAGGAAGCATTTCAGAAGTTGAGTAAGGTATTAAGAAAAAGGACAATTTCGCTAGAAACTAGGAAGAGAGTACTGGATTGCTACGTGCTGTCCGTCCTTCAATATGGCAGTGAATCCTGGACAATACCATCAAAGATGAAGGAAAAACTTGAAGCAACTAAAATGTGGTTTTACAGAAGGATGCTGCTAATATCATGGATCGAGCATGTGAGCAATGATGAGGTCTTGGAAATGATGGAAACAAAAAGGAAATTAATACTGAGCACCAGAAAGAGACAGCTGAAGTTCCTGGGACACGCAATGAGGAAGGAGGGCTTGGAGAATCTAATACTAACAGGCCAGATAGAGGGAAGGAGAGACAGGGGAAAGCAACGGATAACATATTTGAAGGACCTAATCAGGTGGATGACGGAACGAGGATTGCATGGTGTAACAGGAGAAGGCTTGCTCAGAGCCAACTGGGATAGGGAAACGTGGAAGGCCATGATCGCCTACGCCCTGAAGGGACAGGGCACATAGAAGAAGAAGTAGGTTGCCATTACTTTCTGCAGTAAACTGATTGCCAACCTAGGCTATAAAATCCAATCTGATATATTATTTATCTCATAGCTGGAGGGAGAAGAAAGGGATAAATATTTTTACCAAGGGTATATGCGCGTAAGTGAATGCAATGAATTCAACGGGTAGTGAATAGGGTTGTTGAAAGTATATAACGGTTGAACATATACTTCAAGATATGAATATGGTTAGCTGGCTGATTTTGTTTAGCAGTATATCAATATCAATGGGCTATTTAATGCTGAAATCAAAATCATTTGAACACATTGTATGTCTCCAACTACAGATAAAATGTATTGTTATATATTGTCAGTATTTCTTTTAATCTAAAACTGTGTTGCTGTCTCCCCAAGCAAGGCAGGACTGCCACTGGTTCGCAAGGTGTTACAGTGAGAGTAAAAAACAAAGTACCGGGGATTTCAAAGGAAGATAAGTGATGGATAGAAGATAGCAAATGACGTTGAATTTGAACTTTTGTAACTCTCAGGGAAGCAAGCAAACGGGAGAGAGTTTCACAAAAGATAAGTGCGAGAAAAGAGACTGTTAGAGTAGAAGAGTTGGTTACTATTTCGACGTTAAAAAGGTGGGACCTTGATACCAATCTTGTAGCACGCGTAAATACATGTGGTCGTGGTACCAAAGAAGGAAGCTCATCAGAGCAGTTGCCATAAAAGTACATGTAGGAAAGGCAGGGAGAAGTCACATTACGTCGGTGAGAAAGTGACTGAAAGTGGGCTGCCAAGTCAGCATGGAAAGTCATCTCTCTGTATTTATAGAACAAGAGGTCACTTACACTCAGGCTATTGTCCTCGGTTTTGTTGCTATTATCAAAAGGTTTCTGCTGTTCAGCTCCCTGACCTTCATCAAGCGTTTGTTGCTCTGTATAACCTTTTCGTAACCTAAGTTTACAAATGAACATTTCATTTAATCTGCAAGTTAGATTTTTCCCATTCTGCTTTTTACGTATATAGATATCTTACGGAAATCAACGAATTTTAACTAAACTTGGTTATAAGCAACCGACAATTTGAAATAGATATCTTCTTATGTCCTTATTAGGACAGTTCAGTCACTACTTGACCTATTTCCTCTAAGTCTAACCCTAAACCGACCAGGTTAAATGAAGACTAAAAGTAAAGCAGAAAAGGTCGTAATTACCAGTGAGATAATAAAATCATGTATGGCTGATCATATATAGAGGAAAAGACACCTATGGAAAAATTTGAAAATGCTAGACAGTAAAAGACACTGAAGAGTTAGACGTCTGAAACAATCTGCTAATGTGGTAGTTTATGAAAGCCTCTTCCGTAGACATCACAGAAAATGGAAGAGAATATAAGATTCTTAAATAAAGAAAGAAGTAGAAATAACAATAAGGTTTCAAAGGCAGCTTCAGCGGCAGCTGTGAAATACAGAAACCACGATGAATGCAGTGTCATGCAGTCTCGGTTTCAGCAGCGTGAAGCGAAGGTTTAAGGCTTCAAGTTCTAAACTCAGGTTTGTCGGATTTGGCAGTGTTCGTTCGTGAAGTTGTAATATATCTTTGATTTTTTTTATTTCGAAACAATAACTGATGTGATATTCAAAACAAGAAAGAACTTAACTGACGCAGTTGTATTAGCAGAAGACAAATTGTTGATTTTCTAAACGCCGCTTAGATGTGGCACATTTTTGTGTCAGGTATGGACCAAAATCATCTCTCAGTTGCGTTTCTGTCCTCAAAGACAGAGTGCGGCTCAGTTGTAGCTCCGTCCGCGAGGACAGGGTTGCAGCTGAGAAAAATTACACTCAATAGATGCACGGTCCCGAGGAACAGTGTCTCGCGGCCGTGCCACCCCATTGCAGCAGAGGGGTGGACCAGGTGCTCGTCACCGGGGCCAGCTCAACCGGCGGTTGAGGGGACTGAGAAATTGTTGTCTCTGTGCCCGTCTGTAAGCGGTCGGGTACCCACCTTAAAAAAGACATTGTGTCACATCTCGCTCCAGTGGGGGAGTAGGGTAATATCCTTAGACGTGGCACAAGCCGAAATGAGGATCGAACTCACTTCATAATAGGTGCTAGCAAGACAACCTTACTAAAAAAATTGCACCACCTCAGCATGCACAAGTAGAAGACTGAGTGAGGACGAAACAGAGCGAACACATGAAAAAAATACAAATACGATATTCAGAAACAGAGAAAACAAGTGAATATAAACGTTAGTGTCGTTCAAATAATACTCAGTGATTTCGTTCCATCGTCAGCAAACTGATCTTCGTCCTCGGTAAGCAGCCAGGCCTCTGACTGCATGGTTTTGTGTTGCGTGGAATCACCTCTTAATTGCTGTTGTTCCCAGGTACACTCGGTATTTACCCGAACCTTCTCACAAAGGCGGGATATAGCCCTAGGCGATTTTACCGTGAGGCTAATGAGTGCGGTGCTAGAACCTGCTAGAATCCCAGCTCTGTGCAAATATTCAGTCCCCTAAATGAGGTCAAAACACGATGAAAGTATAAACATATTTTATAGTAAGAAAATACCATCAATACATTTAAAAAAAGTATTAGCAGCAATACATATGAATAGTATATTACAAATAATACAATTTTTAAAAATATTCCAGCAATACATTTTTAAAAAACTACCACCAATACATAAAAAATATATTACTGACAATAAATTTAAAAAATAGTAACCGTAATACTTTTTGAAAAAAAAATATTACCAGCAATGTATTAAAACTATGAACTTAAATCACTGGTGCCCCCTAGGTGTGAGTTTGCACGAGATACTAGATTGGCAACTAGGTCCCACCCTTTTACAGTGAAACCGATGAAATGTAACCGCAATTTCTACTCCAATAGCTTCTTTTCTCGCACTTCCTGCCTTTGGAATTCCTTTTGTATGCTTGCTTCCCCGACGGCTATAACCCCCAGGAGTTTAAATGTAAGGTCAATAGACACCTCCAACACACTAACCCTCCCATTCTCTCAAACTCTCCCCCTATGTACATCCTAACTCGTCTATTGCCCTGTGTAACCCCCTGCTCTATAGTGGCAGTGGAATGCCTTGCTTGGGGTGACTTGATTAAAAAAATACATTTAAAAATATGACCATCAATACATAAAAATATATTGCTGGAAGTACTTTTGAATTTACTCTGGTCATGATGAAAAATTCTAAACTCAATAAAATTCTTGCTTTGAACGGTGACTGGGTCTGTAGTGCATCGTAGATTTAGAAGTGGAATTCATATATACAATTGAGTGCTAAAGGCGCTGGAAAAGGGTTTTCGTATTTTATTCCCCCGGCATGTGTCTGGCTTTTTCTGCCATTCCGTATCTTTACAAAAGTTTGATTAAATAAAAAATGAATTATTTTTACATTTTGGTTGAGCCTCTTCAATACCCACGATCCAGCAAAGATAAATTTCAAAAGCGTTTACGCAGTCCTGTGGAGGAAATTCCGTTTCCTATCCTACAACCTCTTTCCCACAATCGAAATATCGTATGTCAATTGCTACACTATAACCGTTTTCATAACATATGTTCAGAAGACTGAAGTTCCTTAGTTCCATTACTAGTAATACATTTAAAAAAATATTAGCAGAAATATATTTCACTCTGGACAAAAACCATGTCCAAGACCTTAGCTATTCTAGTAATCAGTCAGTCAGTTAAGTACCATACGTGAAACACGCTTGGGCGATCATGTCTCGAAAGCCGAGTTCGAATTCCAGTTGAATCCATTGTATTCACTTACGCGCAAATACCGTTGGGAAAGGTATTAATCCGTCTCTTCCTTCCAGTTGGGTTAAATAGCAGGACATATTGGGTTCTATAGCCTTGGCTGACTAGCACTGTAACGCAGAAAGAATGGCAACCTACTGCGGGATAATCTTCTGCCCAGTCAGTCATGTCTCTGTCGAGACATGATCGCCCAAGCGTGTATCACGTATGGCACTTAGCTGACTGAATATCTGTCTTTCTATATGGCATCGGAGGCTGATAAATCTTCTCAAAGATGAAGGAGAGACTCGAAACAACAGGAATGTTGTATTACAGAAGGATGCTGAGGATACCATGGAAGAGTATGGAAACGAAATAGAAACTTTTGCTTTAATAGAAATTAGAAAGAGACCGTTGACGTTTTTAGGACCCGTAATTAGAAAGGGTGGCGCAGTGGATATCGGCTCGGAACGAGAAATCGGGGAACCGAGTTCGAATTCCAGTTGAATTCCTTGCATTCACTTACGCGCAAATACCCTTGGGAAAGGTATTAATCCGCCTCTTTCCCTCCAGTTATGGGTTAAATAATAGGACAGATTGGGTTCTATAACCTTGGTCGGCAACCAGTCTCCCGCAGAAAGCAATGGCAACCTACTGCGGGATAATCTTCTGCCCAGTCAGTCATGTCTCTTTCGAGACATAATCGCCCAAAGAGTGTATCGCGCATGGCACTTAACTGACTGAATTAGAAAGGGATGTGCGTTGTGGTGCAGTAGATATCGGCTCGGAACGAGAAATCGGGGAGCCGAGTTCGAATTCCAGTTGAATTCCTTTCCTCCACTTACGCGCAAACACCCTTGGGAAAGCTATTAATCCGTCTCTTCCCTTCAGTTATGGTTAAAAAAATAGGACAGATTGGGTTCTATAGCCTTGGCTGGCAACCAGTCTACCGCAGAAAGCAATGGCAAACTACTGCGGGATAATCTTCTGCTCAGTCAGTCAAGTTTCTTTCGAGACATGATCGCCCAAACGTGTATCACGTATGGCACTTAACTGACTGACTGAATGCGGAAGGAGAGCTTGGAGAATCTGATAAACACAGAACGGATAGAAGGAAAGAGAGACCGGGGAAACAGCGTGTGATGTGCTTAATGGGCTTAAGCAAACGGATGGCAGGTCAATGTTTGGAAAAAATAACAAGACAAAAGATAGTATGAACTGGAAGATGTGGAGGGCCCTGATCTCTACGTCCTGAAGAGACGCGGAACATAAAAGAAGAAATTAAAACCAAGTTTTTTCTTAATGTTTCTTTTTAATATAATACGAACAATATTTACAATATTGTCCTCATCTTTGTTGTTATCACAACGTTTCGGGAGTTGTACCATCCGGCCTTCATCAGGTATGTATTGATCCGGATAAACTATATAGAACTGAACTCTTCATTTAATCCATGGAGGTAGACGGTATATTGTCTTGTTCTTATTTGAAAAAGAAAGTCGCTGGGGGGGGGGGAATAGACGATAGAAGAAGAGCGCCGAAACGTTGTGATGACAGCTACAACAGTCCGCATGTCACTTACTTACGGGCCTTACGTGATACACCCTTGGGCGATCATGTCTCGAAAGAGACATGTTTTTTTTTCTTGAATACTCGGCTAAAGCGCATCTATTGTAATCGCCAGTGATCTACCGTGATGGTTTTGGTCGGTTAGCAAATTACACCCAGCTGATCTCACCAAATGCAGAGCAAGATCTTCGAACCATGGATATTCAGTTTTGTTGCTGATGTTGACGCATGGCTGTTCTTAGCCCACGATCTTCTTCGTATAGGGCTATCGTAAAGTATCCACTTCTCATCGCCAGTACACGATAAGATGCAAGAAACTTTTCATTTTCTGCTGTTGAAGCAGCCGTTTGACGACATTCGACTTCAACTTTTACGGCATCCAATATCCTTGCTTTTGAATTATTCCTAATGCTTTCAAATGTTTCGAAACTGATATATAATCTACTCTTAATGATTCTGTAAGTTCAGCTTTCATCTGACATGAGTCTTCATGAAGTAATGCCTCCAATTCTTTGTCTTTTTGGTGCAGTACAGTCTTCTTTATCTTTAACATCAAAGTCATTCATTTTGAAGAGTCAAAACCAAACTATGCATGTTGTTTCCAACATAGCAGGGTTGACGAAAGTCTCAACAAGAATTCTGTGTGCTTCAAAATTTTATTCTTTTTGTATAATCATATCTCCCCAAGCAAGGCATTTTACGGCCACTGTTTTGCAGGGGGTTACATAAGAGGAAAGTTACGAGAAAGAGTGGCAGGTTATAGGAGGTGTCAGGAAGTGGGTAAAAGAAGGATGAGAATACTGATGCGAGTGGTGTGGTCGAAGAAAGGAGCAAGACAGAGAGGATGAAGGTTAGTGAGATAGGAAATGACTTTACATTTGAATTCATGAATTCATGAAAATTGTAGCTGTCGGGGAAGCAAATAGATGGAAGGGAATTCCACAGGCGGGGAGTGCGGGTAGTGTGAGAAAAGAAGCAGCTGGAGTAGAATATGCGTTTACAATTTATTGGTTTCACAGTAAAAGAGTGGGACCTAGTTGCTAATCTTGTGGCTCGAGTAAATTCATATATAGGGGCACCAGTGAACTAAGTTCATCGGAGCAGAAGCCATGAAAGTATTTGTAGAAGAGACACAAGGTAGCCATACTAAAGTGACCGTACAGAAGATTTTTCCGCAGTATACTGACTGTCAACTAATGCTGTCCTATTATTTAACCCATAACTGGAGGGAAGAGACAGATTAATACCTTTCCCAAGCGTATTTGTGCGTAAGTGAATGTAAGAAATTCAACTGGAATTCGAACTCGGCTCCCCGATTTCTAGTCCTATGCACGACAATATAAATAGTGTAAATAACGATACTTTCTCATTCCAGAAATTCAGACAGAAAAATACGATCAATTTTGAAAATAGAAATAGAAATATATATTTGATCTTATTAATAATCTTTTAGCCTCTGGAATCCTAATCAAAAGAAGAGAATTGTTTAATATATATAAAACCCCAAATCGCCAATATCAGAAAATTACCCGATTCCGTAATATGTTTAATTAACTGTCAGTTGCATAAGTTCTGATTTTTGTACTCAAATATGTTAGGACGAAAGCAGAATTGTATTTTGCGGAGAAAAAGAGGCGGTATAAAAGATCAAGCCATGCAATCAAGAGTGGGGATCTCTTGTGTTTTGTAGGTCGCCACCCTCTGACCGTTTATTGGCAACAATCCCACGTTTAACGCCTGAGCGTCAGTCAACCATGATGTTTGCTGCCGAGAGCGTTTCACCTAAGCAAGATGGCTGCCAAGGTCGTGCGGCTGCCAAACACCCTGAAACACGATTTTGTTGGGCGCTTCCTCCTAGATTCCATCAAGATTTCTCATGTCAGCTTGTTGGCCTTTTTTTATTATTATAGTGACTTTTTCCTTTATTTTTAACATCCTTTTTTTCCTTCCTTATATTCTTTTACTTAATCTTCTTATTTATCCCAATATTTCTTTTTCTCTTTTCTCTTTTTTTCTTTCCGTCTATCTTTTCTCTATCATTTTCTTGTCTTTCTTCTTTTCGTTCTATCTTTCATTCATTTTCAATGTTTGCAATTTTTTCTTCTTTTTTATAGTCTAATTTTCCTTTCGTTCTTTGCTAATATATAAATTTTAATTAATTAGAATTTTATGCATTTATTTATTCATTCATTCTTTTTTTCTAATTTGTCCTTCTTTCTTTTTTCTTTCTTTCTCAACATACCTTCTAATAATTTTTCTTTTGATGTTCATTCTTTCATACGTTCTTTTTAATTCATGTCTATTATTGCTTTTTCATTCTCTCTCAAATTTTTAATCTCCTCCTTGATATCTATGTTTCTTTCTCATTTGATAAGTATTTCTCAATTGGAGTAGATAGATCTATCTATCGCCCGGTTCACACTCCACCCACGTCTATTGAACAGGTCAAGAGGCTCATCCCTTGTTCCCTGTTTAGGATGTGGTTTCTGGCTTTCTTTTTTCCTATCTTACTTTTTTTTTTCAATTGGAGTAGATAGATCTATCTATCGCCCGGTTCACACTTTGATATATATTCTTTCTTTGTTTCTTCTTTTCTCAACTATTAAATTTCGTTTTTTTCCCTTGACATATATTCTTTCTACTGCTGTTTTTAATGTGTATTTTTTAATACGTTATTTCGTTTAATGCATACTTTTTAAATATCTATCTATTTTTATGCAAATATATTGTTTCCTTCAGGTTTTTTTGAACAACCATTTTCATATAATTTCCAATTCTTTTTTTCTATGTTTTTCATCCATATATTGCTTCGTTTTTCTTTCTTTGTTGATATTTATATATTTTCATTCCAATTTTGTTCCTTATTCTTTTCTCGTTGGTTTTTGTCGAATTCTTTTCTTCTTTTTTATCCCATTTCGCTTCCTTTTCTTCTATGTCTTTATTTTCCTTTGTCCAAATCACTTCCGTTACTTTTACGAACATTTGGCTTGTCAAAAGAAAACAGGCTTATAAGGTTTTCTCTTTTTTTCCAATCGCTTTTATAAAATTCACTACGATGTCTGACTTTGATTTTATTGTTCTATTTCCTATTGTTTGCATAAAACTTTTTATTCCTGTATTTTCGCTTTAGAATTCTTATTTTAATTCGGAAAGATTTAGTTGCTACAATCTTACGTATTATACCATGAACTTAACTAACTGTTTGGTACAGATTTTGAATGGAATTAATGCGAGCCACAGACCTCACTAAAATGCCCTTCATACAACACCAGAAAGAAAAATATCATGAAGCTAGAGGAAGATGTTTAATGTTTATCGAATTGGCATTGTGTGAACATAGCCGAACTCCCTATAACTTAGGATTATTCGTTATTTTTTTTTTTTAATCATTTCACCCCGAGCAAGGCAGAAACGCCACTGATGTGCAGGGGGTTACATAAATGTAGAAAGATTAATTAGAAAAGAGTGAGGAGTACAAGCTAGTTAGAAAGGAACAATAGAAAGCTGAGAAAGCAGGTGCAATGACAGATACATGGGCGGAGAGAAAGTGAAGATTATACAGAGGAGGGGAGAGAGCTAGAGTCCAGTGGTTAGTAGATGAGTATTAACTATGCTTTTAAATTTCTGGAGGTCGTAGCCGTCAGGAAAGCAAGAATACGGGAGTGAGTTCCACAGGCGGGAAGTGCGAGAGAGGAAGCTGCAGGAGTAGAATATCAGAAAGATAGCGATTGGAATGTGTGAAAGAATAAAAGTGTACCTTTTGTAGGTTTAAAAAGAAATTTATTAACATGAATTGGTAGAAGTTAAAAGTTCATGAGAAACAGTATTAAGAAGTTAAGGGTATCAAGAGTTCGTAGTAGTCCTTGCAAATGTGAGTTTATGTGTACGTAGGCAGGAACGTATGTATGTATGTATGTATGTATGTATGTATGTATGTATGTATGTATGAGCGTTTGTTGAGTAGGAGTGTCTTTGAAGTATTTGCTCCGGGTGAATGGTGAAAAAGAAGGAAGTGAGTTGTGAGGGAGAAAGATAGAAACAATAATAATAAGGATCGCTTGACGTTTGTCAAGGGTAAGTGTTAATTACGCTCGTCATTTTTATCTCTCTGGCTTCAGTCGTCTTGTCGCATCTTTTATATCGTTTGTAGATCATTTGGGAATTTACTCCTGAATAGGATTCTGGCCTTTCTATTTTGTTTTTAAATGTTTCCTAGTTTTCTATTGGCCGAAAAACATTTCGCATCGAGGTGTAAAATTTCGCAAGTTTTTTGTGTGCTAAGCAATAGATGGTAAATTCGAGAAAACTCGTTTATTTCTAACAAATTCAATGAGTGGGTGCTTAGCATTTGAATTTTTAAATTTTGAATTTGTTTTGTTCACTGCAATCATATATATTGTATGTGTTGTCTCATTAAGACAGATCGAAGGTAGCAAAAAATAAAATCTTTTTATTGGTGAAATTCTATTGATTTCACGATAGGATCATGATATCTGTGTCATGGTAATTATCTGTGAAAAATAATATCGTCTAAATGTCATTCAAGTCTTCTGCGGGACACCTCCACTCGATGGTCAACATTTTGGATTATGTCTTTGCTTAGTTGAACCTGGATCACATAAATACGACTTATTATCTCATCCTTCAACTCTTGCATTGTTGTTGGCTTGCTGGCATAGACCTTACTTTTGAGATGACCTTCTCCACTCGATGGTCAACATTTTTGATAATGTCTTTGCTTAGTTGAACATGGATCTCATTAATACGCTTCATTTTCTCATCCTTCAACTGTTGCATTGTTGTTGGCTTGGTGGCATAGACCTTACTTTTGAGATGACCTTCTCTACTCGATGGTCAACATTTTTGATAATGTCTTTGCTTAGTTGAACATGGATCTCATTAATACGCTTCATTTTCTCATCCTTCAACTGTTGCATTGTTGTTGGCTTGGTGGCATAGACCTTACTTTTGAGATGACCTTCTCTACTCGATGGTCAACATTTTTGATAATGTCTTTGCTTAGTTGAACATGGATCTCATTAATACGCTTCATTTTCTCATCCTTCAACTGTTGCATTGTTGTTGGCTTGGTGGCATAGACCTTACTTTTGAGATGACCTTCTCTACTCGATGGTCAACATTTTTGATAATGTCTTTGCTTAGTTGAACATGGATCTCATTAATACGCTTCATTTTCTCATCCTTCAACTGTTGCATTGTTGTTGGCTTGGTGGCATAGACCTTACTTTTGAGATGACCTTCTCCACTCGATGGTCAACATTTTTGATAATGTCTTTGCTTAGTTGAACCTGGATCACATAAATACGCCTTATTATCTCATCCTTCAACTTTTGCATTGTTGTTGGCTTGCTGGCATAGACCTTACTTTTGAGATGATCTTAAAGAAAGAAATATAAAAGCGTCAAGTTTCATGATCGTGGTAGCCAATAGACATAACTGTTTCGATAGATGAAGCATTCTGGGAACTTCTCTTGTTTGAAGGTGTATTTTTTTAATAGGCTTCCATAATTTTAATACGTTGTTCGATTGTTAATCTTTCCATGGTTGAAATTGACAAAGACTGTAGTTGTTAAATCTGAGAGAGATTGAAAATGTCATTAGACGCTTAAACTTAATTCACATTTAAAATCGTTTCAAGTTATAGATAGGTTGTTAAAAATAACACACTTTCTTTCTTTCCGTGCTTTCTCACTAGGAAGAGCCTTTCTATCTATCTAGGTTCTGGGCATGACGGTAAACTGCATCCGGCAGCAAGGCCTCTGATTGAGACGTTGTGAGGAGCATGGAACCACCTCTTAAGGTCCACCCTGACCCGGAGTGGTAGCACCTGTTAAGGTCCCAGCTATGGGCAAATAGTTAATCCCCATCAAACTGGGATTAAAATAATTTAAAAATTAAAAATACACTTTTACAGAAATATATACATAAAAATAGACATTTATAGAAAAATATACATTTTTGAAAGAAAGATATTACCAACAATACATTTGTTGAAGAAAAAATTATCATAACACGTTTTCTAAGAAAAAAACTTCAACAAAACATTTTTTAATACAAAACTAGAAGACATTTTCAATTTTATAAAATAAGAAAGAAAAAAAAAAGATTTTCATTAAAATCCGACTAAATCAAGCTTCTCACTATAACCGAACATTAAAAAAAAACAAAACTTAAAGCCCCACCTTTTTGGCATTAAATAACCCACACAGGTTGATATGCCATTAAACAAAACTAAAACTCTATCTATCTATCTATCTATCTATCTATCTATCTATCTATCTATCTATCTATCTATGGCTTAATCTCTTAATTTCTTTGTCTCTCTCAGTATCTATCTATCTATCTATCTATCTATGTTTTCTTATGATTATAATTTCTTGCTTTTTGTCTATATTTAATTTAATTTCTTCAATTTCTTGTCAATCTGTTTTATTCATTATTTTCTGATTTTCGTTCTTCGAATCTAATTTTCATTTAGCAATTCTTCATTTTCCTCACTTTCTATTCCTTATTTTAGATAAGGCTTTTGATTTTTTCTATTCATTCATTCATTCTTTTTTTCTTTCTTTCTTTTTTTTTCGCCATATTTATCTTGCATTTTTCTACTTAATATAACTCTAACGTTCAAAGCTTTTTATCACGCGTTTATTCTTTTCGTTCGTTTCCAATTTAATTTTTTTCCCAATTTCTTCCTCTTTTCTTTTCTTATCGCCCTCTTTTTCGCTTTCCCCTTTTTCTTTTCTTTTCTTATCGCCCTCTTTTTCGCTTTCCCCTTTTTCTTTTCTTTTCTTATCGCCCTCTTTTTCGCTTTCCCCTTTTTCTTTTCTTTTCTTATCGCCCTCTTTTTCGCTTTCCCCTTTTTCTTTTCTTTTCTTATCGCCCTCTTTTTCGCTTTCCCCTTTTTCTTTTCTTTTCTTATCGCCCTCTTTTTCGCTTTCCCCTTTTTCTTTTCTTTTTTTTTTCGATCTTTTTTTTTGCCTTCATTCGTTCCTTTTCATTTTTTCCTTTGTATCTTTATTTCTACTAGCAAGATAGCCTGGCGTTGCCCGGGCAACTCAGAACATTTTAGGAGTAGGAAAAGATGCCACTTTTTGTTTTACATATTTTGTTTTTGTTTGAAATACACTTTTTTTTTATTTTTTAAAATATTTATTTTGTTTCAAAATTACGGGGAAAAATATTCACATTTTTTTGTTGACTAAATAAAATTTTAAAACGTCGGAATAAAAATTAAATATAAAGGCTTTTTTTTTTTTTAATAAAAATATTTTAGTCGCGTTTGACACGTGTGATTTGATTTCTGCGACGTAATTTAGCAACCATCTTAGATCTTAGATGTTTTACGGAGCAAATGCAAACAATCGAGTCTATTGGCCAAAAAGTGCGCAAAGGAAAATTGCTGAACTTAAAATCAAAAAGTATGTGTCGACCTGGCTTCCCTGTAGATATGTGTCCCTAGAAAGTTTGAGTGGCGTAGCTTAAAAAATGTAGGCGTGCATAGGGAACAATCACACACAGACTCACAGATTGCCTTTTATATATATATAGATAACAATTTTCTCTCTCTCCATTTTGACTCTCTCTTTCTATCTCCATTTTTAGCATTTCCTCTTTCTCTCTCTCCACTTTTTCCTACCATATTCTATGTTTTACGCTTTCCTCTTTCATTTTCTCTTGTTTTTTCTTTTTTCTTTCTATCTCCCCCTTTTCGCTTTCATTTATCTTCCTTCCTTTCTATCTGACCCCTTTTCTCTTTTTCATAGTTCCCCTCACTGTCTCCTGTTTTTACTTATTTGTCTTCATTTTTTCTTTCTTTTTTTTAAAAACAATTTTAAACGCATCATTTCGGCCTAACGTTCTTTTTTTCCCCTCGACCGTGTCTCTTGTATATTCTCTCTTTATTCGGACGCTTCTTGTTTATTTCTCTTTTCCTATGTCCTTTCGTTTTTGTTTCTGACCCAAGGTCTTCACCCTTGACCAGCTCACATTTGCAAATTTTTAACCAAATATTCATCTGACCGATCTTAGGCTTTTCGCTCTATTTCGCCAAAAATGTCGAGGAAATCATTTTCGCGCCTAACTTCACTTTCACCTCTTACAGTTAAATCATTTTGCTCAGATAATTTCTAATTCCATTTGTAGGGAGGCGTAGATTAATACGGTTCGGGGCAGGTGAGTAAAACCAAGCCATATGCGGCGTATAGGTGGGTTGAAAGTTTTGGGCAAATGAGTGGTTTCATGGAATTATAGCTGTTGAGGGAAAATATGGTGCAAATGAATGGGTGGAATAAAAGAAGGTGATCATTTCGGTATTGATGTGGGCATTAGGGAGAGAAAGTGCTGCAAGTCTGATTTGCGGTGGTGTAGATGGGTTGATTAAACTGATCGATTAGGATCAGTAAAGGTGGCATCGCAGAGACAAATACACAAGTAAAGAAACCAATGGACAGTCAAACATTATTTCTTTCCGAGCTTTCTCACTAGGAAGAGCCTATCTATCTATCTATCTATCTATCTATCTATCTATCTATCTATCTATCTATCTATCTATCTACACACACACAGATATATAGAGGTTCCGACTGACACCAAATCGGTCGAGTTTCAATCCCGGACGGACAGAAGCAAGTGGATGTGTCTATATATATATATATATATATATATAATCATCCAAATATATATAATCATCCAAATATATATAATAATCCAAATAAAAGCCTGTTTCGCTGTATCACAGAGTCGCCAGACTTCCGTAGCCTGGTATTGAACAACGGCCGAAATGCACAAATTGCAAGAAAAATGAGGATAATAATCCAAATACTGTAAATACTACATCATCTTAGAAATATAGACAAATAGAATGATCTATTATTAAACCCAACCGAATTGGCGTCAGTCAGTGATTCTACCTCTGAGCTATGGGCGCTCGGCAGAAGGAGTCAGACTTATATATATAACACAAAAACATCCACCATCAGCGACTATTTTATCTTGTGTTGACATAAAACTTTTCTAAGCAACGGCAATAGTTACCAAAAATAACAAACGCAGTTCGTAAATTTGCAATGTGGTTCTATGACGTCACACCGCGTGATAGCTGTTGTTGGAGAATTTTTATCTTTATTTTCAACTGAAATTAAAGCCAAAATACGACGTTTAGAACGGCTCATGACTTAACATAATAGACATTCATTGTCTCTTATATTTAACAGAATGTGTTTAGAAAATTATCTGCTGCCGCGATACACTATATATATATATATATATATATATCAGTTTCTCATGTTTGTCTATCTACCGCAGGCTGTGCACATCTATCTATCTATCTATCTATCTATCTATCTATCTACACACACACACACACACACACACACACACACACACACACACACACACACACACACACACACACACAACACACACACATATATATATATATTTATATACAGATTTAAGTTTCTCAAGACTGGCTGTCTCTCTACCTCAGGCTCACATCTCTTACAATTTATCTATCTATCTATCTATCTATCTATCTATCTATCTATCTGTCTGTCTGTCTGTCTGTCTGTCTGTCTATCTATCTATCAATTTATCTATCTATCTATCTATCTATCTACCCTGTTTACATCTATCTATCTATCTATCTATATATATATATATATATATATATATATCAGAGCCTGTTTACATCTATCTATCTATCTATCTAGCTATTCCATTCTATTCTATAACATTCTTTTCTATCCTATTCCACTGCATTCTCTAAAGTCTAGCATATATTAATGTAATTCCTGAAGCTATGTAAAGATGCAGTAGGTATGCCTCTGAAATAACCTCCGAAATTTGAAAAAGGAAATTGGTGAAGGACAGAATGGGAAAATCAATGAGTTGGAAGAATATTTGAATTAAGTTGCTTTATAAATAACTGATTGAATCAGTGAAGCAGTTTGAAGACTGAATTGAAGCAGAATAAACTTTTGAGGCATTATTTCCATCTGTCATCAAATCGGACGCAACTAACGATAATAGAAACACTGTAACAGCCAAGTGTCTACAGCCAACCCACAGTAGAACCATAGTCTAAATATACACAGAGCCCAGTCTATAACCCAAACAAAACGATCCACAAATCTTAGATTATACTTCCAACCTAGTCTTTAGACCAAACTAGGCTATACACTACTCTCGGCTCAGTGGATATCACGAAACCAGAGAATATGCTTCCAGACAAGATTATATCCAACGTTATATTCTAGTTTGTTATATATATATATATATATATATATATATACTTAAACTAACCTCTGGGCTTAGAATTAGAATAAAGATATATCTGTTCTTTAAATTGAATCCTCCTGGATTATTTACCAACCTTATAACGGATTTTACCAATCCTTCCCGAAATTTTACCGCCGTATATAATATATTTATAATAACTTTGGCTAAACTCATGTCTAGTGGTAATACATACATACATACATACATACATACATATATATATATATATATATATATATATATATATATATATATATATATGCTAGCAATATAGCTCGGCGTTGCTCGTGTGTAATGAAAGTTTTAAAACTAATCCATTGTCCTGAAGCTTAGACTCAGCCTAAAGAATATTTGTGTGAAGTTTGGTGAGAATCGGATAAAAATTGTGCATTTGTATAAAGGACATACAGACAGATAAACAGACACACACAAAAACATCTTGCCTTTTATATATATACATATATATTATCGATTTTCTGCGCTATTGTAAGAACTGCAACCTTGAAACTTCTGAATACTTATCTCTTTGTCTATGAGTGTATCAAATTTGATTAAAATCGGACCACTCCTTCTATAACCCGATTTTTTCAATTATCGATTTTCGATATTTATCGGGGATACCTAGACACAAAACCTAGCTAAGAACACTCGCAGACGCTTATAGTAGAACTGTGTAAATTTTCAAAAAAATTGGTTCAGCCGTTTCGGAGTCTATAGGTAACGGACACACACACACAGACACACACACACACACACAGATAAATAAGTTTATATATATATATATATATATATATATATATATATACATATACATGCATATATATATATATATATATATATATATATAGTGTAAATTTGACGTCCCTATGGGAGCGCATGATTCAGCCTAAGTTACCGATTTAATAGGCATCTATATCTTAGACACCCTTAGTAGAATTATGGATCCTAATCAAGTAGTCATATACCGAGATGATGGACTTATGTTCATCCCGAATAGTAATGTCCTCTTGACTATGAAAATCTAGAAGAAAATCATTAAAGACTTTAAGGTGCTAGGATTTAAAAGAGATTGCTTCTAACTTAAGGATTGTAAATTACCCTCAACCTCGATAATAATTCTTTTAAACCGTACGATAAGGAAAATGAAACCCCTAGCCTCATCAACATTCATTCTAACCACCCTAACGCCATTATAAAACTAATACTGAAGACTGTTAATGATAGAATTAGCTGATTATCTTCTAAACTTAGGATCTTTAGCAATACCAAAAATCTATCTGAAAAAGCCTCCAGAATAGCAGGTATAAAGGTGAATGTACTTATTTAAAACCCTCTAGTATATCTGGATCACAGAAGGCTAATGGTAAAAATAGGAAAAGAAAGATTATATGGTTCACCCCCAGGGTCGTAGCTGATGCCAAAAAAACATTGGGCACAGAGAAAATTGCCTGGATTTATTAGTTGACTATGTGATGATGTCATCAGTGCTATCCGTTTCTAGAAACTATGATTTTTGTGAATTTTTTCGGCTATTCCAATGGAAATTAGGCACAGAACGTTAACGAAAGCTGGAAATCGAGTTCGGACTTTCTGAGTATAACCAGTCTTTTCTCCCAAAATTAATAAATAAACAAACAGATTTTTACTGCGTTGATCCGGATGTTTGTTTGTTTGTTTGTTTGTTTGTTTGTTTCTTTCTTTCTTTCTTCGTGAATTGTTTAGATTGATTTCTGACGAAGACATTTTTCCTTGCCCGGATTTTCACTATGATTGCACGGATCGGCCCGGACCCGTGCCCGGTGTGCCCGGTAGTCAGATACGGCCATGTTCACCACCAACCCGTTCTGTAGACTATGAACCGCTAACATTGGGAACTTCTTTCTTAAATTAATAAGTAAGCCTTTTTTATAATGATAACTCCTAAGTAAAATATTTAATAAGAAAACGCTTAAGATTAGCTATTCCTGTACTGGTAATATGTACAACATTATTAGCTCTGATAATCACCAAATTTTGAAGAATTTCAGTGAATCTAATTAGACTCTCCCACAAGAGAAAAATGTCCGCTTGAAGGTAAATGTAGATAAAAAAATGTGATCTACCAAATTAAAATCTTCTCTAAAGAAAACAAGGAAGAATATAACGTGGAGATCGGAATTTTTTCAGGGATTTGGAAACAAGGATTCTAGTATACCGGAAGTAAAGTTTAATAAAAGAAAAAATGGTCAGAAAAAAGTTAAGGAAGAAGAAAGAGAGAAAGGTGTAGCGGGTAAGAAATATGCATTTTATTACTTCTTCCTCTTTGTTAAACCTAAACGCCGGGTCATCAAAGACTGTCTATATATATATATATATATATATATATATATATATATATATATATATATATATATATTATTTTCTACTGTTAAACTTGGCGCCTTTCTCTGAATTTTTTCATCATATTTCTTTTTATCTCTGTCTTTCTACATCGTTTTCTTATTTTTGTTCCATGTCTCATTTACGATCTCCAATTCTAATTACTCATCCTCTCTACCCCCCCTTTACCTAGCACACACAAAAATGTACCAATATAGGGAAGCGAATCTTCCATCTCCCTTCAAATAAATAGCGCTTACTACCTGATGAGACATTGTCCCTTCAGTGCCGAAACAAAATGTACAGTTTTGTAGTAGTTTGTAGTTTGTACATGTTCTAAACTATAATTTTTTTTTTAAAATTATATCACTCCGAGCAAGGCGGTAACGCCACTGAAGTGCAGGGGGCTACGTAGGAGTGAAAAGATTGGAAAAGAGAAAGCCGGAAACCACATCCTAAACAAGGAACAAGGGATGAGCCTCTTCACCTGTTCAATAGACGTGGGTGGAGTGTGAAACGGACAATAGTTTAGTCTATCTGCTCCAATTGAAAAACAGAAAAGAGTGAAAAGATTAGAAAAGGGAAAGCCGGAAACCACATCCTAAACAAGGAACAAGGGATGAGCCTCTTCACCTGTTCAATAGACGTGGGTGGAGTGTGAACCGGACAATAGTTTAGTCTATCTGCTCCAATTGAAAAACAGAAAAGAGTGAAAAGATTAGAAAAGGGAAAGCCGGAAACCACATCCTAAACAAGGAACAAGGGATGAGCCTCTTCACCTGTTCAATAGACGTGGGTGGAGTGTGAACCGGACAATAGTTTAGTCTATCTGCTCCAATTGAAAAACAGAAAAGAGTGAAAAGATTAGAAAAGAGAAAGCCGGAAACCACATCCTAAACAAGGAACAAGGGATGAGTCTCTTCACCTGTTCAATAGACGTGGGTGGAGTGTGAACCGGACAATAGTTTAGTCTATCTGCTCCAATTGAAAAACAGAAAAGAGTGAAAAGATTAGAAAAGGGAAAGAAACCGGAAACCACATCCTAAACAAGGAACAAGGGATGAGCCTCTTCACCTGTTCAATAGACGTGGGTGGAGTGTGAACCCGGAACAATAAAAGATTTAGTCTCATCCTGCAATAGCCAATTGGAAAAAGCGTTCAGAAAAGAGTGAAAAGATTAGAAAAGGGAAAGCCGGAAACCACATCCTAAACAAGGAACAAGGGATGAGCCTCTTCACCTGTTCAATAGACGTGGGTGGAGTGTGAACTAAGACTAAACTATCGCCCGGTTCACACTCCACCCACCTCTATTGAACAGGTGAAGTTTATAATAAATATTCATTTCACTATTTCTATATTGAACACTGTTTTAAATTAATGTTTTCAACGTTGCTAATATTTTCATCGTTCCTTATTCACTTGGATAAATATATATATATATAATCTTTTAATTCGGATTTACATTTGGGGAATAGTTATTTTAGCATGCATATTAGTGACATGCATTGTTCAACCCCAGTCGAACGTAAAATGAAGAAAAATCTAATATACCGTAAGTAAAGTTTAATAAAGGAAAGAATGACCAGAAAAAGTTAAGAAATAGAGAGAAAGAAACGTGTAGTGGGTAGGAAAAAAAATCATGGTTCTCCAAATTTAAATTCTAATCAATATAAAGGGTTAAATATATAATGAATAAATGAAACGAAGAGTATGATTAAAGAAGATAGATCTACTCCGATGATGATACTTGGTAATTAATTCGTAAGAGTGGAATTAATAAAGAACAAGCTAGGAAACGTTTCTCAATCCAGCACGTTTCAAGTTTTTTGAAAGCTTCTTCAGTTAAAGATGAAAAATTTTCAGATATCGAATTAAAATGAAAATCTTTTACAAACAGGCAGTATACTGGAATGTTGTTTGGAGTTGATTCTTATTGATCTAACTAGCAGTATAGCCCGGCGTTGCCCGGGTCGAATGAAAGCTTTATAACTAATCCATAGTCCTGGAGTTCAGACTCTTTGGACGTTGGCACGAAAGCCTAAAAAGCAATAGTTGTTTCCAGTTAAAACGAAAACGTAGACTAAAAAAATAAAATGAATGGATGTAAGTCAAATTTTGATTTCCTGGTATCGATATCAAATAAATTTTTCGTCGTAAACTGAATTTTGAGGGTTAAATAAGTCCTCTGAGTAAATGGTATCATGGCTGAGACTAAGAACCACGATTATACCTACTTAGAGCCAAACCCGAATCAAAAACTAAAATAAAAGGACTGAAAAAAATACAAACATACAGGCAGATAAACTGACACACACACAAACATCTTGCCTTATATATATATATATATATTATCGATTTTCTGCACTATTGTAAGAACTGCAACCTTGAAACTTCTGAATATCGTTTCGTATGTCTTTGTCTATGAGTGTATCAAATTTGATTAAAATCGGACCACTCCTTCTATAACCCGATTTTTTTCGATTATCGATTTTCGATATTTGTCGGGGGTACCGGGACACAAAACCTAGCTAAGAACACTCGCCGACGCTTATAGTACATCTGTGTAAATTTGTAAGAAAATTGGTTCTGCCGTTTCGGAGTCTATAGGTAATGAACACACACACACACACACACACACACACACACACACAAAGAGTCAAAGTTCAATTTATAAATAAGTTTAGATATGTGTCATGTGTAGTAGAGCAATAAATGATTATTTAAAAATGTATATATGTAGAAAATTTTGTTGTGTATGTTTATATATATGTGTTCGTAATAATACGCGTGTCAAATTTGGATATTAAAGAGTCTTCGTCATTATATTGACGACTCTATGACACTGTCAAGCCCTCTGTCTTCGGGTAGAGGGCGCTCTCTGCTTCCGAGCAGAGAGCAATAACCCAGTCGTGGTTCCGCCGAAGGGTAGAACCACGACTCGGTAAAAATAGACAGACATTTTTTGGCCCGGCTATATGGCCGGGAATTCCCACTATAAAATGACCATGTGTCACATCCAGCCTACGTGGGAAGGCTAGTAAATACAGTTTCCGTTTAAATCGTTTGAGTATATGACGGATATATATTAAAAATGCCTTCAAGCAAAATTTCTCGCCTCATAGATTTACCGAATACACATATTCGATTAAAAGTACAATTTCGACCTTACCTAACATATTCATTCTTTTGTACATCATTTGGTCAGAGGGCACTGAACCTAACTCCCTCTGTCTAGAGAGACGCAGGTTCAAATTCTACCAGCGAAGATAATTTTCTTTAATAAGACTCCAGGCCGGTAGATAAAAATAAATTAATATACCGTTTAATAAATAAACGAATAGTTCAGTCAAATACGAGTACCCATTAAAAATAAGGTTGAAAGCGATGAAAAAATCTGTTGGATTAATCAAAATCCATTTCTTTCTTTAGAAAATTCGATATATATATAGTTTTGAGTTGTGACAATGTGTAGCGCCAAGTTGTTTTTTAAGTAGTTTTAAGGATAAAAAGTATTTTGGCGAGCATATTGTTTTGATGTAGATTGGTCAGTGTCGGAGTAGAGATAGAGCGTTGATAGGATTATTGTTGAGAAATTTGTCACTTAACTGAGCAGGTTCATGGCGACTTTGATTTTTCCTAAAGACACCATTATGACGTCGTCATTCGTCAGAGCAACTTACAAGAAAAGGAAAGTTATTTATACATTTAATAAGAAAACAAGAAACACCTATTTAAAGGAATTTTAATTTTACATTAATTCTTCTTCTTCTTCTTCTTCTTCTATGTGCCCTGTCCTTTCAGGACGTGGCGATAATGACTTTCCACATCTCTCTATCCCTGGTGGCTCTTAGTACGCTTTCTCCTGACACCACGGAATTTTCGTTCCGTCATCCACCTGATCAGGTCCTTCAAATATGTTATCCGCTGCTTTCCCCTGTCTCTTCTTTCCTCTATCAGGCCCGTTAGTATCAGGTTCTGCAAGCCCTCCTTCCTCATTGCATTTCCCAGGAACTTTAGCTGTCTCTTCCTGATGCTCACTATTAATTTCCTTTTCTTTTCCAAAACCTCATCATTGCTCACATGCTCGATTCATGATATTCGCAGTATCCTTTTGTAGAACCACATTTTAGTTGCTTCAAGTTTTTCCTTCATCTTTGATGATATTGTCCAGCAGTTACTGCCATATTGAAGAACTGACATCACATAGCAATCCAGTACTTTCTTCTTTGTTTTTAGTGAAATTGTCCTGTTTCTTAATACTTTACTCAACTTCTGGAATGCTTCCTTCACCATGCCAATTCGCCTTCGGTGCTCTGTGTCGCAATTTCCGTCTTTTGTAAGAACAACTTTAATTATTTGGAAGTGTATATCCAAAATTAAATTTATGACGGCATTTGCTTATAAATTCTTTTTTTAAGTTCAAAAGCAAATTTTGCTTATGATATTTTAATATTTATTTTTTTCAGTCAAACATCTATCGTAAAGGATATTTGGGGTGCGGGTCGAACCTATTAATCTCCAACTCACTATTGAGTTAAGTCCCTCCTTTTTCATTACCTGAAATCTTTGGGAAGGGGAAGTCAGGTATTTTAGATTTGGGTTGGAAAAGGATTGTTTATGGGAGTATTAACATCGTTTAAATTCCATTTTAAACTTGATATTTTTTTGTTATTTTTAGGGAGATGATGGACTGGTAAATTACTTAGGAAGACTTACATTTACCTTCCACGAAACAAAAGTTGATGGACCTACAGTTGCAAGATGGTATTATACTAGTTTTTATATTATTTTTTCTGTCTATTGGAATTAATAATATTATACATATTATGTGTGCAAGAATAACTCATTTTGATAGTATTTATGCTAAAGTTTTTGAACAGGAGTTATTTGTATGAAGGTGTTTATTTACCAATTTTAGAAAATATTTCCCGATGTTAATGGTAAACAGTCTACCATGAATGTTAGGGTTGTTAAACTATATAGTTTTACTTTTTCTACATCTATTCCTCGTTTAATATAAATCAGATTTAACAACAGGTTTTACATATACCAATTTGTTCTTGAAGTCGCTTTCCTAGAGGTCTTTATCATATAGAATTTTATTAATATTAAAATTTAAAGGTTGGAAGATAACGGTTTAATTCGGGTATTAACAGTGTTAAGTATTTGTTTTATAATAGTTTAGTGTGGTTGGAATTAATATTGCTAGAGCTGGGGGGTATCATTTTCTTTAAGGTAAAGTTCAATTATAAACCTAATAAATTAAGGGCTTTAATAATTTCCTGATGATCATATTAGTGAAGGGTCGATTATAGTTACAGATAAGCAGAAGACCATCATGACGGTATAAGCCAATTTGTTTGAGGTTCAAATTCTTCTCAAGGTATCTGAGATACAAATACCTACTAGATCAGCAACTTCGGCTGAACCATGTGTTCTCCTAGGGACATCGAATTTGTCGTAAAGACCTTTGGTTCAGGTGGAATGGTCAAAGGTTAGAATCGACTTTCTAGCTGCTAGAATAATCTTAATTTTCCTATCGGTGATCTCTAATGGCTTTTAGCAAAGTTAATACAGCAATCTAGGGGGTTTTAGGCGATAGAAGAATAAAAAGTCTACAATGTCAAATTTAAGAAAAGAATTTTTAGTTTTTCTTAAATATTGGTAAACCAATTAATTATATCAGAATAATCTTTCTAGAGATTTGGGCGTAAAATGAACTGTAGTTCCTTAGTTAATTTTTTGATAATTTCCCTAGAGATTGAACCTAAATCAATTTTAGTAGAATTGGTTAACCTAGTTTGCTATATATTATTAAATATAGGTTTGTTGTCTTTAAATAAAAAGGTAAGTTTAGATTTTTCCTATCGTATCAGAAATATTTAATTCACTAGCAAAACAGCTGGCCGTATCACTGTCGATTTCCTAAATTATGATATTGAATATATATATATATATATATATATATATATATATATATATATATATATAAATTCTTCATTTGTAAACAAGTTATTACGCGACCTAGGTTTCTAACATGTGGTGTCTTCAGGCTATTTGCAATAACTGATTTTACCGTAACGGTGATGTTTTTGTAATGCTCACGTAACAGGGAGTTTTTGAACGCGCGAATTTTAAATGACAAAAAATTATAAAGTTTTCATCCATGGTTGTATGAACTTAATAGATATTTTTTGGTATGGTAACACTTGCCTATTAGGTTCATACAACCATGGATGAAAACGCATTATTTCTTTTAATTTTAAAAAAAATGCGAGTTTAAAATTTCCCTACTACGTGAGCGTTAAAAAAAAAATTCACCGTTATGTGAGCGTTCTTAAAAAAACAAAAAAACAAAAAAAAAAACGGTAAAATCAGTTATTACAAATTGCCTGATGACACCAGATGGTAGAAACCTAGGTCACGTAATAACTCGTTTACAAATGAAGAATATTCAAAAGTTCTACAATATCATACAATATAATTGTATTGAACACTTTTTAATAAAAAATGTGTACTGTCTAATTTTATGATGACCAAAAACTAAGTAATTAAACAATCAATCAATAAATCAATCAACCAATATATATATATATATATATATATATATATATATATATATATATATATATAAAGTATTAACTAATTATTATTCATTGTTGACATTCAAATATTATTTTGGACTTTTCATTTAGAAGCTTTTCGCTTTCTGGAATTTATTCTACGGTTATCTTCTCGTCTTGGCCCAATTTACCGACATTACCACCATTGCAATGTTTGGCCTTTTCTAATATGCTCTAAGATACATAAGGTTCTTTTCATTTTGTTCTTGTAATTTCCACACGTGATTGGCTTGTTTGATACAACTTTTAAGGCAAACCTCTTTGAATGTAGGCTTGTGATTATATCAACGTTTTGTAAAATTTCTTTCAGTACATGCTGTACATATTTTCTCTGTCTGTATCAGTAATGTCTGGCTGTAAACACCTCAGAAAATATATTTTAGGATCATACAAACCCAGATGAAAATATTTACAATTCTTGACCAGCTTCTCCCTTATTTTCAACTTCCAGTTATTCGTTCTGAATGTTCATGTTATGAGTTCAAAAAAGCATTGAAGTATCAATTAACATGAAACTTCTGAAGAAATCGAATTGTTAAAAGCAACGTTGCGTAATCAGCTGAATTACAAATAATATATATATATATATATATATATATATATATATATATACATACACATTACCGGTCATAATTATTAGGCCACACCGGTTTTTTAAAAGAAATGATATATTTATACTATTTTTAGTATTTATTGCCAAGTGGATAATTCTAAATGAAAAAAGAATGGTTCTTTTGTTATTGTTACTTTGCAAAATTTTACAAGGCAAGGAAGAAAAGGTGAACTCTTCCTAATCACCCTAAATGTTCTTCATTCTTTCATTGATGAAACTGCAATATAGGTAATTGTTAAATATTTACAAATTTATTTGATGCACATGTTATTATGCAATATTAACGATTGATAAATTGTCGTTATTTGCCTTGTAAAATGTTGCAAAGTAATAATAACAAAAGAACCCTTCTATTTTTATTTATAATTATTCACTTTTCAATAAATACTAAAAAATAGTATGAAATACATCATTTTTTTAAACACTGTGGTGGTCTAATAATTATGGCCGGTAGTATATATATATATATATATATAGAGAGAGAGAGAGAGAGAGAAAGAGAGACAGGGTACGATGGGTAAGTTGTCGTTATTTGACTTGCAAAATTTTACAAAGTAATAATAACAAAAGAACCATTCTATTTTCATTTAGAATTATCCACTTGGCAACAAATACTAAAAACAGTATGAAATACATCATTTTTTTAAACACTGGGGTGGCTTAATAATTATGGCCTGTAGTATATATATATATATATATATATATATATATATATATATATATATATATAATCGCCGACTGATGCCAATTCGGTCGGGTTTCAATCCTGGGTTAAAAAGCAATGGGAATGTAACCGTACTGATGAGCTGTGATAGAGCAAAACAGATCTGTCTGCGGGTGACAATATATATATATATATAGAGAGAGAGAGAGAGAGTGAGAGAAAGAGAGAGCAAATCTACAGGGTGCGATGGGAAATTGTCCTTTATTTGACTTGCAAACTTTTGCAAAGTAATAATAACAAAAGAACCATTCTCTTTTCATTTAAAATTATTCATTTGCCAATAAATACTAACAAATAGTATGAAATACATCATCTTTTAAACACTGGGGTTGCCTAATAATTATGGTCGGTAGTTTATATATCGCGCTTTCATGACAAAGAGGTTGCCTGATTTTATTTTTGTTCTAGCAAATATTTGCAACATTTTGAATGTTTTTGTAAATGTTAGGGTCTATTGTTTAATCAGTTTCCATTCATTTGAAAGAAGATGATTTTGTTTCGTTTGATATTCCATAAGAAGTTCGATAAGGACGTAATTTTGTAGTTCAGTTAATCAAAGAAAACTTTTATGATTATAAAACCGCCTTTTAAACGATCCTTGTGTAGATCCAATATCGACTTCTCTTGTAATTGCCCGTCAAAAATGTCTGTTGCTTGATAAAGATGTTTTATCAGTTTCACAGGCACCATTTAAAAGGCATAAATTTACATTTCAACAATTGCATTATCTACCTCGATATTTGACACTCCATTTAATATCTCATTGTTATGCTTCCTTTATATATATATATATATATATATATATAGTTTAGAGTATTTTTATTGAAATTACTAAACAATGGTGTTCTTTTGGAAAATGTTCGTCGTGAAGAATTTAAAGAATTTTTCCATAAGTTAGTTTTAATCCTTTTGTTAAACGTTGGCGTAAAATTTATGACATTTCTCGATCATCATTTAATTTATTTTGTATTGTGGTCGGTACTTAATAAATGTATTATTTTTAGTTTAATGAAAAAAAACTTCCGTACCGACGTGAGTTCAACCCTCAGCAGAACAACTGTTATCAATATAAGAAAATAATGAATATATATATATAGGGTCAATAGACACCTCCTATCACACTAACTCCCAACTATTCTCACAACACTCTCATCTACCCAACCCTCATTCTCGGTATCCTTACCCGCCTATCACCCACCCTCTGTCATTTCCTATATTTAATCAGCCTTTCTCCACTCTACGTAGCCCCCTGCACAGTGGTGGCAGTGACATGCCTTGCTCGGGGTGAAACGCTTATAAAATATATATATATATATATATATATATATATATATATATATATATATATAACCGGACATAATTATTAGGGCACCCCAGTTTTTAAAAAAATGTATGTATGTCATACTATTCTTAGTATTTATTGCCAAGTGAATCATTGTAAATGGCTCTTGTGTTAATACTGCACAATAACATGTGCATCAAAAGCTCTCTTCCCCATGCTAGTCTCTTCTTCTTATTGGCTGGCCGAAGCAAAGGCTTTCTGACTGTCTTGTAAAATTTTGCAAAGTAATAATAACAAAAGAACCATTCTGTTTTCAATTAGAATTATTCACTTGGCAATAAATCATAAAAATAATATGAAGTACATTATCTCTTTTAAAAAAAAACTAGGGTTGCCTAATAATTATGATCGGTAGTGTATATATATATATATATATATATATATATATGTAAACGAATTAAATTGAAAAATGTAACATTTTCTACACACAAAACTGTTGAACTCTTGCGTTTTCTATAACATGGATAATTTCAAAGTTCCGTTTACACCTATACACATACATAGACACCCGCGCGCGCGCGCACACACACACACACCCACACACACACATATATATATATATATATATATATATATATATATAATAAATTCTGTGTGGAGGCCCTAGTTGAAGCCAAAGCCAATTTTACTAAATAAATTTAGACTTCAGGATTTCAAGATATTTTTGTGGTATTTTGGTAAATATGTCTGTTAAAATGAGATGTTATTGTTAACTCCATATTTGCGATATGTAGACGACAATTTATCCATCAAACTCTGTATATGCATGATCTATTTACACGCACACACACACACACACACACACACACACACACACACACACATATATATATATATATATATATATATATAGATACATACATGGTGTTTCAAAAATATTTTTTATAAACATTTTGGGTTTGTTCCTCCCACAAAATCAACGACAAAAGCCCATATAATCATCTGCCCCAAAGACTACCATTTACCTCAACATCTAATAACAAATGTTCAAAATGTCCTCCGTATCTTTCTGTCAGTACATGCACTCGTAGAATCATTGAGTGGCGGACCCTTTCAAATATTCCCACACAGTCTAATGATTTCTGAGATCCCCATGAAACGTAGATGAAGCATCTCTGTGCAATCAATGTTAGCTGTATACAATAATTGCTATAGGTGCTCCCATATATAAAAATAAAAGGTTTGAGGTTGTGGGAACGTTTTGGTTCTGGAACCCGTCCTACCCTTACTTATCTATTTTCCATAGTCGATATTAGCCAGGGCATCGCAAACAATGTGACTAAAATGTGCTCGAACCTCATCATGTATGTTCACATGCATCTTTGTATTAGCCCGGGGCGAACCCCCTTGCAGGTCTGCGAATATGTTAAAAATAAAGTCTCTGTAGACATGTTGGGAGAACATATAGTCCTACCACAAATTCACCTATAATTCCAGCCCACACATTAATCGTAAACTGATACGAGTGCCGAGCCTGTATTGTACCATGGAGATTCCGATACTGGTTGTATGAATTTCTTATTCTATAACTTCTAAATTGATCACCTCGGTGTGGGGTAATGGTTAACAAGCTTGTCTTGTTAGAACCTATTACAAATGAGTAGTGAGTTCCCCATACTTTCGGTTATGTGCCACATCTAATCGGCGCTTAGAAAGTTAACTATCTCTTCCAAATATGGCTTCATTCATAAACAAGACTGAAGAAACTAACAGCGGATAGGCAGTTTGCGAAAGGAGCCATCAGAAAAAAAGGTCTCCCTTAGTGAATGATGAGAGGGCGAAATACCTGCGAACGCTGCAAATATGACGGACACAGGAGATCCCTTTAACGTACCCTCCACGCAGTTCTATAAGATGTGCGACATGCGAGGGTCTTTGACGTGAGTTGATAACTGGATTGACTCCAACCTGTAGAACGTGTTCTTCGTGGCCAGACGTGCGAGAGGATCTCGGAATTATGCGATCTATATTTTGTGGTGCTACGGATCCTGTCTCAGGAACGCGACGATAAACAACAGCAAAGGTTAGATGACTCGGCTGCTTTCAGTCTGGAAACGCAATCTGATACAGCTGTGAAGCCTTACGTCCACTAATATTTGCGCAGCTATATGTAAAATCATATGTGCATGCTTGTGATATGAATATAATGCCGTAATTAAATGGAAAACCTCTCGGTTAACTAACTACTACATCCGTTAAATGTAACTTCGTCTACGTGGCAACACAGCAACACCTACCGTTAAATTTTTTGAATATTAATAACTAAAACAAACAAAAAAAGGATATGCAGACATGCTTACATGAACTTTTGTCTTTGTTTGGGTGTGAGGGACCCGCCCCAAAGAGAGGAAAATTTTAAAAACAGTTGCAACTTCAGCGATTTACGTATTACTCTTTCGGTGACTGGCGTGTGCATACACCACTTGTATATAACACGCTAAGATTTCCCTTCTCTGATTCCATGCGCCTATGGCTTAGGGATTAGCGACTCCGACTGACACCAAAATCGGTCGAGATTCGATCTCGGCCAGAAGCAAATGGATTTCTAGCCACACTGATGGGCTGTGATACAGCGAAACCGGCTGGTATGTGGATGACTAATATATATACATATATATAATCATCCAAATAAAAGCCTGTTTCGCTGTATCACAGCTCATCAGAGTCGCCAGACATCCGTAGGCTGGCATTGGACAACGGCTGAAATGTTGTACAAATGCCAAGAAAGATGAGGATAATAGTCTAAATACTGTAAATACTACCTCATCTTAGAAATATAGACAAACAGAATGATCTATTATTAAACGTCGTACAAATAGCAACAAAGATGACGACAATAGTCCGAATAATGTAAATATTGTAAATACTACCTCATCTCAGAAATATAGACAAATAGAATGATCTATTATTAAACGTCGTACAAATAGCCAAAAAGATTAAGACAACAGTCCAAATAATGTAAATACTGTAAATACTACCTCATCTCAGAAATATAGACAAATAGAATGATCTATTATTTAACGTGGTCTAAATGGCAACAAAGATGACAACCATAGTCCGAATAATATAAATACTGTAAATGCTACTTCATCTTAGAAATATAAAAAAAAATTTCGCATTACAATTGAAATGCAAAGAAAATGAGTGTATCTCGAGCCCATGGAAGCAGCATATATCATTAGATTTTGATCTAAACCCCAAGAATATTATGCAATATTATCAGTCCCGAGAAGGCATCTCGGCTTAAAACTTTTTCCACAGCTGTATCGCTCGGTGGCTTTTCTACAAATATTTTTATGGCGACTGACATAACATTTTGAACTGGTAGAATTGAGATGAGGAGCTCTGAACAACTGAACACTTTTTTTGATTTTTGTTAATCATTTCACCCCGGGCAAGGCGTAAATGCCACTGATGTGCAGGGGGCTACATAACTGAAAGAAAATTAATTAGAGGAGGGAGAAGAGGATTACAAACCAATTAGAAAGAAGCAATAGAAAGGTGAAAATGCAGGTGTAATGATATTTGCAAGGGGGGAGAGAAAGGGAAGGATATACGGGGTGGGGGAAGGGCTAGAGTCAAGTGGTTAGTAGATGAGTATTGACATTGCATTTAAATTTCTGGAGCCGTCAGGAAAGCAAGAATATGGGAGCGAGTTCCACAGGCGTGAAGTGCGAGAGAAGAAGCTGCAGAAGTAGAATTGTCGTCTGCATTTGGATAACCTGTGAATGGGTGGGACCCAGTTGCCATTCTGGTTGCACGAGTAAACACCTGTTGAGGAGGCACCAGTGACTTAAGTTCGTCTGAGCAGAAGCCATGAAAGTATTTATAGAACAGACAAAGAGAGGCCACATTTCGTCGGTGGGGAAGCGGCAGTAGTCGAGCCGCCAAGTCAGAACCTATCACGTTATTAACTCTCCTTTGGAGCCTGTCGAGAATACTGAGGGGAGCGGCAGGGGCGCCTGACCATGAATGGCAGCAGTACTCCATGCAGGGTCGAATGGTAGACTTGTATATATGCAGGATGGATTCAGGTGGAAAGAACATCCTGGATCGACACAGTGACCCAACCTTCTTAGCAGTGGATTTAGCTATGGATTCGATGTGGCGGTTTCACTTGAAATCAAAAGAGAGGGTAAGGCCGAGGAGGCGCAGTGTATTGCACTCAGGGAGAATCGCTTGGTCCATGCTTATGGGAGGCAGGAGAGGTTACCTGTGATGGTTGACAGACAACAGCTTGGTCTTGGACGCATTGAAGTTGACAAGCCACTTCTTGCCCCAATTCACCACAGAGTGTAGATCCCGTTCAAGGTCAGCAGCGAGATTATGTCTGTTCGCCATGCCAGGTTTCTTACTTGTGCGGGAGTTTATGAGAATAGAGATAGGCTCGTGACACAGCGTTAGTGAGAGAGAACTGGAAAAGGCTAGAAAACCGAATCTAATCTAAACTTATTTATCAATGAAACTTTGTCTATATGTGTGTGTGTGTGACCCGTTACCTATAGACTTCGAAACGGCTAAACCGATTTTCT
This sequence comes from Ascarosepion bandense, assembly GCA_037127315.1. Lineage (NCBI taxonomy): Eukaryota > Metazoa > Mollusca > Cephalopoda > Sepiida > Sepiidae > Ascarosepion > Ascarosepion bandense. The sequence continues at coordinate 1,387,828 of JBBBDQ010002051.1, read as the reverse complement.
TGAAAATTTACACAGTTGTACTATAAGCGTCTGCGACTGTTCTTAGCTAGGTTTTGTGTCGAGGTATCCCCGACAAATATCGAAAATCGATAATCGAAAAAATCGGGTTATAGAAGGAGTGGTCCGATGTTAATCAAATTTGATACACTCATAGACATGAACGATATTCAGACGTTTCAAGGTTGCAGTTCTTACAATAGCTCAGAAAATCGATAATATATATATATATATATAAGGCAAGATGTTTGTGCGTGTCTGTTTATCTGCCTGTATGTCTGTATTTTTTTCAGCCCTTTTATTTTAGTTTTTGCTTCGGGTTTGGCACTAAGTAGGTATATTTGTATTTCTTAGTCTCAGCCATGATACCATTTACTCAGAGAACTTATTTAGCCTTCAAAATTCAGTTTACGACGAAAAAACTGATTTGATATCGATACCAGGAAATCAAAATTTGACTTACATCCATTCATTTTTCTTTCAGTCTACGGTTTCGTTTTAACTGGAAACAACTATTGCATTTTAGTCTTTCGTGTCAACGTCCAAAGAGTCTGAGCTCCAGGACTATGGATTAGTTTTAAAGCTTTCATTACACCCATGCAACGCCGGGCTATACTGCTAGTCCTCCTATACAAGTTGATAGAATTTGAACCAAATAACGCTGGCAATAAAATGACTTTATTTTTTATTTTGATGCGTAAATAATATAAACATGGTTGGATAATAACCCTTTAATCAAAAGCGACAATTTTCATATTGAAAAAAAAAATGATAACATTCTTTCGAGGCAACGGAAGCTATAAATATTAACAAAAAAGAAAGTTAAGAAGTTTTACTCGTAGATATGGCAAATACCCAGGATATTTCACCAATCCTCTTTTTAATTCAATAATATTTCATTTTGCCTTCTCAGGTTTATTTTGTATATTTGACAGATTAACCGCGTTAGAGATACTTTGATTTATTGCTAACTTTATAACACACACACACACACACATGCACACATATATATATATATATTTCTTCAGTTGATGAATTTAAGTAATCACATGAAATACCAAACTATTAAAGATATAAAATCTCTCGTTATCTGCAGTAAAAATGCAGCCCCGATTATAACGGTGTCCTCACAAAATTTCGAAATCGGCATGAAACTGCTCAGTTAAAGTGACAAATCTTTTGCATTAAAACTATCAGTACCTTATCTCCAATTCGTTATCAAGCCCTTTGCGATAAAAAAAAAAACCCTGCTTATCAAAGTGCCTTTTATCGGTAAAAGTACTGAAAAAATAAAAATCTTGGCGCCAAAAGCTATCACAACTCGACACTATATATACATATATATAAAGTACTGTGCAAAAGTATAAGGACAAGAAATATTTTTTTCTTTTATAAGACATCAAAATAAAGTTTAAAATCACCCCTGTCCTAACGTTTTTGCAGGCTAACTTAGTGTGCAAAAGTATTAGGACACGGTTGATTTTCCTAAAAACCTCAGATATTAAAATACAGGGTGAAAAGCAAAGCAAATTGTTAATAAATATTGATGATTGAAAACAAAGTGTAAAAGAAATGTATTATTTTTTTCTATTTTCTATTAAGCAATTATTTTGAAACTATTCTATTGAATATCTATGGGATATTTTGGATAAAAAAATTGATAAATCTAATGTTACCTAATGTTACTTCGCAAGACACACATTGAGAACAAATACAAGCTGCTTGGCAGGAGATACCATTAGATAGATTGAAGAAGCTTGTGATGTTAATGCCTGACAGACTGAAGGCTGTGATCAAAGCAAAAGCCTATTATACTAAATATTAAAGTATTAAGTATTTTTTCTTGTTAAAGCATTTGTTGAGTAAATCAAATAAAATTACTTTAGTTAAATTGTTTATTTTCTGTCGTTATGCCTCATAAAAGTTAAAATAGTTATTGTCCAAATAGTTTTGTACAGTAGTGTATATATATATATATATATATATATATATATATATATATATATATATAAATTTCTTACTAAAATGAAGAAAAGTCATACCAAGATACACACATAAAATGCAATGAACATTACATATTTTATATCTATCTATAATTTTACTAACAGTATAGCCCGGCGTTGCTCGGGTGAAATGAAAGCTTTAAAACTAATCCATGGTCCTGGAGCTGAGACTCTTTGGACGTTGGCACGAAAGACTAAAAAACGATAGTTGTTTCCAGTTAAAGCGAAAACGTAGACTGAAAGAAAAATGAATGGATGTAAGTCAAATTTTGATTTTCTGGTATCGGTATCAAATCAGTTTTTTTCGTCGTAAACTGAATTTTGAAGGCTAAATAAGTTCTCTGAGTAAATGGTATCATGGCTGAGACTAAGAAATACAAATATACCTACTTAGAGCCAAACCCGAAGCAAAAACTAAAATAAAAGGGCTGAAAAAAATACAGACATACAGGCAGATAAACACACACACACACACACACACACACATACACAAACATCTTGCCTTATATATATATATATATATATATATATATATATATTATCGATTTTCTGCACTATTGTAAGAACTGCAACCTTGAAATTTCTGAATATCGTTTCTTATGTCTGTCTATTAGTGTATCAAGTTTGATTAAAATCGTACCACTTCTTATATGACCCAATTTTTGATTATCGATATTCGATATTTATTGGGGGTACCTCGACACAAAACCTAGTTAAGAACACTCGCAGACGCTCTTAGTACAACTGTGTAAATTTTCAAGAAAATCGATTCAGCCGTTTCGGATTCTATAGGTAACGGACACACACACATACACACACACAGACAAAGTTCCATTTATAAATAAGTTTAGATATATACATATAATTTATTTGTTTGAAAATTTGTTCTTAATTATCAAATTTAGGTTTGGTATGTTAGGGTTTTGGTTTTATGTAGGAATTCTAAGACCGGCCATGTTTGTTTTTTTTTATTTTTTTATTTTATTGTTCTGTCTTTCTCCCTTGCTAACTGGACACATGGCTTTGAGGTGATCCCCCCCCCATCACACTACTGTCTGTTACTGCTTACTTAAGGTAACTTAAACTTTCCAGAACTGTATAGAAGAAACAAAATTAAGATAATTTTTTTGAAATTTTCTTAACTTTTTTCTGTCAGCCAGCCTGCAACTTGGTGAGTTTAGCCAGTGTGACCTTATTTTTTGAATTATTTATTTATTTATTTTTATTTGTATTTTTTATTTTATTTTTTTTTTTCGGTTCTTATCTTTTCTGCCTAATTTTTGTGTAAATTGTTCTTAATTATCAAATTTAGGTTTGACTTATACTAAGTTAAAACTTAGTTAACTTCAGTCACACATTTATTCTTTTTTTTTTAATTGGAGTAGATAGTACCTTCTATCGCCCGGTCTCACACTCCACCCCCTTCTTTTGGACAGGAGTAGAGGTGATTGCCTTGTTTCTTGTTTAGGAAGGGGTTCCCGGTTCATCTCTCTCTTTTTCGGTCTTTATGTCGGTTCGGCTGGAAGCTTTTTGCAGTTGGTGAGTATGGTGGCAATGACTCTTCATTCTGAGGGTACCGGGTTGGCAGTTTCCTGGTTGCTGCTTCCGACTGGTAGTTAGGAGCCCGAACTCTTGCGTAGCGTCTCGAGAGGCTGCTCTGATCAACAGTTGAATAATATCGGGGTTCCTGTAGTGCCATTTCGCGCATGGACGGGCGTCCCTGCATGAATTTCCGATGGGCAACCCCGAGGCCATATTATGCTGCAGGCGGCGCCATTCACCATCCTTCACCTGCTGCAATTAACGACCATCTGACCCTACTCTAGACCTCTCTCTATTCACAACTATAACCAGCATGAAATTAAACAAACAAAATAGCAAGCCTAAACCAGCTAGTTGTAAATCGCCCAAACCTATCTGCGTTACCTTCACAAATATACGAGGTATTCGCAGTAACTTTAATAGTGTAGAGTCTTTCCTTCTAACTAACTCACCCGATATCTTAGCTATATTTGAGACTAACCTTGACCCTTCTATCCCCTCTTCAGAGCTGTTCGTTCCTGGTTACCTTCCTCTCTTCAGGAAAGACTCCAATGTCCATATGCATGGGCTTGGTGTATATGTCAGCGAACAACTCCCCCTAGCCAGGGTCACATCTCCTGAAGCCCTTGATCATTCCTTCATGTGCTTCCGTCTCTCACTTCTAAGCTCGGTTAGCTATCTCTTCTTCCTCTACCGCTCCCCCTCCTCCTCTGACTGTACGTTACTTGATTGCATCTCTACTAACATCGACAGGGCCATTTCTTCTCACCCATCTGCCCATATATTTGTGTTTGGCGATTTTAACGCCCACCAAACCAAGTGGCTTGAAAACTCAGCCACCGACCTTGCTGGGATCCGCACCATGCACTTTTCAATAGCCCAAGCTCTAACGCAAGTAGTGGACTTCCCCACGCGTTTCTCTAAAAACCCTAACGGAAGGGACTCTTTACTCGACCTTTGTTTTACCTCCATCCCAGACTCCTGCACTACCAGGCAACTCTGCCCCTCGGAAACTCTGACCACGCCGTAGTCTCCGTAAACATATCAATCCGCACTAACTCTACCCAAGAAAACCAGACCAGCAGAATATCATACTGCTACCAAAGAGCTGACTGGGACTCGTTCAGGGACTTCCTCTGCGACGTCCCCTGGAACAATGTCTTTGATCTTCCTGTCGAAGACTGTGCCTCCAAAGTCTCCTCTTGGGTTAAGGCTGGCATCGATGCTTTTATCCCTGCCAGAAAATTCCAACTAAAACCAAATTCGTCCCCCTGGTTCTCACCCGCTTGCTCGGGTGAGAACCATTTCTTCCGGCTCTATCGAAGCTGCTCGTCGAACCAAAACAGGCGCCTTTTCACCTCAGCACGGAACAAGTGTAAAAAAGTACTGAACGAAGCCAAGAGGGCGTTTGCTACCAGAATTAGGCAACGCATAGCATCCTCTAAGTTTGGCTCCAAAGATTACTGGCGTCTCTGCAAAAGCGTGCTCAGCAGGAACAAGACTTCAATACCCCCACTAATCAATGAATTTGAAGTTCTCACCTCCTCAGCTGACAAGGCTGAATGCTTTGCCCGTAGATTCTCAATCAATTCGACACTGGACTCGTTAGGAATACCTACACCAGACTTCCCACCCAGAACTAAGGCTCAACTAAATAACGTCCACATTACACCCTCGCTGGTCGCCAAGATAATTGCGCAACTTGACCCACACAAAGCGAGTGGCGGTGACGGAATCCCAGTCATAGTACTGAAGAAATGTGCCCCAGAACTCTCCTCTGTCCTCTCTAAACTCTATAACCTCTGCCTATCTGCTTCCTGCTTTCCTGCGTAGTACCTATATTTAAGAATTCTGGCGAACCCTCAGACCCCGCCAATTACCGTCCTATTAGTCTCCTTCCAATCTTTGGCAAAGTTTTCGAAGCCATTATCAACGCCGAGGTGATTCAGCATCTTATGGCCAACGGGCTTCTCTCTGACAAACAGTATGGGTTTCGCTTCACCAGGTCTACTGCTGATATGCTAACGACCATTACCGAGTACATATACCAGGCACTTGACAAGAATGGTGAAGCCCGAACCGTTGCCTTGGATATCTCCAAAGCATTCGACAGGGTCTGACATGCTGGCCTCTTGTGCAAACTGCGGAGCTATGGGATAACTGGACATCTGTTTGACCTCATCCAGTATTTCCTCTCTAACCGCACATTGAAGGTGGTATTAAATGGGCATGCCTCCCAAAACTACCAGACGAACGCGGGCGTCCCTCAATGTTCTATCCTAGGTCCCACGCTCTTTCTGATCTACATTAATGATCTCCCCGACACCATTAGATCCCAAGTTGGCATGTATGCCGACGACACAACAATCTACTCCCGCATCGATCAGAAAACTGGTCTGGACGACAAAGTGAACCTCGCTGCCGTACTTGAAAGGGACCTCCAATCCGTAGTGACCTGGGGTAGGGAATGGTTGATAAATTTCAATGCCTCCAAAACAAAGCTGTTATCAACTAATCACCATAGACAATCGCATCTACCTCCCATTAGCATGGGACAGGCTAGCCTCCCAGAGAGTAAAATACTACGCCTCCTTGGCCTTATACTCTCGGCGGACCTCAAATGGAATGACTATATTGAATCCATTGCCAAATCTGCTGCTATGAAAGTGGGCTCCTGTGCAGGGCCCGGAATTTTTCCCACCTGAATCTATTCTGCACATATACAAATCTACCATCCGCCCGTGTATGGAATATTGCTGCCATATCTGGTCGGGTGCCCCTGCTGGTCTCCTTGGGCTTCTTGACAAAATACAAAGGAGGATCTGTAACGTGGTTGATACTGACTTGGCAGACCGGTTGCAGCCGCTCTCACACCGGCGTGATGTGGCTTCCCTGTGCCTCTTCTACAAGTACTTTCATGGCTTCTGCTCCGATGAGCTTAGATCACTGGTGCCGCCTAAGCACGAATTTACACGAGATACTAGATTAGCAACTAGGTCCCACCCTTTTACAGTTAAACAAATAAGATGTAACCGTAAATTCTACTCCAACAGCTTCTTTTCTCGCGCTTCCCGCCTGTGGAACTCCCTTCCACAAGTCTGCTTTCCCGACAGTTACAATCTCCAGGTGTTTAAATGTAGGGTCAATAGACACCTCCTATTACACTAACTCCCAACTATTCTCACAACACTCTCATCTACCCAACCCTCATTCTCGGTATCCTTACCCGCCTATCACCCACCCTCTGTCATTTCCTATATTTAATCAGCCTTTCTCCACTCTACGTAGCCCCCTGCACAGTAGTGGCAGTGACATGCCCTGCTCGGGGTGAAACGCTTATAAAAAAAAAATATTTTTGACGGATACTCATGTTTGAGTAGATAATTTTTCTTTTTAATTTAACAGGATTTTTATTTATACCTACTGGCCTGAATATACGAGAAATCTTGTTAGGAAAATATATGTCTTCCAGTAGGATTTAAACATGCGCCTCCTAGGCTCAGATGAAATCGATAATTGGTCTAACAAATCTAAAACCGCTTGACCACGAAGGAATTCGAAGTCAAAGCTAGAATTAAGCCTTATAAACTGATAACTTCTCAATTTTTTGTAATATTCATATCTGTTATGTTTTCGTATATTAATGTTTACGAAATTGCTACGAAACGGATTCACTCCAACATATTTTTAATTAAATTCTTTAAAAATATTTTTAATGGATACATTACATAGGATAGAGCACATTATAAAACAGTGCTCAATGTATGAACAGAGCTGTATTATATATATATATATATATATATATATATATATTAATAAATATGTTATACATATTATCTTACGTCTATGGCACGACTCAGAGTCTCATGTGCAATCTATTGCATATTTCAAACTGGCGTTTTATGTAAATTAAGAGTAAAATTTGGAATTGAAAAAAAATTTGAAATATAGGGAGCGAAAATAAAAGGTGTTTAATTCATAATAGTTAAAAATAATATTGCAGGAGAAAGAAAGAAACAAAGTAAGAAACAAAGAAACAAAGAAACAAAGAAACAAAGAAAGAAACAAAGAAAGAAACAAAGAAAGAAAGGTGCAAACTTAAAGAAGAATCTATATAAATCTGGGTCTAAGGATTTAAGTATTATTTCTATGACACCATGTTGTCATCAAATCACCTTTTTATTAAGCAAATTAGGATTATTTATATGGTTTATGTTGACAAATTTTACTAAAAGGCATAGATTACACTTCTCTCTTTTACCATTGTAATACTTGGATTTAGCTACGATATTCCAGGTAATTATTGGGATCTTGTTGAAGATTTTGAAATTTCCAATAATGTATGGATAAATCATTGCTTTTGCTGTTTTTACTGTTGTTTAATGACAACATGTGGTTGTTAAATCTTATCTTCCTCCTGTTGGAAGTGATTCTAAGGAAGTAATCTATGTAGGAAGCATTTCTTTAAAGTAATCTGTGCCCTTTGGAACCCGCAAATTTGTAGGTGAGGGCCTTATACTGAAAGCGGAAGCATGCATCAAGTGTCTTGGGGAGGTAATGCTATCCTGGACAGCTGCTGGGAGACACTGTGTCTAGCAACAGAACTTTGTACCATACACACAAACAGAATAATCTAGTCACGGTTGTAAGACCACATCACCCTTTACATCTAGCTACCAAACTCCTCAGACTGAAGCCCTCTTGATTATTATGTGCTTGAGCGAGAGACCAACAAAATCTTGGAACACCAAAGATAAACTAGAGGCAAGAATTATGGCAGTATTCACCAACTTAATCAAGGAGAACGCTCAAAAGAGTTGTAGGAGATTACGAAATAGTTTTGAGTCCGTGGTTGAAGCCAATCGCAATTTTACTGAATAAATTTAAACTTCAGGATTTCAAGAATTTTTTTGTGGAATTTCGATAAATGTAAAACGAGGTGTCAGCGTAAATTTCATTTTTGCGTTAGGCAGACGACAATTTATTCATCGCACAATGTATATGTATTATCTATTCACACACACACACACACACACACACACACACGCACACACACATATATATATGTATATTGATTAATTATCTAATGAATTCTTAAACTATCTGTCTATCCATCTCATACGTGAAAATGACCTGTGAAGTGATTGCCAATGATAGGATCTGATATGAAGAAAGAACAATCAGAAAACAATAAACATGTATATAATTCAGGCTAATATCCAACAGGGTAACTAATAGAATATTTCAAATTCTAATCACATAAATCGCTGGCGCTAGTTTTGGGTTCGATTCTTACGTCCTGTTCCATTGTCCCCACGCCCCCCCCTCGCCTTCCACCTGAAAGTCTTCGCAGATACATTATTAAATACCGATTTAATAATCCGTTAAAAGAGGCTAAGAATTTATATACATTCAGACACGATGCGTTTACTTTTCAATGCTCGAACTTGGTCACTTCGGAAAAAAAAAATATCATAAATATTCATGATATGCAAATGAGCAATCATATTTCTTTTTCATTCAGGGCAGGAACCCTGGCCGGCATGATGCACGATTTTCCCCTCCGGCGAAGCAATCGGATTTATGAATTTTGATATGATTTAACGCTCGACAAGAGAAAAAGGCGCAAAATTATTTTGGGATGAAAAACGATAAATGTTGACATTTTAATTTCCACTGAATTATGAGTCTGCTATATTCTTGTATATCCAAGAACTTTTGGTGCATTACCAAGTTATATATATATATATATATATATATATATATATATATATATATATATATATAAAGTCAGATTTTATTATGCAAGCCAATGTTTTCTCAATAAAATTAACATTGACTAAACAAATATGGTAAACTTTTTCAAAATATATTTACATGCAAATGTTAATTTTTTAAAATATTTTTTATTAGGAAAATTTGAAAAAAAAACTTTTTTTTGCATATTTTATTTTACAACCTGAAAGTTAGTAACTGTATTTTAAATAAATAAAAATAATATTACATTTATAGAAATTTTAATTTATTAATTTCAGATACATAAAAACTAGCATGGGTCATAAGGAAGATATGTCCTCATAAAAGAACGAAGCTTTTGGTATGTTATTCAGTGATAGGATTTTTTTTATTTTTATTTTTATTTAATGCTAAAAAGTGGATGTTTATGGTATTTTTTATGCTCAATTGTAATGAAAAGGTTGATTTACTCAGAATTTGATGAAAAAATATCTGACGTTATATATATATATATATATATAAATCTCACTTCACATATATATATATATATATATATATATATATATATATATATAATGGCTAATGCACCAAACATTCTTGGATATACAAGAATATAGGAGAATCATAATTCAGTGGAAATTAAATTTGATGAAAAAAAAATTTTTTTAGAAAACTGAAGGTGACTTCTACTTAGATGATGACTTCTATTAAAAGTGTATTGCTGGCAACAATTTTTTTTCTTCAAAAATGTATATTTTTCTATAAAAGTCTACTTTTAAGTAAATATTACCATAAAAGTTTATTTTTATACTTTCATAGTGTTTTGGCCACGGTTTGGGGGTTAACTATTTGTCTATAGCTGGGACCCTAACAGGTGCTACCACTCCGGATCAAGGTGGACCTGGGAACAACAACAATTAAGAGGTGGTTCCATGCTTCTCACAACCTCCCAATCAGAGGCCTTGATGCCAGACGCAGTTTACCATCATTCTCAGGACCTTCAGTGATAGGCATATGAACCTTGAAAATGCGACCACATTGAATAGGGATCTTCTTATTTTTGTGTCGAAAGGACGTGGGCGATCGTACATTTCTACCTGCCCCTATCTCTTGACTCTCTTAAGAGTTTTCCTCTTGGTATCTCTGCTGAGCCCATCAAGTATGTCTCGCGTTGATTCCCGTGTCTGCCGTCAGCACTGTATCATCATCTTCTTCTTCTTCTTCATTTGCCGTGTCCCTTCAGAACGTAGGCGATCATGGACATCTACTTGGCTCTGTCTCTTGTCGCTCTCAATAATTTTTGTCTTGGTATCTTATTTCAAATTCCGCTCCGTCAATCATTTGCTCGGACCTAACAAATACATCTCGCGCTGTTTTCCTCTGTCTCTTCTTCCATTTATCCGACCTGTGAGTATCAAGTTCTTTAGGCCCTCCTTCCTCATTACGTCTCCCAGGAACCTTATTTGTCTCTTTCTAATATTAATTATCAGTTTTCATCTTGTTTGCACCTTTACAACACCTGATCATTGCACATGTTTTCTGTCCATGGCATCATCAACATCCTTCTGCAAAAACTACATTTCTGCTGCCTCAAGCCTCTCCTTCATCTTTGATAAGATCGTCCATCATTCACTTCCATACAGAAGGACAGATATCACATATCAATCCAGCACTCTTTTCTTTGTTTCTATTGAGATTTTCCTGTCATTTCAGTACTCGGGTTAGCTTATGAGATGCATCTTTGGCCATGCCAATGCGTCTTTGTTTCTCCGTGTCGCATTTTCCATCCTTTGTCAAAACATTGTTTCAACAACATTCTACTTCTTCATGTGCCGTGTTCCTTCAGAACGTACGTGATAATGGACTTCCATTTGGCTCTGTCTCTTGTCGCTCTCACTAATGTTTCTCTTGGTATACCTTCCAAGTCCCGCTAGTCAACTAACAAATACGTCTCGCGCTGTTTTCCTCTGTCTCTTCTTCCATTTATCCGACCTGTGAGTATCAAATTCTGCAGATCTTCCTTCCTCATTACATGTTCCAGGAAACTCATTTGCCTCTTTCTGGTATTTATTATCAGTTTCCATCTCGTTCGCATCACTTCCAATACCTCATCGTTGCACAACTGCTCTGTCCATAGTGTCCTCAGTATCCTTCTGTAAAACCACATTTCTGCTGCCTCAAGCCTCTCTTTCATCTTTGATGAGATCGTCCAGCATTCACTTCCATACAGAAGGACAGATATCACATATCAATCCAGCAATCTTATCTTTGTTTCTAATGAGATTTTCCTGTCTTTCGGTATTCTGGTTAGATTCTGAAATGCGTCTTTGGCCATACCAATGCGTCTTTGGATCTCCGTGTTGCATTTTCCATCCTCTGTCAAAACACTTCCCAGGTATTTGAATTTTTTTGTTTGTTTTATTTTAGATTCTAAAACTTGTAGTTGGCATATTGGTCTCCTCTTTTTGCTGATGACCAAGCATTCAGTTTTATTGACGTTTATGCTCAATCCTTTCTTTTCAATTTCTTTTGCTAACTTCTACGTATCTTATACTGTTCAGATTGTGGCCAACAATGACGAATTCTTGGGAGACTTCGAACTCATTCAGAATTGTTTCACTGTTTAAGATGAATAGATCCGGTGAGATGACACATCCTTTTCTTACACCACTTTTTATTTTCGTATATGGGTTGAATGGTTTAATGCCAGTATAGATTCTTGATAACTCTAATGTCTTTCCTGGATATGTCGAGGTTGCTTAGCGTTTCTAACGGTGCTTCGTGGCATACTTTGTTAAATGATTTTCAATCAGTCAGTTAAGTGATCCACGATTTGGGCAATCATGTCTCGTTCATTCATTAGCAAATACTACCACTACTACTAATAATAATAATAGTAATAATAATAATAGTAATAATAATAATTGTGCCTAAATAAAGAGAGAAAGGATAAAATAGCCATGGCACCCGCGAAAGAGATTAAAGCAATCAAATTCGCTCGAATATGCCTTGCGTTGTGCGTTGTGGTGCACTGGATATCGGCTCGGAACGAGAAATCGGGGTGCCGAGTTCGAATTCCTGCTGAATTCATTGCATTCACTTACGCGCAAATACCCTTGGAAAAGGTATTAATCCGTCTATTCCTTCCAGTTATGGGTTAAATAACATGACAGATTGGGTTCTATAGCCTTGATAGGCAACCAGTCTACCGCAGAAAGCAATGGCAACCTACTGCGTGATAATCTTGTGCCTAGTTAGTCATGTCTTTGTCGAGACATGATCGCCCAAGCGGGTATCACGTATGACACTTAACTGATTGATGTCTTGCAACTTTATCAATCTACCCTTCTTCCGTGCATTAAAAACTGTTGTCTACTGGTTTTGTGCTTCAGTTATATATGATTCAGTTATATATGCTTAGATCCAGTAGCCCACTTCCGTTTTATTGGCTTTAAAGCCTTCCTAGACAAGAGTAAAATAAAAGAAAAATATACGAGCATTCGACTTCGCTGTACACGAATTTTCAAGTTTCAATATTACAAGTGAAAAATTAAAAAGATATCGAAGAATATTTTCGAACAACGAAGAAAATATACCGTATAACAGTTGGTTAATGATACACGCTTGGGCAATCATGTCTCTTTCGATTCAGTGACTGATTAGGCAGAAGAATTTTTCCGCAGTAGGTTGCCATTTTGAGTCTATCGCAGAGAGAAATGGCATTTTCTTTTCGTCGTTTGGCTACTTAGCATCTGACCCGCCTAAGGAAAAGAGTTGAAATGTATTTTGGCATCATTGTCTTTCGGAATTTCACTCGACTTCGGTTTTGGTCTTGATTAGTAAGTGCTAGATCGTTCTTTTTCTTATTGCTACTAATTTCAGTAAGGAAATGTATTTTCCTACTTACTTTTACTGTACATTTGCCTATTCGCATATAGCAGCGGTTAAATTTAAGGGAAAAAATGTTTTTTCCTTCGGTTAAAAAATGAGTGAGCAATTTTTTTTTTGGGTGGGGCAGCCAAAGGCTTGTTTATTTCGTTTTTTGTATTGTATTTTCTTTAAACTTGCTAGAGAAGGTTCTGCAAAAAGTTATTTTGGCTTTGAAGACTTATCTCGACTTATACTAAGTTAAAACTTAACAATTTTTGTTTCTCTTTTTTTTTAAAATTTGAGTAGGTAGTTCCTAGTATCGCCCGGTTTCACATTCCATGCTCTTCTTTTGAACAGGAGTAGAGGTGTTCTCCTTGTTTCTTGTTTAGGAAGGGGTTTCCGGTTCTTTTTTCTCTATCCGTCGGTCTTAGTGTTAGTTCAGCCGCAAGCTTTTGCAGAATTTGAGGATGGTGGCAACGTCTCTTCATTCTGAAGGTACCGGGTTGGCAGATTCCTGGTTTCTGTTTCCGACTTGTTGTTAGGAGCCCGAACTCTTGCGCAGCGTCTGGAGGGGCTGCTCTGATCAACAGTTGAATCATATCGGGGTTTCTTGTAGTACCATGTCGCGCATGGATGGGTGTCCCTGCATAAACCTCCGGTGGGTAACCCGAAGCCACATTATGCTGCAGGCTGCGCCAGTCCCCATCCTACACATGCTGCATACAGTTATTGACTGAATCTACTCTAGACGTTTCTCTCTTAATAAATCACTATGGATACACGTAAACAAAATTGCAAAACTAAACCAGCTAATCAGAAATCGCCCAAACCTGTCTGCGTCTCCTTTGCGAACATACGAGGTATTCGCATTAACTTTTACAGCGTAGAATCATTCCTTCTAACAAACTCACCTGACAGCTCTCTGTGAAACTAACCTCGATCCTTCTATCCCTTCTTCTGAGTTTTACGTTCCTGGTTACCTTCTCCTCTTTAGGAAGGACTCCAATATCTGTATGCATGGTCTTGGTGTTTATGTCAGTGAACACCTCCCTCTAGCTAGGGGGATCCCTTTTAAATCCATAGACCATTCTTTCATGTGCTTCCGTCTCTCACTTCTAAGCTCGGTTAGCTATATTTTCTTTCTCTACCGCTCCTCCTCCTCCTTTGACTGTTCGGTATTTTACAGCATCTCTGATAATATCGACAAGGCCATTTCTTCTCATCCATCTGCTCATATATTTGTGTTTGGTGACTTTAACGCCCAACATGCCAAGTGGCTGGAAAACTCTGACACCGATCTTGTTGGTGTTGACACTATGAATTTTTCAATCACCCAGTCTCATAAACAAATTTCCCCACACTTTTCTCCAATAACCATAATGGAAAGCAATCACTGCTAGACCTCTGATTCACCTCCATCCAAGACTCTTGCAATGTCAAGCAGCTCTGCCCTCTCGGAAAATCTGACCATGCGGTAGTTTCCGTTAACATCTCCTTCCACTCCCACGTCACCCAAGAAACTCAGTCTAGCAGAATATCCTACTGCTACCAAAGAGCAGTTTGGGACTTGTTCTGCGATTTCTTGTGTGACGTCCCGTGGAGCAATGTTTTTAGTCTTCCTGCTGAAGACTGTGCATCCGAGGTCTCCTCTTGGGTTAAGGCTGGCATCGATGAATTCATCCATGTCAGAAAGATTCAGCTTAAATCCCATTCGTCCTTCTTGTTCTCGCCCGCTTGCTCGGTCGTCATTGCCCACCAGAATCACTTCTTCCGGCATTATAGAAGCGACTCGTCGGACCGTAATAGGCGCCTTTTCGCCTCAGGACGTAATAAGTGCAAAAAGATACTCAATGAAGCTAAGATGTTGTTTGCTGCCAGAATGATGCAACGCATAGCATCACGTAAGTTTGGCACAAAAGCCTACTGGCGACTCTGTAAAAGTGTGCTTAACAATAGTAAAATCTCAATACCCCTTCTAAGCAAAGAATTTGAGGTCCTCACCTCTTCAGTGAACAAGGCTGAATGCTTTACTCGCAGATTCTCCACCAATTCGAGAATAAATTTGTCTGGAGTTTCTATATCTGACTTCCCAAGTGAAAGACGTCCACATTACCCCCTCACTAACATGGTCACTAACATAATCTCTAAGCTTCACCCTCATAAATTGAGCGGAAGGGACGGAATCCCAATCATAGTCTTGAAGAAATGTGTCCGTGAAATCTCCTCTGTCCTCTCTAAGCTTTACAATGACTGCCTATCCTTCTCCTGCTTTCCTGTCTGTTTGAAGTCTTCCTCTGTAGTTCCTATATTATGAATACTGGAGAACCATCAGACCTTGCTAATTACCGCCCTATCAGCCTCCTACTGAACTTTGGCAAAGTGTTCGAAGCCGAGGTAGTTCAGCATCTCACAGCCCACAGACTCCTCTCGGACAAACAGTATGGTTACCGCTTCACTAGGTCTACTGCTAATATGCCAACGACCATCACAGAGTATATATACCGGGCTCTCGACAATGGCGAAGCTCGAACCGTTGCCCTGGATATTTCCAAAGCGTTTGACAGGGTCTGGCCTTCTACGCAAGCTGCGGAGCTATGGTATAACTGGACCATTGTTTGACCTAATCCAGTCGTTCCTCTCTAATCGCAAAACTACCATACGAATGCGGGTGTCTCTCAAGGCTCTATTCTAGGTCCCACGCTTTTTCTGATCTACATTAACAATCTCAAAAAAAAAAAAAAGATCCCAAGTAGGCATGTACGTCGACGACACCACCGTTTACTCTCGCCTCGAGCAAAAATCTGCTGAGGTTGACAAAACGAACCTCGCTCCCGAGCTTGAGAAGGACTTCCAATCCGTGATGGACTGGGGAAAGAAATGGCTCGTAAATTTTATTGCTTCCAAAACAAAGCTGCTATCTATTAACCATCATAGACAATTAGCATGGAACAGGCCAGTCTCCCTGCGAGTATAACTACGCCTTCTTGGCCTCACACTCTCAGCGGACCTCAAGTAGAATGACTATATCGAATCCATTGTTAATCCGCTGCCAATAAGGTCGGTTCACTGTGCAGGGCCAGGAAGTTTTTCCTGCCTGAGTCCATCCTACACATATATAAATCTACCACCCGCCCGTGTATTGAATAATGCTGCCACATCTGGTCAGGTGCCCTTGCTATTCACCTCGGGGTTCCTGACAAAATCCAACGGAGAATCTGCAATGTTATCGATACCGACTTAGCAGCTCGGTTGTAGTCGCTCTCTCACTGGCGTGACGTGGTTTCCCTGTGCCTCTTCTATAAATACTCTCACGACTTCTGCCCCCTAGGCATGAATTTACAGGAGCTACTAGACTGGCGGCTAGGTCCCGCCCTTTTACAGTGAAACCAATAAAATGTAACTGCAATTTTTACTCTAACAGCTTTTTTTTCACGCACTTCCCACCAGTGGAATGCCATTCCATATACTTGTTTCCCCGACAGCTACAATCTCCAGGAATTTAAATGTAAGGTCAATAGACATCTCCTATCTCACTAACTCGCATCCATTCTCACAAGCTCTTTTTCTATCTACTCCACCCTCATCCTCAGTATCCTCATCCGTCATCTTCCTTACATTTCCTATAACTAACCCCTCTTTCTCATCAATTTCCCCTATGTAAAAGGGTGGGACCTATCCGCCAGTCTAGTAGCTCAAGTAAATACGTGCAGTGGGGGCACTAGATAGCTAAGCTCATTAGAACAGAAGCCGTGAAAGTATTTATAGAAGAGACAGAGGAAAGCCACATTACGTCGGTGAGAAAGTGACTGCAGCTGAGCTACCAGGTCGGGATCAATTATATTGCAGATTATTTGTTGGATATTGTCAAGAAACTCGAGATGAATAGCAGGGGCATCCGATCAGATATGGCAACAGTATCCAATGCAAGAGCGGGTGGTAGATTTATGTATGTGTAAGATACTTGCGTAATAATATGTTTCTTCTTCCACAATTTCGACTACTCATTTCTACTGCTTTAAAGTTTCTCAACAAATTTTATTATTCTGGTTCTTTTCTCTGTCTATGTCTACATTCTATTAGCCTTTTATTACTCAGTTTATCAATTTATTTATATTCTTTCAATATTTGCCAATTCTGATTCATTCAGTCAGTCAGTTAAGTGTCATACGTGATACATGCTTGGGCGATCATGTCTCGAAAGAGACATGACTGACTAGGCTGAAGATTATCCCGCAGTAGGTTGCCATTGCTTTCTGTGGTAGACTGGTTGCCGACCAAGGCTATAGAATCCAGGCTGTCCTGCTATTTAACCCATAACTGGAAGGAAGAGACGGATTAATACCTTTCCCAAGGGTATTTCCGCGTAAGTGAAGACAATGAATTCAGCTGGAATTCGAACTCGGCCCCCCGGTTTCTTATTCCGAGCCGATATCCACTGTACCACAATGCACATCTGATTCATTAGTCGTTTTCTTCGAGTTCAGCCATCTCAACGCACTGAGTGGGCTTATTATCAGTCAATCGTTCTTTCATTCCTAACGTGCCTCTAGAAGTTTAATTTGGTTTTACCAGCATATCTACTGTTTTGGGTCATTTAATGCTGAAGAATTTGCTTGGTTTTTTGGTTACTGCTTGTTGATCTTCTGTGAGTCTCTTGCTGTCGAGATATAAGGAGAGGTGTTGTGATTTGATGTCTGATGGTTATATGCTATCTTCTTTTCCAACTATATTTTATATAGTTTTGTTGCTTTTAGAAATTCTAAAAGATAGATAGATAGATAGATAGATAGATAGATAGAAACAAACCGAGATAGAGTGGTTGATAGATAGATAGATAGATAGATAGATAGATAGATAGATAGTTTAGTTTAGTTTAGTTGATTGTTTCAGCAGCATATCTACCCTTTTGAGTCATTTAATGCTGAAGACTTAACCAAGATGTAGACATCCTACACTACTTCAATAAAAGGTTAGAAAGAAAACCACCAATGCTAGACAGAGCGATAACAGCACCTAGACTTAAGAAAACAATTTTGCGGAGAATTGCTTTAAGAGAAAGATTTTATAAATTTCAACCGAAGGTAACACTGGCTGTTTGGTAAATGAATGCCGAACATTGTCTTACAAGGAAACGGTAAATGTCACCATTACTTAATTAAGCAGGCATTTTAATTTCAATACCTCCTTTATTTTGACACCCCCATTATGTAAGTCACATCGTAGGTTAACTTTTTTGCTAACAACCATGTATTCTGCCTTCCTTTATTGCCATATCTGAGAGGGTCTTTCGGTTATCCATTTAAGTCTGGCGTCTAGAAAGTGTCATCCTGGTCTCTTGTTAAACTTTTATTCTCAGATAATAAATACTGATAGATCTTGATGCTTTCGGATTGTTCCGCGGAATATTTTAAATGAATCCGGTGAGACGTCTCAATACAAGGCCCAAGAGCAACTCAAAGTAGTTGGGTTAGTTAATGAACTTATAATAAACACATACAATGAGAAATATAAACGTGCATACACAAAGGATATATAAGATAAATAATGTTTGACCCGAGAGACGAAAATGCTAAAAATATAGTTATCAGTGAAGCACATTGTAACGAAGAATATGCTGAGCAGATCTTCTTTTCTTACCAATGTAATACAAAAAGAATGAAGATCAATAGACACTGTCTCCAAGGTGTATGGCGGCTTGGAGCTGTGAATGCTTGGATTGGTGTAATTAAAGGTGGTAACTCGCCTGTACATCTATAAAATCAGCGATAGAGTAACAGGTGACTAACATAGTTTCTTCTGTAAAAAGAGGTTTACAGCTTGGAAAATATTTCTTCGCCCAAATAATTGCATAAACACTTTTGCATTTTGTCAAGGCCGGGAGGTGGGGAGTAGGGCAGCCCAGTTATAGCAGTATTTCTCCATTTTTTGACCGGATCTGACATTACTAAACGTATAGCACGGCAGAAGTTAGGTAGATTCTAGAATGGTGAAAGTAATAGATTATTTTACCAACATTTTTAGAAGTGGGTCCTGTTGGGGTGACCGGTACTGTAGAATTTAATTTGAGACAATACAGTGTGAAGCAGAATATTTAACATGGAATACGTAAATTACATAGATGTTGAAACTGTTTTAAAGTGTCATCCATAGAATGTATGGAAATTTGTGTTAGAGCTTTTAACGTAAGTTGAAATATTAATCGTTGTCGTTAGATTTATCAGTGTGATAAGAAATTTGTGTGAGGGAAATTATTACTAAAAAGAATTGAGAGTTCATGAATAAAGTTCATTCTTTTAGTTGTACAGAAGAATGAATTTGTATGAGGGAGTGAGTTGGACTTAAAGCTCGTCTATTTCTACATGATGTGTGCCTAAGAAATTCTGGTGCTAACTGTAATATTTTGTACATGTGTTATTTAAAGAAATAAAAGACATCTAATTGCGTCTTGCAGTTAGTGCGGGGGTGTGAGAGAATTACTTGACCTTGAAGAACACGACTCCGCGAGAGCAGCGTGCTATCGCGGGCAGCTGTGACTATCAGTGCATTGCTTGATGTTGTCTGGAACTGTTGCCAACTGTCTGAAAATGCGCGGCAAATTGTATATATATAGGTGTTCAAACATCCTTGCAATTTGGCGGTAAAAATGTAGTTCACTTACCTTGATTCTGATTGGCTAGCTCAAACTAATCAGCAAACAGCTTACATTTATTCAAATATAAAATGGTTACAAACAAAATTTAATACATGCAATTGCGTGATTGCGTAAGTAAGTGTGTGTGTTTCCACAAGTGTGTGTGTGTGATTCAACAGGCATGTGGATGTGTCATAGTCATACATACGAGTTCAACTTGAGGTCTGAAGTGTGCTTGAGTTCCAATAGTTGTTCAATGTGTAAACGTAAAACACGATAGGAGTTAGGTAGATTCTAGAACGGTGAACGTAATCGATTATTTTGCCAACATTTTTAGCAGTGAGTCCTATTTACGAGTTCAACTTCAAGTCTGGAGTGAGCTGGAGTTTAAACAGATGTTCAAGGCGTTTGTCTAATGCTATAAATTGCCCACATCTAAACCAGAAATTGTTAACATTAGAAATTACACGAACTCGACACAATTACTGACTTGTTTTACCCGGATTAATAAAAATGACGATGGCATGGCTATTCTATCACCAAACGGAATGTTTTAATCCAATATTACTTAAAGAAAAATATTCGGTAACATGTGTAATATTGGGATTTATTTGCGCATGCGTGCTTCAAAGTCACGAAAGATTCAACGAGAGAAAAACTATTGCAGACGACAGATTAGAATTCTTTGAAGTAATGGTTACAGTTTCATTCGTCGCCTTCGTCCATGATTCTATTTGAATAACATTAATTCGGTTGATCCAAGATATAGTTCTTCTTGCAAGATATAAATATTCAAATTGTGGACCATTCCCTCGCCATATTATGAAACAAAGAAGACAATACAAAGATGAATTTGATTTACTCTTCAGAAATGGCAGCATATTTCGGGGTTGGGTTGACCGTGACATTTTTACAGAGAGTGAGAAAGACAAGCGGGTGCATTAATATTTTTTAATCATTTTACCCAAACAAACCGATTAATCCACTAAGAAGCAGGGATTTACTGGGAATGATGAGAACTGAGAAAAGTTATTCCAAGAAATGATAGTTTCGGGATTGTTTGCTTTGTCTGTTTAACGGCATATCGACTTTTTATGAGTTATTTAATGCTGATATATACAGGCGCTGTCATTTTGATTTTACAATCGAGTACATGGTAAATATTACCCAGATTTTGTGCATGTATATGCTTGTTTGAACATTACTAAAGGCGGTAATATTTTATGTTGTGATTGTGTTGAAGTTATATTTTGAGTATTTACATTATTCGGACTATTGTCCACATCTTTGTTACCATGTGTACGATGTTTTCGGCCGTTGTATGCTCCGGCCTTCTTCAGGTGCTATAAGAACTAATGCCTTTTCTGGAAATCATGAGTTATCTCCCTCTCAACATTGCTGTAGCCTGATATTGAACTCACAACTCTTTGGGTCAAGTCACAGAAACTAACCAAAATCTATATCCACTGGGCCATGTGTCCTTAAGGACAAGAAAAAGTGAAATTTTGGGACCTGGCAATGCAGTTCATATACCCCAGTGATTGTAAAAAAGGGTTCGGTTCGAAATTTCTAGCACCTGAAGAAGGCCGGAGCGTACAACGGCCGAAACGTCGTACAAATGGCGACAACGATGAGAACAATAGTCCGAGTAATGTAAATATTGTAAATACTACCTCATCACAGAAATATAGACAATTCTTAGCGCTTGAAGAAGGCCGGAGCGTACAATGGCCGAAACGTCATACAAATGGCGACAACGATGAGAACAATAATCCGAATAATGTAAATATTGTAAATACTACCTCAGAAATATAGAAAAGTGTTATATTTTGGGATACAGTTTGACTAAAGAAATTGTCAGATATATGGCTTAATGTGATAAAATTTCTTTGGTCATCTCGGGGTGCTGCAATGGTTTGCAAACTTGTCCCATTAGGACATTTAAGGCGGAGTAGTGAGTTTGATCAACACTGGGTGTCCCATGATGCACTACTCAATTTCGATAGTTAGAGAAAAAATATCGGTTTAAAGGCTCTTTTAGATATTGCCTGACCCTCGATACAGTGTGACCGGGGGGTCAAAACAGGTCTAGAACAGCAATCAGAAATAGAGAAAATAACGATTCATACATTTAAATTTTTGAAGATCGTAGTTTATAGGAGAGCCAGAAGCTGGAAGAAAGTTACATAGTCGATAAATATGGGAGAATAGTACTTGGAAAATAGTACTTTAGAACTATCAATTCCCGTAGTAAAATGCTGAATCTTAGATGCCAATTTTAGTATAGATTCTGGGTATATCAGTCAGTTAAGTGCCACACGTGAAACACGCTTCGGCGATCATGTCTCTTTAAAGACATGACTGACTGGGTAGAAGATTATCCCGGAGTAGGTTGCCGTTGCTTTCTGCGGTAGACTGGTTGCCAGCCAAGGCTATAGAACCCAATCTGTCCTGTTATTTAACCCATAACTGGAAGGAAGAGACGGATTAATACCTTTTCCAAGGGTATTTGCGCGTAAGTGAATGCGAGGAATTCAAAGGGAATTCGAACTCGGCTCACCGATTTCTCGTTTCGAGTCGATATCCACTGCACCACATTCCTCTGGGTATATAATAAAAAAAAGAAAGCAATTTACTAAGTTGAAAATGTATAAAAAAATACTCTAATCCCTAAAATATACACAGTATATTTGCGTTCAGCTACGTACAGAAATACGACATTTTTTTGTAGAAGCGGTATCACGTCAAACTGCATTGCGCCACATCTCCCCACCCTTCTGTCGGTAGGGCTCTGTAAAATAACCAGATTTCAACTCGAAACAAGACTTTTAGGACTCTCTGTCCTTCGGCGGCGGTGGAACGTGCGACGGCGTCCACTTTGTTCGCGCGGCGGCTGTAGCGATGTTTGGCGGCGTCAGATCGCGTGCGTTTACCTGATCGGTCTCGACCTTCCCTGAGCAGCGAGTAGGTAACGAAGGAGACGTGGAAAGTAAGGCCGACCTTACGTCGGAGTCGGGCGTGCGACGGCGGTCGACCTCACGCGCGGTGGTTACCATGAAAAAAGTGTCCCCGTCACAAAGATACGAAATCTCGGCATAAAGCCTAGCAGCAAAGTCTCGTCTGGGGAAACAGACGAGGTTCCGACGCAGGGGTACGGGAGATGTTTGCCCGCACGTTCGTGCTCAGAATTACCCACGTAAAAACCGACTGTGTGTCACATCCCGCTTTTTGTGGGGAGGGGTACCTCGAGGTGGTGTAATGGTCAGCAAGCGTGTCTCGCTAGAAATCTTTTCCACGACAAGAGAGAACAACCAATAATACGCAAAGATGTGGACGGACCGGAAATATTAAAGTCTGAATTGGAATCTCCAGTAGCCAAACTTAATAGAAACAAAGCAGCGGGACCAGACGGCATAGTCATAGAGCTGCTAATGGCCCAGGAAGAATTTGGTATAGAAAAAACTACTGAAATAATAAACGAAATTTATAATAGTGGGGTTATACCAGATGATATCAGCAAGTCTATCTTCATAGCACTACCTAAGAAGCCAGGAGCAAACGAGTGCGAACTCCACAGAACCACCAGTTTAATGAGCCATATAACAAAACTGATCATCCGAATCCTGATGAATAGAGCGAGAACTAGACCAGTGTGGTTTCGTTAAAGACACGGGAACAAGGAATGCCATATTTATGATTAGGATGCTTTCCGAAAGGGCAATACAAATGCAGAAGGACTTATACCTGTGCTTCATTGATTATGCGAAGGTGTTTGACAAAATACGCCACAAAGAACTGATGGAGATGCTCGACAGCCTGGACATATTTGGGAAAGACTTAAGAGTAACCAAGAATCTTTACTGGCAGCAAACCGCTTGCATACGGACAGGCAATGAATTGAGTAGATATACAAAGATAGAAAGGGGCATAAGACAAGGATGTGTCTTTTCACCGGATCTGTTCAACTTGTACAGCGAGAATATTTTGAGGACCCTAGAAGTTATGTCTGGATTCGTAATCAGAGGTCACAATTTAAACAACCTAAGGTACGCAGATGATACAGTGTTGATAGCAGACACAGAAAAGAAACGACAAGACCTCCTACAGAAGGTAGCTGAAGAAAGTAACAAGAAAGACTAGAAATAAACTGCACGAAAACTGAATGCATGGTCATCAGTAAAAAGGGCAGCCCAAAATGCCAAATACAGGTCGGGGATAGCAGAATCAGGCAGGTACAGAAATTTAAATACCTGGGAAGCGTTATAACAGAAGACAGAAAGTGCGACACAGAGATCCGAAGGCGAATTGGCATGGCGAAAGAAGCATTCCAGAAGTTGAGTAAAGTATTAAGAAACGGGACAATTTCACTAGAAACCAGGAAGAGAGTACTGGATGCTACGTGATGTCCGTCCTTCAATATGGCAGTGAATCCTGGACAATATCATCAAAGATGAAGGAAAAATTTGAAGCAACTGAAATGTGGTTCTACAGAAAGATGCTGCGAATATCATGGATCGAGCATGTGAGCAATGATGAGGTCTTCGAAATGATGGAAACAAAAAGGAAATTAATACTGATCATCAGGAAGAGACAGCTGAAGTTCCTGGGACACGCAATGAGGAAGGAGGGCTTGGAGAATATGATACTAACAGGCCAGATAGAGGGAAAAATAGACAAGGGAAAGCAACGGATAATATATTTGAAGGACCTAAGCAGTTGGATGATGGAACAAGGATTGCATGGTGTAACAGGAGAAGGCGTGCTCAGAGCCACCAGGGATAGGGAAAAGTGGAAGGCCATGATCGCCTACGTCCTGAAGAGACAAGGCACATAGAAGAAATGAGTTCGATCCTCACTGGGTGCCTAATACTCTCAGCATTGTGCCGCATCTAAGCTGCGCTTAGAAAATTACCATACCGCTTTTTGTTTAACGGCACATCAACACCTCTGTGGGTTATTTAATGCCAAAAAGTTTAAGGTATTTTTTTAATGTTTGGTTATAGTGAGAAGGTTGATTTAGTCAGATTTTTAAGAAAATTTTTTGTTATTTATTTCTATTTTTGAAAACTGAGGATTTCTTCTAGTTTTTCCATGAAAAAATGTACTGCTAGTAATAATTGTTTTCATTCAAAAACTTATTACGGCAATATTTTATCCTTTAAAATTGTATTGGGGCAGTAATTTCTTTTTTCCTTCAAAAATTTGTTACGATAATAATTTTTTTAAAATGTATTGTTGGGAATGTTTTCCTTCAAAAAATATATCTTTTCTAAAAGTCTATTTTTATGTATATATTTCTATTAAAATCTATTTTTATATTTTCCAGTTTGGGTGGGGATAACTATTTCCCCATAGTTGGGACCCTAACAGGTGCTACCACTCCGAGTCAAGGTGGACCTGGAAACAACAGCATTTAAAAGGTGGTTAAACTATCGCCCGGTTCACACTCCACCCACGTTTATTGAACAGGTGAAGAAGCTCATCCCTTGTTCCCTGTTTAGGATGTGGTTTCCGGCTTTCTCTTTTCCAATCTTTTTACTCTTAAGTAGCCCCCTGCGCATCAGTGGCGTTACCGCCTTACTTGGGGTGATATGATTAAAAAAAAATTCCTATCAGAGTCCTTGCTACCGGATGCAGTTTACCGTAATATCCAGAACCAATTTTCTGATGAGTGTTAGGGTAAATATCCAGAGTTACATGCTAATTCAATTGTGTCGGAGTCTCTGCTTTCAGGTGGAGAAAAATTCAGACAAGGCTATGCCGGATGGCTGAGTCTCGTCTTGGAAGACGTCTGGTATATTTAATAAAAACGGAATGGAAATAGGAACAAAATGAAAAAGAAACTGAATTAAATTTTCTAGACTATATACCTTGTAGCGTAGGGAGCTGGTTAATTACTCTTTAATTCGGCCTTGTGTCAGACTTAACCGAACTCCTTACAGCTTACAAGTTTTATGCAGGATTGTCAGAAGGTTTCCATCATGATCAGAAGGTTGGTTGTCTGCAGGTTGGAACAAGTGGAATTGTGTAGAATAGTGTAAGAATAAATTATACATTTTGAATTTTAAAATAGCAATTTATTAAAAAGAAAGAATAACACAAGTTGCAGAAGTTTATGTGCAATTAGAAACATTTTTAAGAAGTTAAAGGTAGAGTTCGCCTTCAGTGATAAAGTTATGGATATCAAGAAATGTAGAAAATATTCGTAGTAGCAATTGTTGAATGAGATAAGGAGAAAGAGAACAAGGTGCGACCTGACCTTGTCTCCGGGTCGAATTGAAGTTGAAGTTACATTTTAGTTGTTTCGTCTCGCGGTTCCCATCTGACTCTGATTGACGCTGATCATATCCTTTTATTGCAATTTAGATTTTCGCACTGACTCGCGAAGTCCTCAAGTCTTGCAAGTCGCGCCCATTGGTCAAAAATCAATTTAACACCTACTTGCGAAATCTGATTTCGACTTTTTCTTTAAGCAGATGGTCAATCCTTTTTCTAAAGAAGAAGGTTGATTTTAATTAATTTCTTACCCGCTACTGCCTAACACATACAGTACTGTGCAAAAGTATTTTATGAGACATATTGACAGAAAATAAACAATTTGATTAAAGTAATTTTATTTGATTTACTCAACAAATGCTTTAACAAGAAAAAAATACTTGTTACAAAATAAATTTACTTTTTGGTATAATAGCCTTTTGCTTTGATCACAGCCTTCATTCTGTCAGGCATTGACATCACAAGCTTCTTCAATGTATCTAATGGTATCTCCTGCCAAGCAGCTTGTATTTGTTCCCAAAGTGTGTTTTGCAAAGTAACATTAGGTTTATCATTTTTTTATCTAAAATATCCGATAGATGTTCAACAGAGTAGTTTCAAAATAACTTGTTTAATAGAAAAAAGGACAAATTAAATATAACTTCTTTTTAATACATTTTTTCACCTAGTTTTAAATAATCAATATTTATTAGTAATTTACTTGGCTTTTCACCCTGTAGTTGAATTTCAGTGAGGTTTTTAGGAAAATCACCCGTGTCCTAATACTTTTGTACACTACCGGTAGTATGCAAAAGTGTTAGGACAGAGGTGATTTTAAACTTTATTTTGATGCCTCATAAAAAATAAAATAGTTCTTGTCCTAATATTTTTTCACAGTACTGTATATTACAATTAATTTATATTTCTTAGTGTCTGACTCGTTGAGGTTCATAGAAAATGTCAAAAACATTCCAGAATGGTGAAAACAAACAATCATTTTCCAAAACGGATTTACCGATGGTTCGTATATACGTGCTTAACTTGAGGTCTAGACTGAGTTGGAGTTCAAATATATGTTCAATACATTCTGTTTGTACAATGCTATCAATAAGATTAATGAGTGTGATAAAGTATGAGAAAGAATTTAAGGAGAGATCAATAAAAGAACAGGAATTAAGAAGACGCAAGATGAATATTGACATTTATTATAAATCGACACGAAAGGTTGGGCTCTATATCCTTAGCTGGCAGAAAGCAATGGTAACCGACTGCGGGATAATCTTCTCTTTTCTTACCGCAGAAAGCAATGGTAACCGACTGCGGGATAATCTTCTACCCAGTTAGTCATGTCTCTTTCGAGACATGTTCGCCAAAAGCGTGTATCACGTATGGCACTTAACTGACTGACTGAATATAATAGTTGGAATCGTGATTAAGACTGCTACTGGTTATAAAGCAGGGGATCGGTTTTATATTGTTATGAAGTAATAAACTGATTCTTAACAATATAATACATCTCTTCCCACTCTAGCTATGTCAATAACAGGTCAAATTGTGTTCTATAGCCTTGGCTGGCAATCAGTCTACCGCAGAAAGCAATAGTAACCTACTGCGGGATAATCTTCTGCTCAGTCAGTCATGTCTCTTTCGTGACATGATCGCCCAAGCGTGTATCACGTATGGCACTTAACTGACTGACTGAATATAATAGTTGAAAGTATGATTAAGGCTTCAACTGGTCATAAATTGGGGGATCAGTTTTATATTGTTATGAAGTAATAAACTGATCACCCACTAATTACTACATAATAATATAATACAGCTCTTCCCCTTCTAGCTATGAGTCAAATAACAGGACAGATTTGGTTCTATAGCCTTGGTCGGCAACCAGTCTACCGTAGAAAGCAATGGCAACCTACTGCGGGATAATCTTCTGCTCAGTCAGTCATGTCTCTTTCGTGACATGATCGCCCAAGCGTGTATCACGTATGGCACTTAACTGACTGACTGAATATAATAGTTGAAAGTATGATTAAGGCTTCAACTGGTCATAAATTGGGGGATCAGTTTTATATTGTTATGAAGTAATAAACTGATCACCCACTAATTACTACATAATAATTTAATACAGCTCTTCCCCTTCTAGCTATGAGTCAAATAACAGGACAGATTTGGTTCTATAGCCTTGGTCGGCAACCAGCCTACCGTAGAAAGCAATGGCAACCTACTGCGGGATAATCTTCTGCTCAGTCAGTCATGTCTCTTTCGTGACATGATCGCCCAAGCGTGTATCACGTATGGCACTTAACTGGCTTGACTAAAGGTTATAATACTATGTCGCGACTGACTCAAACAATAATAATTCTGATAGACTGTTTTAACAAACCCTCTATCAGAATTATCAGAACTCCCTCGGAACCCTGGATATTTAACCAAAGTCTCCTCACTCAGATGGAATGTGACATAATGTAGGGTTTAAAGTAGAGAACCCGAGTGCGTACACTCGGACCAAGGGTAAAAATTTATCTAGCGCCCGTAAACGCGGGATGAAGTCTATTTTTCTCAGTTGAATCCCATGCGTAGACCGATCCGAGTTGTACTATGCCCCAAAACAGAAAGCTTGACAATTAAGAGCTCTGTCGGATTTCTAGATATTTAACCGAGTTCTCCCCACTGAAATGGGATGTGATTCAAGGTCCGATTTAACGTGGGGTAACGTGGGGTACACTCGGATGTGCGTTGTGGTGCAGTGGATATCG
The DNA here is from genome assembly GCA_037127315.1 of Ascarosepion bandense. NCBI lineage: Eukaryota > Metazoa > Mollusca > Cephalopoda > Sepiida > Sepiidae > Ascarosepion > Ascarosepion bandense. Next base: position 1,359,035 of record JBBBDQ010002051.1, on the reverse strand, counting down.
ACTCGAAACGAGAAATCTGGTTAAAGAGTTCGAATTCCCGTTGAATTCCTTGCATTCACTTACGCACAAATACTCTTGGAAAATATATTTAGCCGTCTCTTCCCTCCAGAAATAACAGAACAGATTGGCTTCTACAGCCTTTGTTGGCAGCCAGTCTACCGCAGAATGCAATGGCAACCTACTGCGGGATAATCTCCTGCCCAGTCAGTCATGTCTCTTTCGAGACATGATCGCCCAAAGCGTATATAACGTGTGGCCCTTAACTGACTGACAGAATATAAATAGTTGAAAACATGACTAAGGTTTCTATTCGGTATAAAGTGGAGGATCAATTTTATATTGTTACGAAGTAATAAACTGATCCCCCACTCATTACTACTTAATAATATAATACATCTCTTCCCCCTCTAGCTATGTGTAAAATAACAGGACAGATTGGATTCTATAGCCTCGGCTAGCATGCAGTCTATCGTAGAAAGCAATGGCAGCCTATGCGGGATAATCTTCTGCACAGTCAGTCATGTTTCGAAAGAGACATGATCGCCCAAAGGATGTATCACGTATTGCACTTAACTGACTGACACTCGGTCTAAGCGTCAACCGTGCCATCCGGCACATTGCATTGTCTATTTTTCGCGGCCAAGTCTTTGTCCGTTCACAGAGTCTACACTGACTCATATTCTACCCTAAGAAATATAGCTTGACAATTGCAAAGTTCGCTTTGAACTCTGAGTATTTACCCAAAGTTCCCCCACTGACATGGGATGTGGCACTTGATTGGGTTTCATGTGGGGAACTCATCCGCGTACACTGTGGCCAAGTGTTCCAAAATTTACCCAGCCTCCCCTTACGTGGAATCGGGCACTATGACTGTCTATTTCTAGTCGAGTCAACCATAGGACCGCGGTATCGGGCACACTGCTTGTCTATTTTTCTTAGTAAAGTTTCAGCGCTTTGACCGAGACCCGACAGAGTCGTATTATGCCCCAAGACACATAACTTGATTATTTTCCTCGGCCGGGTCTCAATCCGTAGACTGAGCTCTGAATCAGTCGTTCTCTTCCCAAAGACAGAGGGGTTTGGTTTTTGGTTGTTTTGTTTTACGATGTATCAACCCATCTTCGGTCATTTAACGCCTAATCGAATTATTAAAAATAGAACAAAAAGCTAAGAACAATTTCAAGAAGTTTATATATTTAACAAATTTATATATATAACAGACATATATTGAAACAAATTCATACATTTAACAAATTTATATATTTAACACATTTTAAATTTATAAAATATTTTATAAAAATGTATATATTTAATTTGGCTGTTTAAATTTTATGGCATACCAACCACCATGGGTTATCTGAAGCCAAATCCAGCCTACATACATTGTATGTATGTATATATATTACATATACAAGATTTGCAAACACACGTTCGGTAGAACTAAGTTTTGGAATACATAGCAAGTTGGTGCAAATACATATACTATCGGCCATAATTATTAGGCCAGTCTGTAGTTTTAAAAATGATGTATTTCATACTATATCTTTTTTGTATTTATTGCCAAGTGAATAATTGTAAATGAAAATAGAATGGTTCTTTTGTTAATATTTCACAATAACATGTGCATCAAGTAAATTTATAAATATTTAATAATTACCTATATTGCAGTTTCATCAATGAAAGAATGAAGAAAATTTAGTGTGATTCGAACGAGTTCATATTTGCTTCCTTGCCTTGTGAAATTTTGCAAAGTAATAATAACAAAAGAACCATTCTATTTTCATTTAGAATTATCCACTTGAAAATAGTATGAAATACATCATTTCTATTAAAAAACTGGGGTGGCCTAATAATTATGGCCGGTAGTGTATGTCTATGTGCGTGTGAAATAGTATTCAACCAGTCATATTTTTTAGTACATTTCGATTTCTTTTAAGAATTCAAGTATCCTGCTTGGTCTCGTTTCCAAATTACTTGTTTGGTAATACTTCTTTCACACTCTATTTAAGTTTGTACACTCTAAAAGTATATGTTTGGCACTTAATCTTTTTTGACAGCTGGTACATATTGGGGATTCTGTGCCCTGCAGTAAATGATGGTGTGTGATGTAGGTATGGCCTATGTGAAGGTGGGTCAGCAAAACCGTCTCTCTTTTATTTTTGTATTGAATGTTCCATTCTCCAATAGTGGGTTTTATGTTTTGGAGTTTGTTGTTAGTGTATCTATCCCAATAATTTTACAACTTTTAAAAAATTATTCTATTCACAACAGATTTAAGAAAGAGTGAATGACAATTGCAAGTTCTTGCGTGTATTTACCCAAGGTCACCTTACTGCAACAGGATTTGACACGAGATCTGGTTTAACGTGGTGAAACCTAGCGGTTACACTCGGGATAAGGTTAAAAATTTGCCTAATTCCCGCATACACCTGAACTGGCATTATGCTTCTCTATTTTCCTCAGCAGAGTCTCAGTTCGTAGACCAATCCCGACTGAATCATTCTCTTCCCGACGACAGAGAGCTTGACTGACAATTGTGATCTCTCGCGGAACTCTGGGTATTTACCCAAATTATTTACACTGGCGTGGGATGCGACAGAAGGTCAGTTATTTTACGTGGGTATACCGAGTAGATACACTCAGGCTAAAAAAGTTTCAGCCCAGGCATTGGCTACATCGGGCACTAAGCTTGCCTCATTTTCTTATCTGAGTCTCTGCCCGAAGACAGAAAGCTTGACAAATGTGAGTTCTCGTCGAACTCTGGGTATTTCTCCAAGTCCCCCCACATGAAGCCAGATGCGACACAAGGTTAGTTTTTAAAGGAGGGATATATGAACGCGTACGCTCAGAACAAAAATAAACTAGACCCCGGATAAGCGGGATCGAGTTATTGTCTATAACACACCAGACTAGTCTCTACCCGATGGCATAACCTCGTCTGAGATCCTCTCCACCCGATGACAGAAAGCACGACAAGATCGTGCTCGCACGGAAATCTATATATATAAGCTGAGTCCCCCGACAGGGACAGGATGTAACACAAGGTCAGGCTTTACATGGGGACACCAAGCGTTGACACTCGAGCCAATGATCATAATTTGCCTCACCCCCGCATGCGCTGGATCGAGTACTAAGCCTGTCTATTAATATCAGCCGAGTCTGTATCCGTAGAGTGATTCGAACTCTGCCCGAACGCATAGACCTTGTCTGTCTTTCTCAGCAGAGTCCAAATCCATATACCAAAACCCAACTGAGTCGTTTTCTTCCCCAAGACAAAGAGCTTAACAATTGCGATCTCGCTTCAAACTCAGGATATTTTTACCCAAGGTCTCTCCCACGTAGACGGGATGTGACACAAGGTCGGGCTTAAGGTGAATAAGTCGAGCGCTGACACTCGGACCAAGTATACGCTTGATCTTGCACTAAGCAGGTGTAACTTCTCAGCGAAGTCAGAACTTGGACTGATTTGTTCTCGTTCCGAAGACAGATTTTTCGACAGTTTCGATTTCGTGTGGAACTCTGGGTATTTGCCTTTGAGTCCTCCATCACTGAGCCAGGGATGTGAGACATGGTCGTGCTCTACGTGAGGAAGGCTGAAGTTTGCCATTCGGGTCAAAAGTCAAAATATCGCAGCCCCTGCATAAACGGGATTGGGCACTAAGTCCGTCTATTGTTCTCAGCCAAGACTCCCAACAAAGGCCGGGATGTAACGCAAGGCCTGTGTTTTATGTGGGACATTCCTCGGGTAAAAATTCAAAGTAGACTTCGCATAAGCTGCTTCGGATCTTGTCTACTTTTTCCAAGAACGAGACTCTGCTCTTCGGCGGAGCCTCGTCTGAGTTCTTCTCCATCCGAATGCAGAGCGTCCAAAAAAGTTGTGTTCAAGTGGATTTTACTCAAGTCCACCCCACAAAAGGTGGGATGTGACATAAGATCGGTCTTTGGAACTCCCTTCCGTATACTTGCTTACCTGATAACTACAATCTCAAAGTGTTAACGTGTAATGTCAATTGTCACCTTTTATTTCCTTGATTCGCATCTTTCTCTTTTCTTTTCCCCGCCACCCATTGTATCTTGATCTTCTCCCATCGCACTCTACGCTCGCCTGACGCCTGACGCCCTACACACCAGTATTCCCATATTTCTCTCTTCCTTTCTCCGACACTACGTGTAACTTGTTCCTATTTCTTTTCCCGATCCTCTCATGTAACCCTTTGCGCACCAGTGGCAGTGCTGCTTTGCTTGGGGTGAAATGATTTATATAAAAGTTCTTATTTGCGTTTGTCTTACCCCCATTCTTATTTTCCTGTCATGCGGATTAGGACTGTTATTTTCCGTTTCTTTCTTCCTTCTCTTGCTCCCAATTTGTTCTGGGATTGTCAAACTTTCTACACCTTCTTTCAACCTGATGTGTCCTAGAAATTTACATCTATTTTGGATTCTATGCATAAGTATGTAGCGTAGGGAGATGGTCAATGGTTCTTTAATTCAGCCTTGTGGCAGACATAACCGAACTCCCTACAGCTTACAGGATTTATCATCATCAGAATTATCAGAAGGTTGATTGTCGGCATGATGGAATGTGTGGAATAGTGTGGAATAGAGTAAGAATAAAATATACATTTTTCATGTCAAAACAGAAATTTATTAAAAGGAGGAATAACAAGAATTCGTAGAAATTAATGTTCAATGAGCAAGTTAAGGGTATCAAGAGTTCGTACAAAATGTTCGTAGAAGTAATTGTTGAAAGAGATAAGGAGAAAGAGGACAATGTCCGTATCGCTTGAGGATGAAGTTACATTTTAGATGTCTGACTGACGCTCATGAAGTCCTTTTATTGTAATCTAGATTTTTCGCACTTACTCGCGAAGTCCTTTTTGGTCTTGCAAGTCGCCCCCATTGGCCAAAAATCATTATAACACCTACTTGCGAAATCTGGTTTGACTTTTTCTTTAAATCCTTTTTCTATTTGTGAAAACCAAGATTTCACATGTCGTGAATTTTTGTAAAAGTGAAAAAGAGGGTTGATTTTAATTTTTTTCTTATCACTACAAGTATTTCTTATGCTTCAATTTCCTCAAAACTTCCACGTTGCTAACATGCTCTGTCATTGATATTCACAACATCCTTCTGTAAAACCACAAATCTGTTGCTTCTAATGTTTTCTTTGTCTTTGAGAAATTTGTCCAACTTTCGCGTATAAGATTAATATTCCATAACTGTCAGTCTTCGTGTTTAAAAATCTAAGTAGAAGTATCCCTGCGATTGTGCAGTTACTGAGCAAAGGTAAGTCTTTTTTTTGTCTGTATAATGTTTAACTCCAGCTAAGTAGACGCAACTCTCATGCCTTGTAGATTGCATATAAAGTCGGAAAATCCCATGAAATGCATACGGATCATTTATTAATCTGGTTTTGCAGTCAGATTATAAAAAAGTATCATAAAATTTGTTGCCTGTCTTTCACCTAAAATATCTAAACAATGAAAAACAAAACAACTGAAATCCAGAGACAGAGAGTTTAAATTCGCCCTTAGCCTAAAATATAAACAAAATCGTTAATGCATAGCTTGCTGTGTCAAAAAAAGTCCTATTCTGCTCTCAATTCGATTGTCAAATAAATTAATTCGTTTTTCCCAACTTATTTGGATTAACACGCCAAATCTATTTACTGTGATACTTTTTTAGCTATTTTAAAGCTGACGGAACATCGTCAAGAAGTCGTGAACAATGAAGACGAATATATGTGTGAAAATTGATGATGAATAATTGAATTAAATGGTAAAAAACAAACGAATTTATCAGGCAACTCAATAGATTATCGACAAGCCTGCCAAGTAACACAAAAAATACAACATTGTATAAATGCACAGATTTTACCAGCAAACCTCATTAGTCAAACCTATAATCCTATGAGTACAGGGATCAGCCCTTTAAATCATTTCGTGATTGGAAACACATCGAATAAACAAACCGATGCAGTTTAGCTTCTACTGTGAAAGTGGGTATAATCGATATACATACTCCGAGAATCACACACACACACACACACACACACACACACACACACACACACACACACATATATATATATATTTTAAATCGTATCACCCCGAGCAAGGCGGTAACACCACTGATGTGCAGGGGGCTACATAAGAGAAAAAAGATCAGGTAAAAGAGAGTGAAGAGAAAGATGAACCAGTTAGAAAGGAGCAAAAGAAGGATGGGAATACAGGTGTGATGACAGTTGCAAAGGTGAAGAGAAAGAAACGGATATACAGGGTGGTGAAGAAAGAACTAAAGTCAAGTGGTTAAGAGATGAGTATTGGCATTGCATTTAAATTCCTGGAGGTTGTAGCCGTCAGGAGAGCAAGAATATGAAAGCGAGTTCCACAGGCGGGAAGTGCGAGAAAAGAGGCTGCAGGAGTAGAATTGTCGTCTGCATTTGGTTGATCTCACAGTGAATTGCCAGTCTGTTTTTTTTGTTTTTTTTTTAATCATTTCACCCCGAGCAAGGCGGAAACGCCACTGATGTGCAGGGGGTTACATAAATGTAAAAAGATTAATTAGAAAAGAGTGAGGAGTACAAACTAGTTAGAAAGGAACAATAGAAAGTAGGTGCGATGACAGATACATAGGTGAAGAGAAAGGGAAGGTTATACAGGGATGGGGAGAGAGCTAGAGTCCAGTGGTTAGTAGATGAGTATTGACATTGCATTTAAATTTTTGGAGGTTGTAGCCGTCAGGAAAGCAAGAATACGGGAGCGAGTTCCACAGGCGGGAAGTGCGAGAGAAGAAGCTGCAGGAGTAGAATTGTCGTCTGCATTTGGCTAACCTGACTGTGAATGGGTGGGACCCAGTTGCCAGTCTGGTTGCACGAGTAAACACCTGTTGAGGAGGCATCAGTGACTTAAGCTCGTCCGAGTAGAAGCCATGAAAGTATTTATAGAAGAGACAAAGGGAGGCCACATTTCGACGATGGGGAAGTGGCTGCAGTCGAGTCGCCAGATCAGTACCTATCACATTACAGACTCTCCTTTGGAGCTTGTCAAGAACACTGAGGAGAACGGCAGGAGCACCTGACCATAAATGGCAGCAGTACTCCATGCACGGACGGACGGTTGACTTGTATATATGCAGGATGGATTCAGGTGGAAAAAACATCCTGGATCGACATAGTGACCCAACCTTCTTAGCAGTAGATTTTGCTATGGATTCAATATAGTGGTTCCATTTGAGGTCTGAGGACAGGGTAAGTCCGAGGAGGCGTAGTGTATTACTCTCAGGGAGAATCACTTGGTCCATGCTTATGGGAGACAGGGGAGGTTGCCTGTAATGGTTGACAGACAACAGCTTGGTCTTAGATGAATTGAAGTTGACAAGCCACTTTTTGCCCCAGTTCACCACAGAGTGTAGATCCCGCTCAAGGTCATCAGCGAGATTATGTCTGTCCGCCACGACAGGTTTCTTACTGGAGCGGGAGTATATTGTAGTGTCATCTGCGTAGATGCTTACTTGGGACTTGATCTCATGCACGAGTAAACATCTGTTGCAGAGGCAACAGTGACTTATGTTCGTTGGAGCAGAAGCCATGAAAGTATTTATAGAACAGACAAAGTGAAGTCACATCCCGTCGGTGGGGAAGTGGCTGGAGTCGAGCCGCCAAGTCGGTACCTATCACATTACTGATTCTCCTTTGGAGCCTGTTAAGAACACTGAGATGAACAGCAGGGGTGCCTGACCATATATGGCAGCAGTACTACATGCACGGAAAATGATTGATTTGTATATACGCAGGATGGATTCAGGCGGGAAAACATCCTGGCCCGATACAGTGACCCAACCTTCTTCGCAGTGGATTTAGCTATTGACTCAATGTTGTGGTTCAACTTGAGATCAGAAGAGAGGGTAAGACCGAGGAGGCGCAGTGTATTGCTCTCATGGAGACTCGCTTGGTCCATGCTTATGGGAAGCTGGAGAGGTTGCCTGTGATGATTGATAGACAGCAGCGTGGCCTTAGACGCATTAAAATTTAAAAGCCACACACACACACACACACACACACACACACACACACACACACACATATATATATATATATATATATATATAAGAACAAAACATTAGAAATAGTAGTACATGACTAAATAAAAAATTGCTGAAAGAAAAATTACAAAAAAATAAATAAATAAAATAAAATTACCGAATGAAAGTTCAGAAATCTTGTGCAGATGTCATCACTTCAAAAATACATTCCCGAATCATACAAAACTAGATGAAAATGCTTTAAGATCGGCAAATAACTACTTCCTAATTTTAAAAATTTTCGGTTGTTTAATACTTCTAGTCGCGCGTTCCTAAAAATCCTTGTTGTATGTTTAAAGACGTTCAAAAATCAGTTATTGTAAATTGCCTAAAGATACCGAAAAGTTAAAACCTACGTTGCGGAAATAACTCGTTTCCAAATGAAAAATATTTAAAATCTCTACAATATATATGTATTGAGCATTTTTAATTACAACTGAGTACTGCTCATTCACTTATGACAAAAAACTGATTAAGAAAAATTTTATATATATATATATATATATATATATATATATATATATATATATATTACGGAAAATGCAGTAGATTAACGAAATGGTTTTAACATCCGACACACTGAAATTATTTGTTTGAACATTATTTTTAACGGATACTCGTATTTGAGTAGATATTCTGTTTTTAATCAGTGTATTTATTTCTACCGGCCTGATTATTTACGATAAATTTTCTTACGAAAATGTGTGTAATTCGGCGGGATTCGAACCTTCCAACCCTATCAATATAGTTCCACTAATTGATCTGGCGAGTCTTAGACCACTCGATGACGAATGATACCATAGTCTAAGCGAAGTCAAATCAGTATTATATTAATTATGTCGACTTCGAAAATTCGTCAAGGCATTATTGAGATGTCTTCCATTGCCAAATCTGCTGCTATGAAAGTGGGCTCCCTGTGCAGGGCCCGGAAATTTTTCCCACCTGAATCTATTCTGCACATATACAAATCTACCATCCGCCCGTGTATTGAATATTGCTGCCATATCTGGACGGGTGCCTCTGCTGCTCTCCTTGGGCTTCTTGACAAAATACAAAGGAGGATCTGTAACATGGTTGATACTGACTTGGCAGACCGGCTGCAGCCGCTCTCACACCGGCGTGATGTAGCTTCCCTGTGCCTCTTCTACAAGTACTTTCATGGCTTCTGCTCCGATGAGCTTAGATCACTGGTGCCGCCTAAGCACGAATTTACACGAGATACTAGATTAGCAACTAGGTCCCACCCTTTTACAGTTAAACAAATAAGATGTAACCGTAAATTCTACTCCAACAGCTTCTTTTCTCGCGCTTCCCGCCTGTGGAACTCCCTTCCACAAGTCTGCTTTCCCGACAGTTACAATCTCCAGGTGTTTAAATGTAGGGTCAACAGACACCTCCTATCACACTAACTCCCAACTATTCTCACAACACTCTCATCTACCCAACCCTCATTCTCGGTATCCTCACCCGCCTATCACCCACCCTCTGTTATTTCCTATATTTAATCAGCCTTTCTCCACTCTACGTAGCCCCCTGCACAGTAGTGGCAGTTACATGCCTTGCTCGGGGTGAAACGCTTATAAAAAAAAAAAAAAAAAAAAAAAAAAGGGATTCCCAATGATTTTTTTTGTACTTATATGAAGTTTGGTATAATTTGATATCTTTTGTGCGCGAATGATTGTTTTTGCTTGATGAATGTTTTAGCGAATCCGTCACTAATTAAGAAACCACGTATATCTGCACCTTGCCCCCATAAGCAGAAGAACTCCGTCATGACTTCAGACAATTTCTGAGACGACATGACCCTTCACAACTGGCTACGTAAATATCCATACTGCAAGTATTAAGTGTCAAGAGACTAACATAATTTCTTTTAATACCAAAGTTGAACTGAAAGCAATGATTATGGCAGCATTTAGCAACTTAAACAAAGAAACTCTCCAGGCGAGTTGCAGGAGATTCCCAAATCATCTGGAATTCGTGATTGAAACAATTTTATTGAATAAATTCACTCTTCAGTACTTCAATATATTTTATTAAATATCTATGTTAAAATGTGATGTCAGTTTTATTTTCATTTTTTGCGTAATTTAGACGACAATTTTTTCATTGCAGCATGTAAATATATGTCTGTGCGTGAGAGAGAGGGAAAGAAATAGATATAGTGAGAAGACAGAGAGAGGGAGAGGGAGAGAGAGAGAGAGGGAGAGAGATCGTGGACGAAAAGGAGGAAGAAAGATGTTTGATGGTCGATCATGTCTGCGTAGATTACCGGTTCTACCCGCCTCAAGACAAGCATTTTTTTATGTCCAAAACGAAACACACATTTCTGATATATGACCGGATTCAAGAAATCTTTTAACATCCGTATCTTTGTGACACACACACGTTCTTTGAATACTGTCCACTATCATAAATAGCACCCCGAACGCTGGGTTGGGAAGAGTATGCCCACCTTCGTCTGAACGTGACATAGTGGGCAATGGGACGACCTAGTTGAAATTAACCACCTATCTGATATACAGATTTACATTTTTATTTTATTCAGTAGTAATCAATGAGAGAATTCATAAAATCTGCAATTTATTTATTTTTTATCAGAGTCCAAGTTAGTTTTGGGAACACTGTTTCATGTGGTGCCGTGGATATCTGTTCGGAACAAGAGACCGGGGAGTCGAGTTCGAATTCCAGTTGAATTCGTTGCATTTACTTAAGCGCAAATATCCTTGGGTACATATATATATATATATATATATATATATATGGATATAAGTATTAAAATACGTTTTTCAAAAGCAACACAAAATGTATAAATACGTTATAACTAAAACATAAGAATTAAACAACAACAGAAACGAAATAAACCTTGAGAATGGATTGAGATGTAGCTTAAAGCGCTTAGAAAAGAAATTAAGGAATATATTTTCATTCCTTATCGCCAGCAAAATGGAAAATTTATTAGAATGCTGGAAAAATTAAATAAAAATTAATAAAATATTCCTTATCAGTAGTTTGCAATGACACATTCTTAAAAGAAAGGTTGCCGCTCAAATATACATTAATGCATATATATATATATATATATATATATATATATATATATATATATGACGAAGCGAAAATTTCCTCGTTGAAATGCCCATCCAACAGAATTAAATTTCGAAATTTTTGTTTATATATATATATATATATATATATATGTGTGTGTGTGTGTGTGTGTGTAAAAAATAAAAAAATAAAATGAATAAATAAAAAAACTAACCAAAATGATTTTTCTTTAAATAAATAATACCAAGAAAAAAGTTTTATAGGAAATCTTGGTTATACAATATTAAGGATAAATTTTAAAGTTTATGGTCGATCTCAAAAAATTCCATTTCTATTTGGAAAAAGTATATATACACACACACACACACACACACACACACACACACACACACACACACACACACACACACACACACACACACAACTTACTTAAATATCAATTTCTAAGAGATTATCGAAATTCACGAAATAATTTTATATTTAAATTTCAGCAGACTAAATTGATGGCGGCATGTGTTTGAAAGGAAGCGAAATATCATATTTGATTCTTTAAAATTTTTACAGGGCTCTGCTAAAAATTTAACAAAATTAACCTTTTTTTCATAAAAAATAAAAAAAAATAAACGATTGAAAATTTACCAAAAAGATTTTTTTTCAATCAATAAAAATGGAACAAAGTTATAGAAAATCTAGGATATACAAAATTAAGGATAAGTTTTAAATTTTACGGTAGATCTTGAAAAATTCTATTTCTATTTTTGCACACACACACACACACACACACACACACACACACACACACACACACACACACACACACACACACATCTAACTTGAATATCAATTTTCAAAAAATTATCGAAAGTCACGTATTATATATTATCTTTAATATTCAAAAAACTAAACTTATGGCAGAATATGTTTGAAAGGAACCGAAATATTAAGATATATATATATATATATATATATATATATATATATATATATATATAATAAAATAAAATAAGTTTTCAATGTTCAAAATTGTAGTTGTATGATCCCTAAGAGAGATTTCACATATCATCAGCAACATACACTTTTTGAAAAAAGTGTATGTTGCTGACGATATGTGAAATCTCTCTTAGGGATTTCATGTTGCAATGATCATAGAACTACAATTTTGAACATTGAAAACTTCTTTTATTTTATATTAGCTCTGTAATTTTAATTACATTGAGTTCTCCTCCTGCATCATTTTTTTAATATTAATATTTTAATATTAATTAGGATCGGGTTTTTTGGGATTTACATTCCTACTTTTCCGTTTGAATTAAAGTTATTTTTAATATATATATATATATATATATATTAAAAATAATATATATATATATATATATATATATATATATATATATATATATATATATATATATATATATATATATATATATATATATATATATATATATATATATATATATATATATATATATATAAAGGGGCAGGAAATGTAAGAGCTAAAGAGTTGGTCTATAGTAGTAGATTTTTAGAAAGAAAAGTGAAGGTATCTATAACACTGGTATTAGTATTTGGTGTTTAGTAGGAGGGTTTAAATTAACTAACTTAAACTTAAATTTACAAAAATCATAGATTAAAATTTTAAATATAAATTTTAAATTTTAAATTTTAAAATTTAAAATTAAAAACATCGGACTTATGGCGGCATTTGTTTATAAATTCCTTACGTAAATTTAAAAGTAGGTGTTGATTTGGATATTTTTATATTTTAATTTTTTCAACTAAACATAGATTTACATTTATCGTAAAGGTTTCTGGGGGTGCGGGCTCAGCCTATCAGTTTCCAACTAACTATGGGGTTTTGTACTTCTTCTTTCACTTTCCAAAACCTTCGAGAAAGGGATGTTTGATATTTTTGATTGGGGTTGAAAAAGGATGAAAATAAGGTTAATTTTGTTAAATTTTTAGCGTAGCCCTATATAAAAATTATAAAGAATCAAATATGATATTTCGCTTCCTTTCAAAGAAATGCCGCCATAAATTTAGTTTTTGAAATTTTAATTTAAATTTAATTCGTGAATTTCGATAATCTTTTAGAAATTGATATTTAAGTAAGTTATGTGTGTGTGTGTTTGAAATTATTTGTTTATAATCAAACTCTATGATATATTTATTTACGATAATTTTTTGTTACAAAAATGTGTGTCATTCAGCTGGATTCGAACCTGCGAACCCTACCCACATAGGGGAAGCCACTAATTGAGTAAGAGAAGGATGAGAATACTGATGAGAGTGTAGTGGATGGAGAAAAAAGCTTGAGAGAAAGGACGCCAGTTAGTGAGATTGGAGATGTCTTTTGACCTTAAATTTAAATTCTTGGAGATTGTAGCTGTCGGGGAAGCAAGTATATGGAAGGGAAGTGCGAGAAAAGAAGCTGTAGAGTAGAAATTGCGGTTAAATTTTATCGGTTTCACTGTAAAAGGGTAGAACCCAGTTGCTAGTCTAGTAGCTCGTGTAAATTCATACATAGAGGGCACCAGTGAGCTAAGTTAATTGGAGCAGAAGCCGTGAAAGTACAGGGAAGCCACGTCACGCTGGTGAGAGTGCGACTGCAGCCGAGCTGACAAGTCGGTATTGATCACATTACAGATTCTCTGTTGGATTTTGCAAAGAACCCCGAGTTATGGGCACCCGACCAGACATGACAGCAGTATTCAATGCATGGGCGGATGGTAGATTTATATATGTGCAGGATGGATTCAGACAGGAAAAACTTCCTGGCCCTGAACTATATATAATATAAACTTGTTGTAAGTAGTGCGCACTGACATTCAGGAAGCTCTTATACGAGCCCAAAGGAATTACTTCGAAAAAAACAAAAAAAACAAAGGTGTGTCAGAAATGTTCTTTTCATGTTCTGGTTACCGAAACAAGATATCACCTTGCATTTTACATAGCGCACGCTCGTGGGATTTATTTTAGGTTTCTAATTATCAGTGGAGGAGGCAACGCCATAGAATCGGATCACCCTCGGGTTGTCAAAGAACTTCTGCAGCTGCTGTTGAAGAATCTACATGCAATCCCTAGACTCGCAAGAGACGTTAAATCCCCCATAAAATCTTTTGTTCGTAAAGTGATACTATGTTAATATACACTACAGCCCATAATTATTAGGCCACGACAGTTCTATAAAAGAAATGATGTATTTCATACTATTTTGAAGTGGATAATTCTGAATGAAAATAGAATGTTTTTTGTTATTATTACTTTGCAAAATTTTACAAGACATAGAAGCAAAGATGAACTCGTCTGAATCACCCTAAATTTTCTTCATTCTTTCATTGATGGAACTGCAATATAGAAAACTATTAAATATTTATAAATTCATTTGATGCACATGTTATTATACAGTATTAACAAAAGAACCATTCTATTTTCATTTACAATTATTAACTGGGCAATAAATACTAAAAAATCGTATGAAATACATAATTTTTTTAAAACACTGGGTTGGCCTAATAATTATGGCCGGTAGTGTATATTTACACATTTATACTTTCTTACTCTCAACGTGAAAATATTCTTTAAGCTAGTCGTACATTTCTTTTAGAGGTTCTTCTTCTTCATGTGCCGTGTCCCTTCAGGACGTAGGCAATCATGAACTTCCACTTGGCTCCGTCTCTTTTCGCTCTCAATAGTTTTTCTCTTGGTATCTCCGTCAACCCTTTGCTCAGACCTAACAAGTACGTCTCGCGCTGCTTTCCCCTGTCTCTTCTTCCATCTATCCGACCTGTGAGTATTAAGTTCTCCAAACCCTTCTTCCTCATTACGTGTCCCAGGAACCTCATTTGTCTCTTTCTGATATTTATTATCATTTGTCTTCTCGTTTGCATCCTTTCCAACACCTCATCGTTGCACACGTGCTCTGTCCACCTCAACATACTTCTGTAAAACCCCCTTTCTGCTGCCTCAAGCCTCTCCTTCATCTTTGATGAGATTGTCCAGCATCCACTTCCATACAGAAAGACAGATATCACATAGCAATCCAGCACTCGTTTCTTTGTTTCTAATGAGATCTTCCTGTTTTTTTTCGATGATCTAGGCCGATATGTGTAAATTTTCATGTTTTTATAAAAGGTGTACCTAAACATTGCACACAGTAGAATTATAAAATGTCTCTGGTTTGTTATAACAAGCGAAAGCATAATCTCGGATCAGCTAACCCTAACCTGTTGACTCCTATGGATTGTCTTCTTTAGATCGAATGGAGTGGAAGATAAATTAGCGTGGCATTGCAAGTTTTGAACAGAACCGCTTTCAACATTTTGATGCACTCCGCTTAAATTGAATTAAAACTCAAATTTTTATTCTAATCGTGGCCGAGAGGTCTAAGACTCGTCAGGTCAATTGGTGGCTTCCTCTGTGTGGATAGAGCTCGCAGGTTTGAAGCCTGGCGAATGACAGATATTTTCGTAACAAAAACGTAGAAAGAAATATATATACTGTTTGATTATGAAACAGAATATCTACTTAAATACCGCTATCGATCAAAAATAATGTTCAAACAAATCATTTTATATATATATATGTGTGTGTGTGTGTGTGTGTCTAGAAAGAGGTTGCCAGTGATGGTCAAGCCAAGGTAGGTAAATTGATGGACCATATCCTGCTCATAGTCATTGATGGAGATGACCGCTGGTGCTGCGGTACCTTGACCCAGAACGCTTGTTTTTTTTACAAGCTAATGGTCAACCCAAATTCTCTGCATGCCTGAGAGAAATGATCTATCAGTGTTTGAAGGTCACGCTGGGTGTGGGATGCTAATGCCGTATTATCAGCACAAAACATGTCTTTGATAAGGACTTTTTGTAACTTAGACTTGGCTCTGAGACGGGCAAGATTGAAAAGCCTGCCATCTGATTTCGAATGCAGGTAAATCCCTTCCCATGATGTGCTTCAGAAATAGCGATAAGAAGATTCCGACGAGAGTGGGAGCAAGGGCACTACCCTGTCTGACCCCGCTGCAGATGTTGAAGGGCTCCTAGTTGTTGTCGTTGAGCTGCACAGTACCCCGCATACTGTTATGGAAAGGACTCAATAAAGCTCTGCAGCTTGGGTGGGTAGCCAGTCTTGGACAGGATTCTGAAGAGGCCCTCAATACTAACGAGGTCGAACGCCTTGGTCAGATCGATGAAAGCGACGTACAGGGATATCTGATGTTCTCTGCACTTCTTCTGGAGTTGACGGAACGAGAAGATCATATCTACTGGTGATCGTTCTGATCGACAAGAGAATTGGGAAGGCAGCCACAGCCCTTGCGCGCCTCACAACATGTGCT
This sequence comes from Ascarosepion bandense, assembly GCA_037127315.1. NCBI lineage: Eukaryota > Metazoa > Mollusca > Cephalopoda > Sepiida > Sepiidae > Ascarosepion > Ascarosepion bandense. The sequence continues at coordinate 1,342,570 of JBBBDQ010002051.1, read as the reverse complement.
TGAACGAACTCCAAGCTGAAAGTGAAGACAAAGACGGCAGTGTACAACGCCTGTGTCATCAGTACCCAGCTATACGGCAGTGAGACATGTAAAAGAGGCGTCTGAACACCTTCCATCCGACGTATATTGGGAATCTCATGGTAAGACAAGACAAGGGGCCCAACACTGAGGTTCTGTCTCGAGCCGGTCTGCCTACCATGTTCACACTTCTTAAACAGCGCAGATTCTGCTGGTTAGGCCATGTCCACTGCATGCCAGACTGTCGCATTCCAAAAGACCTCCTGAATGGAGAGCTGGCCTCTGGAAGAAGACCCACTGGGTGGCCACAGATGCGGTATCGTGACATCATAAAACATGATATGAAAGCTGTGAGCATCAACACGGAGTCATGGGGAAGTGTGGCAGTCAACCAGTTCAAATGAAGAGAAACCCTGGCCCAACAACTTAAATCAAGGAAGGAGCAACTGATACAAGTCGCCATGGAGAGGCGGGTTCGCAGAAAGCAAAATGACAACTCTGACAGACCAGAAACAACATAAATGCAGCCTCTTCAACAAAGACTATCACTCCTGCATTGGTTTTCTACAGTCACAGACGCCGATACTTCAAGCAAGCAAATAAGTAGGATGATCTCCATGGTCAACCCTGACCGACGGAGGCCTACTACTATATATATATATATATATATATATATATATATATACACCCCACTTCTACTGCAGTTTCAGAACTGCAGTGCCTTTATGGCTCTGGTGAGTCTTGAGGTATGAGTGACATTTATGTTTCGGAATTTATAACTCTGATATGGATTTTGTTTCATGAGAACGGTTTTAGCATAGGCAGTTAATTAAAACATTAGTGGATCCAAATCTTTTTCAGAATATGTATTAATTTTAATAAAGTTTTAGTAAGGAAAAAATATATCAAGATAAAGTGGATTAAATTTTTGATCCAAATTAATTATGCTGTTAATCTCTACGTTTTTCTTTTGCCGAATTCAACAGCGAAGTACCGCAAACTAAAACCGAATTTAACAATAAATCCTGGTAGGATTCTTAGTTTTTTTTTGCAACGCCAAAGCTAAATAAATCTTGTCTTCAGCTCCTTTCCTGTTTTGCGTACTTGCTAAATTAAATATCAATCCGAGTTAATATAAATAAGATTATTCTAATGTTTCCTGAATGAATATCGTTTTTTCTATTAGTAAAATTACATTTTTATTAAATGTAATTTTTATTTTAGTTTTAGTAAAATTACATTTTTATTAAATGTAATTTTTATTTTAGTTTTAGTAAAATTACATTTTTATTAAATGTAATTTTTATTTTAGTTTTAGTAAAATTACATTTTTATTAAATGTAATTTTTATTTTAGTTTTAGTAAAATTACATTTTTATTAAATGTAATTTTTATTTTAGTTTTAGTAAAATTACATTTTTATTAAATGTAATTTTTATTTTAGTTTTAGTAAAATTACATTTTTATTAAATGTAATTTTTATTTTAGTTTTAGTAAAATTACATTTTTATTAAATGTAATTTTTATTTTAGTTTTAGTAAAATTACATTTTTATTAAATGTAATTTTTATTTTAGTTTTAGTAAAATTACATTTTTATTAAATGTAATTTTTATTTTAGTTTTAGTAAAATTACATTTTTATTAAATGTAATTTTTATTTTAGTTTTAGTAAAATTACATTTTTATTAAATGTAATTTTTATTTTAGTTTTAGTAAAATTACATTTTTATTAAATGTAATTTTTATTTTAGTTTTAGTAAAATTACATTTTTATTAAATGTAATTTTTATTTTAGTTTTAGTAAAATTACATTTTTATTAAATGTAATTTTTATTTTAGTTTTAGTAAAATTACATTTTTATTAAATGTAATTTTTATTTTAGTTTTAGTAAAATTACATTTTTATTAAATGTAATTTTTATTTTGGTTTTAGTAAAATTACATTTTTATTAAATGTAATTTTTATTTTGGTTTTAGTAAAATTACATTTTTATTAAATGTAATTTTTATTTTGGTTTTAGTAAAATTACATTTTTATTAAATGTAATTTTTATTTTGGTTTTAGTAAAATTACATTTTTATTAAATGTAATTTTTATTTTGGTTTTAGTAAAATTACATTTTTATTAAATGTAATTTTTATTTTAGTTTTAGTAAAATTACATTTTTATTAAATGTAATTTTTATTTTAGTTTTAGTAAAATTACATTTTTATTAAATGTAATTTTTATTTTAGTTTTAGTAAAATTACATTTTTATTAAATGTAATTTTTATTTTAGTTTTAGTAAAATTACATTTTTATTAAATGTAATTTTTATTTTAGTTTTAGTAAAATTACATTTTTATTAAATGTAATTTTTATTTTAGTTTTAGTAAAATTACATTTTTATTAAATGTAATTTTTATTTTAGTTTTAGTAAAATTACATTTTTATTAAATGTAATTTTTATTTTAGTTTTAGTAAAATTACATTTTTATTAAATGTAATTTTTATTTTGGTTTTAGTAAAATTACATTTTTATTAAATGTAATTTTTATTTTGGTTTTAGTAAAATTACATTTTTATTAAATGTAATTTTTATTTTGGTTTTAGTAAAATTACATTTTTATTAAATGTAATTTTTATTTTGGTTTTAGTAAAATTACATTTTTATTAAATGTAATTTTTATTTTGGTTTTAGTAAAATTACATTTTTATTAAATGTAATTTTTATTTTAGTTTTAGTAAAATTACATTTTTATTAAATGTAATTTTTATTTTAGTTTTAGTAAAATTACATTTTTATTAAATGTAATTTTTATTTTAGTTTTAGTAAAATTACATTTTTATTAAATGTAATTTTTATTTTAGTTTTAGTAAAATTACATTTTTATTAAATGTAATTTTTATTTTAGTTTTAGTAAAATTACATTTTTATTAAATGTAATTTTTATTTTAGTTTTAGTAAAATTACATTTTTTATTAAATGTAATTTTTATTTTAGTTTTAGTAAAATTACATTTTTATACCTTATTCTATGAAAGACTTGAATCTTTTTTTTTAATTGTTTCACCCCAAGCAAGTCGGTATTGCTACTGATGCGCAGGGGTCTACATAAGCGTGAAAGTTTATACAAGAGGAGAGTGAAGAGAAAGCCGGACCAGTTACAGGGGGTGTCAGATCAAAAGCAAGAGAAGGATAGGATCACAGGTGTGAAGACAGTTGTGAAGGTGAAGAGAAAGGAAAAGAACAAGATACACCGGTTGATGTAGAAAGAACTGGAGTCAAGTGTATACGAGATGGGTATTGACATTGCATTTAAATTCCTGGAGGTTGTAGCCGTCAGGATAGCAAGTATACGGAAATAAGTTCCACAGGCGAGATGTGTTAGAAAAGAAGCTGATAGAGTAGAATTGTCGGCTGCATTTGGTTGAATTACTGTAAATGTGTGGGACCTTGTGGCCAGTCTGGTTGCACGAGTAAATTCGTGTGGAGAGGGCACGAGTGACTTAAGTTAATCGGAACAGAAGCCTTGAAAATATTTGTAGAATAGACAGAGGGAGCCACTTCCTGCCGGTGAGAAAGTGACTGAAGTAAGTCGACCTCAAGAGATCCTATTAAAAATTCTGATTTAGATCTATTCTTACTGATTAGAGGTCCCCAAACATACATATATCAGGCTACTAGAGACCCAAAACGATTTTTAGGCGTGTAGACTCGATAAATAATCAGGCCGATAGAAATAAATATATAATACTTTTTTATTATAAACACAATATCTACTTAAATACGAGTATCGATCAAAAATAATGTTCAGACAAATCATTTCAAATTGTCGGTTGTTTTTAACCAGTTTCGTTAATTTCCGTAATATAGATAGACTTAACTATCGCCCGGCTTACACTCCACCCACGTCTTTTGAACAGGTGAAGAGGCTCATCCCTTGTTTCCTGTTTAGGATGTGGTTCCCGGCTTTCTCTTTTCCAATCATTTTATTCTTAAGTAGCCCCATGCGCATCAGTGGCGTCACCGCCTTCCTTGGGGTGATATGATTAAATATATATATATATATATATATATATATGTGTGTGTGTGTGTGTGTGTGTGTGTGTGTGTGTGTGTGCTTGTATTAATAGAAATTGATTTTTTTTCGATGTACCTTTAAATTTGATATTTTTAATTTTAAGTTTAAAATTTAGGATTTGTTTTTAAATGTTTCTATAACTTTTGCCCAAGTCATTATTTATTTAAACTAAAATCTCTTTGGTAAATTTTTCAAACTTTTTTTTTTTTCACTCCTCGCTCGGTAAGGACCGGCATGGGTAACAGGTGCCACCTGACCGTCATCCGGCGACTGTTAGCACCAACGGCGTAAAGGGGACATTTTACTCCAAAATTTGTCCCTCGCCCGGGAAAGAACGACATGAGCAACAGGTGTCGCTGGACCGTTACCCTGCAAGTGTGCGCATCAAAGACAAACTCACTATAGGAAGATGGAACGTCAGGACACTGAACTGTGGACAACTAGAGAATGTCAAACAGGAGATGAACAGACTGAATATCAGCATCCTAGGAATATGTGAAACAAGATGGCCTAATAACGGAGATTTCAGTAGCGACACCCACAGGATAATATATGCAGGAGGAAAAAAACACGAAAAAGGGGTCGCTTTAATACTAAACAAACAAGTGAAGAGATGTGTACTTGGATACTGGCAACTGTCAGAGAGAGTCCTCTTGGTTAAACTGCGGGGAAGGCCCCTCAATATAGCTATTATAGTAGTTTATGCACCGACAACTCAAAGCTCAGAGGACGAAATAGAATCATTCTATTCAATACTGGACAGTGCTAAGGCTCAGTGCAAAAGCCAAGAAGTCAGGATAGTAATGGGGGACTTAAATGCAAAGGTAGGTAAAGATAGAGAAGGAGACACGAACGGCAACTTCGGACTAGGAGAGCGCAACGAAAGAGGAGAAAAATGGATCCAATGGTGCTCAGCCAATGACCAGGTCATTACTAACACCTGGTTCCAAGAACACCCACGACGTTTATGGACATGGAGAAGCCCAGGAGGGGACACGAAGAACCAAATAGATTACATAACTATAAACAAGAGATTCAGGAACGCAGTAGTCCAATGCAAAACGTACCCAGGTGCTGACTGCAGAAGTGACCACGTCCCAGTCATCTGCAAACTAAAAGTGAAACTCCGAAGACTGAAGAAACCCAGCATAACACCAAGACTGCAATACGACACACTAGAGGATGATCTCACCCTGCAGAAAGAATATAATAACAGCGTAAAAAAGAAATATGAAGAACAAATTGGAAAAGGATACTCAAAATGGGAGTCACTAAAAGAAGCAATGGTGACCTCAGCGAACAACATAGCCCCAAAGGAAATCAGACGAAGAAGAAAAAATGAGTGGATGACCGAAGAGATCCTCCACATGATGCAAAGGAGACAAAAAATAACGCCAAGACACGGAACAGAGTACAAAAAACTTCACAGGGAGATAAGGAACAAATGCAGACAAGCCAAAGAGGAATGGCTCAACAACAAATGTGCAGAAGTAGAGAGACTGAGCAGGAACAACAAAGCAGAAATGCATAAAGAGATAAGAGAACTGACAGGACAAAAAACCTGTTCCTCAACAGGATGCATAAAATCCAAGGAAGGGACAATCATAGTAGAGAAAGAGGAAATACTCCAGCGATGGGAAGAATACATAAAGGATCTCTTTGGCGACAAGAGAGAACAACCGAGAATACACAAGGAGATGGATGGACCGGAAATACTAAAATCCGAAGTGGAAGCGGCAATGGCCAAAATGAACAGAAATAAAGCACCTGGCCCAGATGGCATAGTGATAGAGCTGCTGACAGCCTTAGAAGAGTATGGCATAGAAAAGATTACCGACATAATAAACGAAATTTATAGCAGCGGAATAATACCAGACGACCTATGCAAGTCGATATTTATAGCACTGCCGAAGAAACCAGGTGCAAACGAGTGTGAACTACACAGAACTATCAGCTTAATGAGTCACATTACAAAACTGATTGTCAGAATCCTGATGAATAGAGCGAGAAGCAGAATCAGGCCAGAGATAGGACAGGAACAGTGCGGGTTCGTCAAAGACACTGGAACAAGGAACGCCATATTCATGATTAGGATGCTCTCTGAAAGGGCATTATAAATGAAGAAAGACTTGTACCTATGCTTCATTGATTACGCGAAAGCATTCGACAAAATACGACACAAAGAATTGATGGAAATGATAGGAAACCTCGACATTTTCGGCAAAGATATAAGAATAATCAAGAATCTCTACTGGCAGCAAACGGCCTGCATACGGACAGGTAACGACCTCAGTAGATACACAAAGATAGAAAAAAGCGTAAGACAAGGCTGTGTCTTTTCACCGGATTTGTTCAACCTATACAGCGAGAATATTTTGAGGACCCTAGATGACACACCAGGATTTATTATTGGAGGCCACAACCTGAACAACATAAGATACGCGGACGATACAGTACTGATTGCGGACACGGAAAGGAAACTGCAAGATCTCATACAGAAAGTAGCAGTGGAGAGTGACAAGATGGGACTACAAATAAACTTTAAGAAAACTGAGTGCATGGTCATCAGCAAAAGATACAACCCAAAATGCCAAATACAGGTGGGGGATAACAGAATCAAACAAGTCCAAGAATTTAAGTACCTAGGAAGTGTTCTAACAGGAGATGGAAAGTGCGACACGGAGATCCGAAGGCGAATTGGCATGGCAAATGACGCGTTCCAGAAGATGAGCAAAATACTAACACACAGGAAGATCTCAATAGAAACGAAGAAAAGAGTGCTAGACTGCTACGTGATGTCAGTTCTTCAGTACGGCTGTGAATGCTGGACAATATCATCGAAAATGAGGACAAAACTGGAAGCGGCCGAAATGTGGTTCTACAGAAGGATGCTACGGATATCGTGGACTGAGCATACAAGCAACGACGAAGTGTTAGAAAGAATGGCAACAAAAAGGAAATTGATGCTGAGCATCAGGAAGAGACAACTGAAGTTCCTGGGACATGCAATGAGGAAGGAAAGTCTGGAGAACCTGATACTGACAGGTCAGATAGAAGGAAGGAGAGACAGAGGAAGGCAGCGGATAACATATTTGCAGGGCCTGATCAGGTGGATGACGGAACGGGGGTTGCCAGGAGCAACAGGAACAAACATACTAAGAGCCACAAGGGATAGGGAGACGTGGAGATCCATGATCGCCTACGTCCTGAAGGGACAGGGCACATAGAAGAAGAAGAAGATGTCGCCAGTTTTCTTTTGTTTCTAAGCGAAAAGATTTTCATAGCTTACTTCCCAGTCATCCACCCCTTCGCCCTTTCCTTTCCTTTCCGTTCCCTCTACCACTTCTATCCCTCTGACATGGCTAAATTTTAACTTTTAAACTCTTGGCTCTTGTATGAGACAGAGGCATCTGTCTGCTTTCCCCCTCTTACTTCCTTGTTAATCCCAAGCGATTTTATTTCCCTGTGTATGATTGTTTACTGATTGCGGACACGGAAAGGAAACTGCAAGATCTCATACAGAAAGTAGCAGTGGAGAGTGACAAGAAGGGACTACAAATAAACTTTAAGAAAACTGAGTGCATGGTCATCAGCAAAAGATACAACCCAAAATGCCAAATACAGGTGGGGGATAACAGAATCAAACAAGTCCAAGAATTTAAGTACCTAGGAAGTGTTCTAACAGGAGATGGAAAGTGCGACACGGAGATCCGAAGGCGAATTGGCATGGCAAATGACGCGTTCCAGAAGATGAGCAAAATACTAACACACAGGAAGATCTCAATAGAAACGAAGAAAAGAGTGCTAGACTGCTACGTGATGTCAGTTCTTCAATACGGCTATGAATGCTGGACAATATCATCGAAAATGAGGACAAAACTGGAAGCGGCCGAAATGTGGTTCTACAGAAGGATGCTACGGATATCGTGGACTGCGCATACAAGCAACGACGAAGTGTTAGAAAGAATGGCAACAAAAAGAAAGATATTACTGAGCATCAGCAAGAGACAACTGAAGTTCCTGGGACATGCAATGAGGAAGGAGAGCCTGGAAAACCTGATACTGACTGGACAGATAGAAGGAAGGAGATACAGAGGAAGGCAGCGGATAACATATTTGCAGGGTTTGATCAGGTTTTAGATGGAACGGGGGTTGCCAGGAGCAACAGGATCAAACATACTAAGAGCCACAAGGGTTAGGGAGACGTGGAGATCCATGATCGCCTACGTCCTGAAGGGACAGGGCACATATATATAAAATCTTTTAACTCATTTGAAGTTGAATAAAAAAATTTTTCGTTTCGCCGTTCTGAAAAAGCAAGGATTTTCTCGTAGAAATGGCTATCCAACGGATTTAGTATCGAAATTTTTGTTTTATTATATATATATATATATATATATAATAACAGAAACAATTTTCTGTCCTTTGTAGCTCTTAGTAATGGTTTTTTTTTTTTTGCTATCTTTTCTAAAATTTATTCTGCCATCCAGTTGTACATGCTCGCTAGGTAGGTTAAGCTCTCTTTTCATTTGCCCTTCTTGCCTTCACTCTGTTCTGTGAGTGTCAAACTTTCCGAGCCCTCTTTCCTGATTATGTACCCTAGGAATTTCAGCTGTCTCTTTTAGATGTTAAATATAAGTGTCCTTTTTGTTGCCATTATCCTAGGACCTTTGTCGTTACCTGCATGTTCATTTCAAGATATTCTTAAAAATTCTTCTATAGAACCACATTATTTTTCTCCAAGTCTGTTGCATATCTGTGATGAGATTGTCCAGCATTCACTACTTTAAAGGAGGACTGATTTGACGTATTTTTTGCTAAATTTCTAACGAAATTTTTCACTGGACTTTCGTATTTCGGTATCTCATTTTTTATCACTTGTTAAAGTTAGTCAGTCAAGTGCCATACGTGACACACGCTTTGGGCAATCATGTCTCAAAAGAGACATGACTGACTGGACAGAAGATTATCCAGCAGTAGGTTGCCATTAAATTATGCGGTAGACTGGTTGCCAGCCAAGGCTATATAACCCAATCTGTCCTGTTATTTGACTCATAGTTTGAGGGGGAAGAAATGTATTACATTATTAAGTAGTAATTAGTGGAGGATCAGTTTATTACTTCATAACAATATAAAACTGATCCCCCACTTTATGACCAGTAGAAGTCTTAATCATGTTTTCAGCTATTATATTCAGTCAGTCAGTCAGTCAGTTAAGTGCCATACGTGATACACGCTTTGGGCGATCATGTCTCAAAAGAGTCATGACTAACTAGGCAGAAGATTATCCCGTATTAGGTTGCCATTGCTTTCTGCGGTATATTGGTTGCTAGCCAAGGCTATAGAACCCAATCTGTCCTGTTATTTAACCTATAACTGGAGGGAACTGATGGATTAATACCTTTCCCAAGGGTATTTGCACGTAAGTGAATGCAAGGAATTCAAATGAAATTCGAACTCGGCTCTCCGATTTGTCGTTCCGAGACGATATCCAGTGCACTACAACGCACATCCCACTTGTTAAAACACTTCCCATTTAAATTGTTGTACTCAGTCTGGCTAAACTGCATGCCCAAAGCCTTGCCATTGAGATATATTTATGGATTGAAGTTTTGTGTGCATGTGTGACAAGAGAGCCCTGTCAAAATTTAAAAACAAATCAGCTTACACCTTCGCTGAGATGAAATTCCTTTGAAAGCTTTTCGTTATTTTTTTTTTGTTGTTGTTTTACTGTTTTTTTTTTTCTTTTTTCAGTTTCTTCACGTTTTTGGTTTGTACCAGGCTTCATGTGGACCGGGGTAGCGTCTCTTGCCACATTTCGAGGTATTTTTTGATTCGAAAATCAATAATTGTTTTGCGTGAATGAATCGTGATATTCAAGCTACGCTTTCTGAAATTCTTCAAGAAACATTCATCTGCCGATTCCACAAAAATGTTTAGTTCTATGAAATAAGTCAATAAATAAATAAATAAATAAAAAACGAATTAAAGAACACCATTTCCTATATTACCTCTGGGGTTGGTTTGGCTAAAACGGCGAAACGTTTTATTTCGTCAGTGAAAAATGTCATTTATGATAATCTAGCTTTTATATCAAAATAACAACTTCTTATTCTTCTATATGTCATGCCTCTTGATGAAATTGGGGCTCATGGCTCTCCACAATGTCCTATATTTTAGAAATCTTAGTAAATGTTGTTTCTTTGACAACTCTCCGCAGTGATACAGTATTTACATTATTCGGACTATTGTTCTCATCTTTGTTATCATTTGTACGACGATTCGGCCGTTGTAAGCTCCGGCCTTCTTCAGGTGCTAGGAATTTCGAACCGAACCCTTTATTATAATCAGTGGGGTATATGAACTCCATTCCTTGCGTAAAGCCTCGATTGGAAGTCATGAGTTATATCCCTCTAATCCTACAAGTTACTTGTTACAACTGCTGTAGCCTGGTATTGAACTCACAACTCTAAGAATCAAGCTAGGAACTAACCAACGTCTGTAAAAATTGCAATATGAACTCTGGTAAAAAAGGGTTACTGGACATTAGGTTTATAAGTCGTAAAAATTCTGTTGTTCTTGTCCTTAAGGACACTTGGCCCAGTAGATTTAGACGTTGGTTAGCAACTATGCTGAGTTGACCTTAGTTACAGTTTCTGGGGAGAGAGAGAGAGAGAGAGAGAGAGATCATTATCAGGCGTGATCAACAGTTTGAATAATACCAGTTCGTTCAAACCCTCGCTCACAATGACCTGCGACTTCGTGTTAGCTCACTCACCGATGGCTCTGAAATAGTTCCGTCTATCGAATTTCACTAACAAGGTTGGGATTAGCCAATGGTATAGCTTTCAGAAAACAATATCATTAGTAATAATAATACCAGAGACGTGGTTATGTAAACATCTCTCAGTTGAGACTCAGTTCTAAGAGGGAAGTCGAGTGCCGGTACTCCAGACGAGTCAAATGTGGAGTTCGATGAGAATCTACGAGGAAAGCACTCGGATCTGTGTCGCACTTTCCATTTCCTTTTAGAATACTAGGGACACAAGGTTAACGTCAATTTTTTGGTCAAAGTTCCGTTCTTTTGTGCATTAAACGCTGGTTAAACCGCAGCAACCTCTCCAGGATGCGGGGCGAGACGGTTAAAAATGGAGGCCGTATACTTCTCTCAACGCATACAACCACCCTTTTCTATTTCTTTTGTAACTACTTCTTTGTGTTCGGTATGCCTCACAAAATAAGCAATCATGGCTCTCCACGATTTCCTGTTTTTGTAGCTTTTAAATTTTGTCTTTTTGCTATTTCTCCTAAACCCTGTTCCGTCATCCATTTACTCAAGCTCACTTGCTCTCCTCTTGCTTTCAGACTTTCCTGTGAGTATCTTATTTTCTGTGCCCTCCTTCCTTATTATCTGTCTTAGAAATTTCAACTGTCTCTTTCTGACGGTAAGTACAAGTTTCCTTTTTATCTTTATTTTCCCTAAAACTTCCTCGTTGCTTACATATTCTGTCCATGGTATTCTTAGTAATATTTCTGTAGCTTCAAGTCTCTTCTTCATCTTTGAGAAGATTATGTAGCATTCACTGCCGTATAGGACAGACATCGCATAACAGATCTGTACTAATCTTTTTTTTTATAATCATGTCGCCCAAAGCAAGGCATTTTAGTGCCACTGTTGTGCAGGGGGTTACATAGGAGGAATGTTTAGGAGTGAGAGGTTGCAGGGGGTGTCAGGAAGAGAGTAGGAGAGGGAAGAGATTACTGATGAGAGTGGGGTGGATGAGGAGGAATGCTATGAGGAGTACGATGTTGCAGGGGGTGTCAGGAAGAGAGTAGGAGAGGGAAGACAGTACTGATGAGAGAGGGGTGGATGTAGAAGAGCATGAGAGAGAGGATGTAAGTTAGTGAGACAGGAGATGACTATTGACTTTACATTTAAATTCTTCGGGATTCTAACTGTCAGGAAAGCAAGTATGAGGAAGAGAATTCCACAGGCGGGAAGAGCGAGAAAAGAAGCTGCTGGAGTAGAATTTGTGTTTACAATTTATTGGTTTCACAGTAAAAGGGTGGGACCTAGTTGTTAATCTTGTGGCTCGAGGAAATTCGTATATAGGAGGTATCAGTGAGCTAAGTTCAAAAGCCGTGAAAGTATTTGTAGAAGAGACAGAGAAGTCACACTGAGTCGGTGAGAAAGCGACTGTATCGTAGCTGCCAAGTCGGGATCGATCACATTACAGATTCTTCGTCGGATTCGGTCGTGGAAACCTAAGTGGATAGCAGGAGCACCGGACCAGATATGACAGCAATACTCAATGCACAGGTGGGTGGTAGACTTGTATATGTGCACGATTGTTTGGGACGGGAAAAACTTCCTGGCCCTACACAGAGAAACGACTTTCTTAGCAGCGGATTTAGCTATGGATTGTTGAATGTCAAAATAGTGAATGGGTGTGATAATAAAGAGTGATAGGATGTTGTGGAGGTGCCTTATCGCATGTGCTAATGTCATTGCACGATTGGCCTTTAATGTCGCCATAACCCCAATTACAAGAGAAATAGGGTCACTAGTGATTAGATGTGTGTTGGGGATCAGTGGAGATCGGCTTGAAACGAGAAATCGGAGATCCGAATTCGAATTCCACTTGAATTTGTTGCATTCACTTATGCACAAATACCCTCGGAAAAGGTATTAATCCGTCTCTTCTCCCTCCAGCTATGGATTAAAAAACAGTGTTAGTATAAATTGGATTCTACAGCTTTGGTTGACAACCAGTCTACCGCAGAAATTAACGGCATCCTACTGCGAGAAAATTTTCTGCTCGCAGTAGGTTTCGAAAAAGACATGATCGCCCAAAGGTGATCATGTCCTTTTCGAAACCTACTGCGAAACCTACTTTTCATGTCCTTTTTTCCTTCAAAAATGTCTTGGTAAAATTTATTAGAATAATTTTTTCCTTCAAAAACGTGTTAATTTATTTTCTTTAAAAATGTATATTTTTCTATAAAAGTCTATTTCTATGTATGGCTCTTAACTGGTTAACTTAACAACAGCACAAAATACGCTGACTAAATAAATAAATGATTCCTTGTTTCCTAAGTGGTTATTACATAGAGCAGAACAATTGATTTAATAGACTGGTTTCAATTTTTAGCGATATTTTATGACAATGGCTTTAAATCTTTGTAGTTATCTTTGCTGCTAGATTGCGTAATATCGTTTCCTCTTTTTTTTTCGGATGCGGTTACAATGACAATCATGCCTCATGCTCCGAAAGAACAATGCACATCATACAAAATAAGTGTGAGTTCTGAGTTTTGTTGAACGACATATCAACCTCTATGGGTTATTTAATGCCAAACAGGTAGAGTTTTAAGGTAATTATTAATGTTCACTTGCAGTAAGACGGTCGATATAGTCAAATTTTAATGAAAAAGATTTTTTTATTTTAGAAAACTGAAAAAGTCTTCTAGCTTTGTATTCAAAAATGTATTGCTGGCAATAATTTTTTTCCTTCAAAAATTCATTATGACAATTATTTGTCCTTTTTCCTTCGAAAAAAACTGTATTATTGGTGATAATTTTCCTTCAAAAATGTCTTGGTAAAATTTATTAGAATAATTTTTTCCTTCAAAAACGTGTTAATTTATTTTCTTCAAAAATGTATATTTTTCTATAAAAGTCTATTTCTATGTATATATTTCGATAAAAGTATATTTTTATACTTTCATAGTCTTTTGACCCCAGTTTAGGGGTTAACTATTTACCTATAGCTGGAACCGTAACAGGTGCTACCACTCCGGGTCAGGGTGGACCTGGGAACAACAGCAATTAAGAGGTGGTTCCATGCTCAACACAGCCTCCAAATCAGAAGCCTTGCTGCTGGATGCAGTTTATCATCGTGCCCAGGATCTAATATAAAATAACGTTCCTTATTATTAACTTATGCTTTCCGTGAAGTATTCATCAGCGCTGGATTATTGTGTTACATTATCCATTAACAAATAACAACAAAAAACATTCATGAACAATTTTTGACACTGCGTCATTCACGGATGCGTGCGTTGTGTTATAAACTTCAAGGATCCAAGTTCGAATTCCAGTTAAGTTTCTTTGTTACATACACTTACGCGCATATCCCCCTAGCAAAGGTATGAATCCATCTCCCTCTAACTATGGGTTAAATAGTAGGACTTGTGTGTGTAAAAGTCATTAGCATTCTAAAATAACATGCTGATGTAATACGCATTAACAATAAAATATTATTCTTACAATCCAAAATATGTCTCGGATTTAAATATCGCACAAAGGTTTGATAATCCGTAAAAATGAATTAATCAATCAGTCAATAAATGTTTCGTCTTAAACTGCATAAATAATGTATTTTATACTTTGAAGTTGTATATTTACCCATAATCTTATTCTTTTCAATTTTAAATGCATGCTTATATGACACTTGTCACTATAAAATGTCAATAATTTTGGATGACCTTTATTAAAGATGAACACCCTTATTGCTCGAATTCCAGCTAAATCCATTGTATTCACTTACGCGCAAATACCCTTGGGAAAGGTATTAATCCGTCTCTTCCTTCCAGTTATGGGTTAAATAACAGGACAGATTGGGTTCTATAGCCTTGGTCGGCAACCAGTCTACCGCAGAAAGCAATGGCAACCTACTGCGGGATAATCTTCTGCCCAGTCAGTCATGTCTCTTTCGAGACATGATCGCCCAAGCGTGTATCACGTATGGCACTTAACTAACTGACTGACTTTTTTTTTTTTAATCATATCACCCCAAGCAAGGCGGTAACGCCACTGATACGCAGGGGGCAACGTAAGAGTAAGAAGATTGGAAAAGAGAAAACCGGAAACCACATCCTAAACAGAGAACAAGGGATGAGTCTCTACACCTGTACAATAGACGTGGGTGGAGTGTGAACCGGCCGAATATTGCTATTTAATGTTAAAAAAATAATTTAATTTCTTATTAAGTTTTGACTTTTTTGATCTGCAAGAAAACGAATGCGTTTTTTTTTCTTTTTTTTTTAAATTAAAACGGTGCCAGTATGTTGTGGGCACGTGAAGTTTGTTCGAATCCTCGTCGCCAAGTTGATTCGGAGTACAAATTCTCAGATTGTACGTTGAATGTAAGTACAAATGTCGGTCCCTTAGGTTCGACGTACTGGTGGGATCTTTGTATTGTAGTCGTTGGGAGTTGGTTAATGTTTCTTTGATTTGGCCTTGTGTCATACTTAATCGAACTCCCTACAGCTTACAAGCTTTATCCAGAATTATCATCAGAATAATCAGAAGGTTTTCATCGTTATCAGAAAGTTGCTTGTCGGCAGGTTGGAATATGTGGAATTGTGTGAAATAGTGTAAGAATAAAATATATATTTTGCATTTAAAATAGAAATTTATTAAAAGGAAAGAATAACATGACTCGTAGAATTTAATGTGCAATTAGAAACATTATTAAGAAGTTAAGGGTAGAGCTCGTGTTCAATGAGAAAGTTATGGGTATCAAGCCTTGAAGAAAATGTTCGTAGTAGTAATTGTTGAAAGAGTATAAGCGTACATATGTCTGTGTTTGTTTAGTAGGAATGTGTTTTGATTGGAGAAGAAGAAGTAGAATGAATCAGCACACGAGAAAGAAGGAGAAAGGGAACAAGGTTTGTATGTGTTTGTTTGGTAGGAATGTCTTTTGGTGGAGAAGAAGAAGTAGAATGAATCAGCACACGAGAAAGAAGGAGAAAGGGAACAAGGTTTGTATGTGTTTGTTTGGTAGGAATGTCTTTTGATGGAGAAGAAGAAGTAGAATGAATCAGCACACGAGAAAGAAGGAGAAAGGGAACAAGGTTTGTATGTGTTTGTTTGGTAGGAATGTCTTTGAATAGAGAAGAAGAAGTAGAATGAATCAGCACACGAGAAAGAAGGAGAAAGGGAACAAGGTTTGTATGTGTTTGTTTGGTAGGAATGTCTTTTGATGGAGAAGAAGAAGTAGAATGAATCAGCACACGAGAAAGAAGGAGAAAGGGAACAAGGTTTGTATGTGTTTGTTTGGTAGGAATGTCTTTGAATAGAGAAGAAGAAGTAGAATGAATCAGCACACGAAAGAAAGAAGGAGAAAGGGAACAAGGTTTGTATGTGTTTGTTTGGTAGGAATGTCTTTTGATGGAGAAGAAGAAGTAGAATGAATCAGCACACGAGAAAGAAGGAGAAAGGGAACAAGGTTTGTATGTGTTTGTTTGGTAGGAATGTCTTTGGATGGAGAAGAAGAAGTAGAATGAATCAGCACACGAGAAAGAAGGAGAAAGGGAACAAGGTTTGTATGTGTTTGTTTGGTAGGAATGTCTTTTGATGGAGAAGAAGAAGTAGAATGAATCAGCACACGAGAAAGAAGGAGAAAGGGAACAAGGTTTGTATGTGTTTGTTTGGTAGGAATGTCTTTGGATGGAGAAGAAGAAGTAGAATGAATCAGCACACGAGAAAGAAGGAGAAAGGGAACAAGGTTTGTATGAGTTTGTTTGGTAGAAATGTCTTTGGATGGAGAAGAAGAAGTAGAATGAATCAGCACACGAGAAAGAAGGAGAAAGGGAACAAGGTTTGTATGTGTTTGTTTGGTAGGAATGTCTTTGGGTGGAGAAGAAGAAGTAGAATGAATCAGCACACGAGAAAGAAGGAGAAAGGGAACAAGGTTTGTATGTGTTTGTTTGTTTAGAAATGTCTTTGGATGGAGAAGAAGAAGTAGAATGAATCAGCACACGAGAAAGAAGGGGAAAGGGAACAAGGTTTGTATGTGTTTATTTGGTAGAAATGTCTTTTGATGGAGAAGAAGAAGTAGAATGAATCAGCACACGAGAAAGAAGGAGAAAGGGAACAAGGTTTGTATGTGTTTGTTTGGTAGGAATGTCTTTTGATGGAGAAGAAGAAGTAGAATGAATCAGCACACGAGAAAGAAGGAGAAAGGGAACAAGGTTTGTATGTGTTTGTTTGGTAGGAATGTCTTTGGATGGAGAAGAAGAAGTAGAATGAATCAGCACACGAGAAAGAAGGGGAAAGGGAACAAGGTTTGTATGTGTTTATTTGGTAGAAATATCTTTGGATGGAGAAGAAGAAGTAGAATGAATCAGCACACGAGAAAGAAGGAGAAAGGGAACAAGGTTTGTATGTGTTTGTTTGGTAGGAATGTCTTTGGGTGGAGAAGAAGAAGTAGAATGAATCAGCACACGAGAAAGAAGGAGAAAGGGAACAAGGTTTGTATGTGTTTGTTTGGTAGAAATGTCTTTGGATGGAGAAGAAGAAGTAGAATGAATCAGCACACGAGAAAGAAGGGGAAAGGGAACAAGGTTTGTATGTGTTTATTTGGTAGAAATGTCTTTGGATGGAGAAGAAGAAGTAGAATGAATCAGCACACGAGAAAGAAGGAGAAAGAGAACAAGGTTTGTATGTGTTTGTTTGGTAGGAATGTCTTTTGATGGAGAAGAAGAAGTAGAATGAATCAGCACACGAGAAAGAAGGAGAAAGGGAACAAGGTTTGTATGTGTTTGTTTGGTAGGAATGTCTTTGGGTGGAGAAGAAGAAGTAGAATGAATCAGCACACGAGAAAGAAGGAGAAAGGGAACAAGGGTTTGTGTGTTTGTTTGTTTGCTAGAAATGTCTTTGGATGGAGAAGAAGAAGTAGAATGAATCAGCACACGAGAAAGAAGGAGAAAGGAAACAAGGTTTGTATGTGTTTATTTGGTAGGAATGTCTTTGAATAGAGAAGAAGAAGTAGAATGAATCAGCACACGAGAAAGAAGGAGAAAAGGAATAAGGTTTGTATGTGTTTGTTTCGTAGGAATGTCTTTGGATGGAGAAGAAGAAGTAAAGGAAATCAGCACGCGGAAGGACGAATGTTTGAGTTGACTTGAAGCTTCTTTCGTTACAGTTTAGCGGTGTCTCTCGCTGCTCTTATCTGAGTCTGTGATTGACGCTGACCGGGCCTTTTATAGTATTCAGATTTTCACACTTGCTCGTGAAGTCTACTAGTCTTGCAAGTCGTTCCTATTGGTTAAAAATCAATTTAACACCTACTAGCGAAATCTGGTTTCGACTTTTTCTTTAAGCGCATGGTCAATCCTTTTTCTATTTGGGCAAAACCAGGATTTCACACGTCATTGGGAATTTTTGTAAAAGTGACGAGAGTTGATTTTAATTCTTAATTTCTTGTCCACTACAGTATTATCACGTAGTAACGCAGAGTGTCTTACCAGGTCGCTGACTCGTATTTTCTCTCTGACTACTCGCTACACTGTTACTTATATTAAAAGAGAGAGAGAGAGAGAGAGAGAGAGAGAGAGAGAGAGTGAGAGAGAGAGAGTCCACTATCAGGTGAGTTCACCATCACACAGTATTTTTTGCGTATTGAATGGTAGGATGTGCATTGTGGTGCACTGAATATCAGCTCGAAACAAGAAATCAGAGAGCCGAGTTCGAATTCCAGTTGAATTCCTTGCATTGATTTACGCGCAAATCGACCTGGGAAAGGTACTAATCGTCACTTCTCCCTCCAGCTATGGGTTAAATAGCAGGACAGATTGGGTTTTATAGCTTTGTTTGGCAACCAGTATACGGCAGAAAGAAATGACAACCAACTGCGGGAAAATCTCCTGTCTAGTCAGTCATGTCTCTTTCGAGATATGATCGCCCAAGCGTGTATCACGTATGGTACTTAACTGATTCATTGGTGATTTTTCAAGAGATTCGAGCTATCCCCACTTTTTTGGCGCAACACAATCTTCGTTCTCTGATTTCTAATACATTTACTTTTGTGCTAAGTTGAATAACTATAGCAGTTGATGTATTTTAGTCTTCTTGTCAGTCACTAGCATCTCGATATTCTGCTGGATTTCTAACAATGTGTTTACCTGGTAATCGAATCGTAAATCTTTTTCACAGGTACTCCGAATCTGAGTCAAGCTAAAAATAAATTCATCGCAAAGGAAGATTACATTCTGCTGAACTTTTATTTCATAGGTCAACTCGTCTCCTCTTAACAGAAAATAAGCACAATAAACGCTTATGGCTATTTAACAAACGAAGGACAATCATCATGATTTTTATATAGAATTTTAGTTTCTTTAAGTGAGCATTTTTTTTTAATTAATATTTTTTCTTTCTCTCTTTTCAAAGACACCAATTTAATTGCAACTCTTCTTTTTACGTGAATTTTTCTTTTTCTTTTACCTATATTTTTTTCGTATCTCAAAGACAACGATTATATAGGCAATTCTTTTTATTCTTTCTTTCTTTCTTTCTTTTTTTCCTTCTCTTATCTCAACTACGTTTTATTTTCTCTCTGTCTTCCTTTCTTTTGCATTCAAACATAATGATTTCATAAGTAACTTTTTCTTTTCTTTCTTTCTTTTCTTTCTCTGTCTTTCTTTCTTTTCTTCCTTCTTTCTTTCACTTATCCCAACTACGTTTTTCTTTTCTTTCTTTCTTTCTTTCTTTCTTTCTTTTCTTTCTTCTTTCTTTCACTTATTCCAACTACGTTTTTCTTTCTTTCTTTCTTTCTTTCTTTCTTTCTTTCTTTAATATTTACCCCCAAAATAAAAATTTCATAGACAATTTTTTCATTTTATTTCACTTTTACCCCAACAATAACAATTTCATAGGTAACTCTTTCTTTCTTTCTTTCTTTCTTTCTGTAGTCCAAGGCAATTTGTGTACATTTCTGTTTGTTTGTTTGCTTGCTTCTTTGTTTGTTTGTTTGTTTGTTTCTTTGTTTCTTTGTTTCTTTGTTTCTTTGTTTCTTTGTTTGTTTCTTTCTTTCTTTCTGTAGTCCAAGGCAATTTGTGTACATTTCTGTTTGTTTGTTTGCTTGCTTCTTTATTTGTTTGTTTTTTTTTGTTTGTTTGTTTGTTTGTTTCTTTCTTTCTTTCTCGTAATCAACTTTCTTTGCTGTCATTCTCTTTCTTTTTAAATCATTGTTTAAAAATCTCCTTCATCAGACGGTCTTTTTTTTTTCCTTCATCCGCCCCCGATTTCTTTCATTCTTCGTCCTTATTTCAAACCTCCTACTTATCGAAAGCAGCCATCCTGTTTGGTATCGATCGTTGATCTTGCTTGGCAACAAGAACCAAAGAAGACACCGAAATGAAACAAACAAGACAAAAAAGAAAATCTTTTACCACACGCAAAAGTCGCTGACATGATTCTTCGTGTCAGAAGTCTTTTATCTTTTTTCTTATTTTGACAATTTTATCAAGCAACAAACACTTCGTCTTCTATGTTAAGCCTGCTGACTGAAAATATTCATATATTTCCCACCGGGGCCAACCATTGGTTCTCAAAAAACGGTAAGAAAAAGAAAATTTATGAAAGTTATGAGAAAGAGTGACAGGTTATTTGGGGTGCCAGGAAGTGGGATGTACTGTCAACATATCAGAAAGTTCATTATTTGAAAATTAGAAAAATTAACACTAAAATTATTTAATTGTTAGATGTAATTTTAAAATGTGATTGTTTTAAAATTAGTCACAAGAAATTTTAAAATAAAAATGGGAATTATTTTCAAATTTGAACTGTTTTAAATTAGATTAACAAATATAATTGAAAGATTTGAAAACTATACTAGCTGAGAATTTTCCTTTCTGTTTTTGAGAAATCCACATTCAAAAAAGAAACTTAGTAAAACATTTACTTGATAAAATATAAAACCTATTACTTGAGCAATAAAGAATTGATAATGATTTGGAATTTGGAAACAATTTTTAAAAAAGTTAATTTTGGCAACTAATAAGGAAATAAATTCAAAATTTAGTAGCATTTAAACTTTTCAAATGTACCAACCCTGTCCTTATCTCTTTTCTAATCTTCTCACTTTTTTTTTTTTCAATTGGAGTAGATAGACTAAACTATCGCCCGGTTCACACTCCACCAACATCTATTGAACAGGTGAAGGGGCTCATCCCTTGTTTCCTGTTTAGGATGCGGTTTCCGGTTTTCTCTTTTCCAATCTCTTCACTCTTATGTAGCCCCCTGCACATCAGTGGCGTTACCGCCTTGCTCGGGGTGATATGATTAAAAAAAAAAAAGAAAAAAAAAGAGAAGTATGAGAATACTTATGAGAGTGGAGTGAACGGAGAAAGAGAAAGGATGCAAGTTAGTGAGATAAGAGATAACTTTTTTCTTAATCGTTTCACCCCATGTAAGGCAGTAATGCCACTGATGCGCAGGTGGGGGTGGGGGTGGGGGACTACATAAGAGTAAAAGATTAGATAGGACGAGAGTAAAGAGAAAGACGAACCAGTTACTGGGGCTGTCATAGAAAGGAGCCAGATAAGGATGGGAATACAGGTGTGATGACAGTTGCAAAGGTAGAGAGAAAGGAAAAGATATACAGGGCGATGTAGAAAGAACAGGAGTCAAGTTGTTAAAAGATGGGTATTGGCATTGCATTTAAATTCCTGGAGGTTGAAGCCGTCAGGACAAAAGGATATGGAAGAGAGTTTCACAGGCGGGAAGTTCGAGAAAAAAAGCTGCTGGAATAGAATTGTCGTCTGCCTTTGGTTGATCTAACTGTGAATGGGTGGGACCTAGTTGCTGACTGGGTAGAAGATTTTCCCGTAATAGACTGACATAGCTTGCCAACCAAGGATATAGGACCCAGTCTGCTTTGCTATTTAACTCAGTTGCAAAATCAATACTCGTAAATGGCAGTGATTGCTGGACATTTACCATAGATATGAAGAGAAAATGCGAAGCAACTGAGTTGGGGTTATATAGAATAATGCTGTGCATAATATGCGTGGAGTATGTTGGTTGGTTGGTCGTTTTGTTTTTATAGCATATCATCCTCGGCGGGTCAGTTATTGTCAACTAAACTTTACTTATTTATTGCTGTTAATACCTTTTTCTTTCAACAATTTATTGTTGTTTTATATGTTTTTTGTCTAGTAATACATTTTTTTTTTTTAAAGTACAAAGATTCATTGGGATTTGTTTTTAAGGGCAGGGTCCCCAAGTCCAACCCTTGTTATTTAACCCATAACTGGAGGCAAGGGGCGGATTAATACCTTTCTCACGGGTACCAGTGCTTAAGTGAATGCAGGGTATTCAACTGGAATTCGAACTCGGCTCACCGATTTCTCTTTCCGAGCCGATATCCACTGTACCACAACGCACATCCGTCACTAAACGCTTACAGGCACCTGGTATTCCCAAGTGGTCACACATCTAAGTACTGACCAGGCTCAATATTGCTTAATTTCGGTGATCGAGCCGCGTGGGGTATGTGAGCAACGAGGAAGTCTTAGGAAAATAAAAACAAAGAATCAGAAAAGTGGAATGATTATATAGAATCCATAGCTAAATCCGCAGCTAAGAAAGTCGGTTCTCTGTGTAGGGCCAGCAAGTTTTTCCCGTTCGAAGCAATCCTTCACATATACAAATCTACCATCCGCCCGTGCATTGAATACCGCTGCTATATCTGGTCGGGTGTCCCTGCTATCCACCTAGGGATCTTTGACAAAATCCAACGGAGAATCTGTAATGTAATCTATCCCGACCTGACAGCTCAGATACAGTCACTTTCTCACCGGCTTCCCTGTGTCTCTTCTACAAATACTTTCACGGCTTCTGCTCCGATAAACTTAGCTCACTGCTGCCCCCTCTATATAAATTTACTCGAGCCACAAGATTAGCAACTAGGTCCCACCCTTTTACTGTGGAACCGATAAATTGTAAACGCAAATTCTACTCCACTAGCTTTTTTTTCTCGCTCTTCTCGCCTGTGGAATTCCCTTCCATTTACTTCCTTTCCCGACAGTTAAGATTGGAAAGACTCAATATTTTATTAGATCTAAAAGAATAGGATGTTGTGGAGAGTCACGTTCAACCACGTCTTGAAAGAGCCCAGTAACCAAAAGATGAAGAAGAATTCCTTCATTCTTTAATCTTGGTTATTTATAAATTCACTCATCGAAAGTAAAACCTACAAATAACGATGAAGAATTTGCTTCAAAGCGTTCCGGGTGGTCGTGCAGTGGATGTCGACTCGGGAAGAGAAATCGGAGAACCGAGTTCGAATACCAGTTGAATTCGTTACATTCACTTACGCGCGAATACTTTTGGGAAATGTATTAATCCATCTTTTCTCCCTCCTGCTATGGGTTAAACAGCAGGACAGATTGCCTTTGTTGGCAACCGATCTACCGCAGGAGGTATTTTGCAACCTACTGCAAAAATATGTTCCACCCAGTCAGTCATATCCCTTTCGAGACATGATCGCCCAAGCGTGCATCCCATAGGGCGTTTGACTGACTGAAGAGACACAGTTATTGTCTTCATAACCACGAGTCACTTGACTCTACTGCATCGTAATGGCACCATAGGTAGTGTAGCAGGAGCAACGGCAGCAGAAGCGGTGTGTCTTGAGCCAAACCTTATTCACTTAGGTGTAAATTAATTCTTTATTGAGTGATCTCGGTCTTTCTGAAGACGATTTAGACGTTTCGATTAAAAAAAAACAC
This sequence comes from Ascarosepion bandense, assembly GCA_037127315.1. Classification (NCBI taxonomy): domain Eukaryota; kingdom Metazoa; phylum Mollusca; class Cephalopoda; order Sepiida; family Sepiidae; genus Ascarosepion; species Ascarosepion bandense. The sequence continues at coordinate 1,318,969 of JBBBDQ010002051.1, read as the reverse complement.
ATATAGCCCAGACCAGCTTTATATCAGTAGTGAAATAGCGAATATCAGTCAGTTAAATGCCACACGTGATACACGCTTTGGGCGATCATGTCTGAAAATAGACATGACTGACTCGACAGAAGATTATCCCGCAATAGGTTTCCATTACTTTCTGCCATAGATTGGTTGCCAACTAAGACTATAGAACCCAAACTATCCTGGTATTTAACCCATAACCGATGGAAGAGACGGGTCATTACCTTTCCCAAGGATATTCGTGCGTGAGTGAAAGCAACTAATTCAACTGGAATTCGAACGCGGCTCCCCGATTTGTCGTTCCGAGTCGATATCCACTGCACCACATCCTCTAACGCACAAATTCATTTTGAAACATATCTAAGCAAATGTGGATTTTTTTTGTTTATTGAATATGGATTCTTTATTTATTGAACAGATTAAAGCCTTTTATTTTTAATCGATTCACCTCGAGGAAGGCAATCCTACCACTAAACCCCAACGGACTACTGGGAGTGAAAGAAATTAAAAGTTTTTTGAAGGAATCGAAAACAGAATCCTAAACAGAAAACTAAGAATACTCCACTCCTGTTCAAAGGGTAAAGGTGTGTGTGTGTGTGAATCGGACGATAGGTTAATGTATCTACGTGTAGAATTTTGGCATAGATTATAATGAGAGAACAGTCGAGGTTATTTATCGATTCCTCTAAGAAAAACGTGCTTCGTCATAATGGCAAATGTAACGCGATGAAAACATTCTAAATGTTCTTTTTATTGTGTTCGTAAGTGCAGAAAGGAATCACTATCGAGAATTAAAACAATTTTAATGACTTTAATAATTCAGTCCTGTCTTATTGAACTATTGATGATATTAAACCTGTGTAGGTTCCTCCCAGTGTATGAACAGAAACATACCCAATTTGAATGCAATTAGCTTTCAATATCACCTTGATTCGATCAATTTTTGCAATAAACTTGTAGAAATTCGTTATCACTGATATTATTTTATGTTCTAAGAATTTCGCCGTGTTTATTCTCCTGTCTCTAACAGAAAAGTTTTATATATAACGTGTTATAACAAAAGAAAAAAAAAAGATTGCCCAAAAACTCAGAGCTAAATCAGAGACAAATATTTAATTTACAAAAAACACCAAATAAAATATTTACAAATATACAATTTTTGTTGCATTCAAAACAAGAAACATAGAGTTTACTACTGGCGAATTTTACTAGGAGAGAAGCGGAAGGTAAGGAGTTAAGAATCTTTACCCAGATAACATAGCGAAGTAGTATAAGCGCTATAGTTATATAATATATTATATATAATATAATTATTAGTTTGGTCAATGTTAATGTTTAAAAATTTCAATTTACACCCCCTTAGTTTCATGAGGTTCTTTTTCGGGTTTTAGTTGGTTGACAACTCTTCTTAGAGATCCTTTCGGCAGGATATACAAATCCTCGAATCAAAGCCGGAGTTGATAATGTCAGCAAACCCTTTTAACAACTACGTTCGTCTCAAAACCTATTTTTATAGGAGCTAACACCGAATTTGCATATTTCTCGAAATCATTTAGAATTCTCTAGATTTTACTGGAATATTCTACAATCTTCCATAATGTTCTATTACTAATTTCTCTATTTAAAAACTGCTTCATGACTTAAAACATTTTTGTAATAACAAGTAGGACTCAATAGAATCCCTTACTATAACATTTTAGACATTATTAATATTATTTTTATATAAATTCATCCTCGTAACATATATACAGCGTGATGTGCGTTGTGGTGCAGTCGATATCGACTTGGAACGACAAATCATAGAGCCGAGTTCGAATTTCAGTTGAATTCCTTGCATTCACTTACGTGCAAATACCGTTTGGAAAGGTATTAATCCGTCTCTTCCCTCAAGTTATAGGTCAAATAACAGGATATATTGAGATCTATAGCCTTGGCTGGCAACCAGTCTACTGCAGAAAGTAATGGCAACCTACTGCGGGACAATCTTCTGTCCAGTCAGTTATGTCTCTTTCGAGACATGATCGCCCAAGCATGTATCACGTATGGCACTTAACTGATTGACTGACTGAATATAATAGATGAAAACATGATTAATGCTTCTACTGGTCATAAAGTGGGGGATCGGTATTATATTGTTATGAAGTAATAAAATGATCCCCCACAAATTACTACTTAATAATATAATACATTTCTTCCCCCTCTAGCTATGAGTCAAATAACAGGATATATTGGGTTCTATAGCAACCAGTCTACTGCAGAAAGCAATGGCAACCTACTGCGGGATAATCTTCTGCATAGTCAGTCATGTATCTTTCGAGACATGATCGCCGAAACCGTGTTTCATGTATGGCACTTAACTGACTGACTGATATTTTGGTACCACTGCAAGGCGTCGATTATCATAAACATTGATACCATGAATATAGATATTTATTTATGATCTGAGAATATTCCAAAGCAGATTTTTCACAAAAATGGCAAAAGGGTAACAACAAGGGGAAAACCTGCCTTATGATAATTATTGTCTCTTTAATTAGTTATTAGATCAAAAGTCGCAATCCGTGCGGATCTTTAAGCTCGCAGTTGTCTTGAAAGCTGCATATTGCTTCCCATCCGGTCAAGTTCGCATTTTCGGTTTCAAATGAGACCATTGCAAAACTGTTATTGCAGCTTCTGATATGCTGGCTAAAATGTCTTGATTCGCCACATTTCCTATCCAGAAGTGATAGTAATGTCTCTCTAAGAATTGGTACATTTCCCAGCTAAATTCTATTCTTTAATGCCACACATCCCATCTAGTTCATCCTTGAATCTGAGAGAAAGTTTGAAGAAATAAAATTGATTTTTTCATTCACAAAGTTTAGGAAGGTATTTTAAACTGAATTTAAATTCACGAAGTGTTTTGTGTTACTTTAAGGTTTATATGAATTAAGAAAATTAAAAATCACGAAATTTCTCTAAATATTTTAGAATTTGAAGTTTCCTCCTGATCCGGACACAAATCCCAAAACTAGAAGTTCAAGCACCAAATGAAGGAGATCTTTTTAATTGTGGTCTCATTCTCATTCCAAAAATATATAATATGTTTATGAGCTCTATCTATCGCCCGGTTCACACTCCACCCACGTCTATTGAACAGGTTAAGAGGCTCATCCCTTGTTCCCTGTTTAGGATGTGGTTTCCGGCTTTGTCTTCTCCAATCTTTTCACTATTACGTAGCCCCCTGCACATCAGTGGCGTTACCGCCTTGCTCGGGGTGATACGATTAAAAAAAAAATGTAGAGAAAGTGTGTCCTGAATTGGAGGGTTTTCAAGCCATGGACGGACAGACAGAATTTTCCGTTTCTTTATTTAGGTTAAATAGATTTAATACTTGTTTACAAGTCTTAGCGGTATTTCATGCTGAAAGTTCAGGATTCTATTTTTTGGGTGGAGTTTTTCTTATTACAATAGATTAAACACCCCAAATCACGAATATAAAAAACTACCAGTATAGCCCGGCGTTGCTCGGGTGTAATGAAAGCTTTAAAACTAATTCATGGTCCTGGAGCTCAGACTCTGCCTAAAGAATATTTGTGTGAAGTTTGGTGAGAATCGGATAAAAATTGTGGATTTGTATAAAGGATATACAGACAGATAAACAGACACACATACAAACATCCTGCCTTATATATATATATATATATTATCGATTTTCTGCACTATTGTAAGAACTGCAACCTTGAAACTTCTGAATATCGTTTCTTATGTCTTTGTCTATGAGTGTATCAAATTTGATTAAAATAGGACCACTCCTTCTATAACCCGATTTTTTCGATTATCGATTTTCGATATTTATCGGGGGTACCTCGACACAAAACCTAGCTAAGAACACTTGCAGACGCTTATAATACAACTGTGTAAATTTTCAAGAAATCGGTTCAGCCGTTTCGGAGTCAATAGGTAACGGACACACACAGACATACATACAAAGTTCCATTTATAAAATAAGTTTAGATAAAATATTACTTTTCATGAAAAATCAGCAAGAACTTATTTACGGTTCTAATAATATTGACTCTCCTATACGTTATTGAACGCTGGACAATCTCCTCTACGAAAAAATGAGACTAGTGATGAGAGAAATATGGTTCTACAGAAAGATGCTGAGAATACAAAGGACTGAACATGTGACCAACATCAAAAACTTCGTGGAAATAGACACAAAAAATATTTAGCATCAGTAAGAGAAGCTTTGACATTTCTAGGGAATATAATGAAGAAAGAAGGCTTAGAAAATATAACGCTCACAATGCATATGGAAAGCAAGAGGGTCGGTAAAACAGAGCGTGACCGAGTTTTGTAAATACTTGGCATATTAAGGGTTAGAACAGATAGCAAACAAACTTTACTAAGAGCTACAAGAGATAGAATGTTGCGGAGAGCCGTTATCGCCCACGTCCCGGAGGGATGGCAGAGAGAAGAAGAAGAATGTTGAAATCCGTGTTTTAAATATAAGTATTTTATTTGTTTCGTGGATAGGTAAATATCTCTACTTCATAATTTAGTGCGTAAGTATTTTATTTGGTTGAAGGATAAGCAAATATTGGTCGATCATACTTGAGGCGATAGATAAATAGTCGTTTCTTTTTGAGTGCTTATATGTAAATATTGGTCGTTTAAAAGAGCGCCGTGATTGTACTTGAATCTATAAGGATTTATTTGAGTGAGCGATTGAAAAATATTAGTCGATTATATTCATGTCTATAAGCATTAATAAACTGAGATCGATCGATAGACAGATATGATCAGAGAGCCATAGATAAATAGATAGATAGGAACAAAGTGAGATTCGATGATATAAGCAAAGTGGCAGAGGTAAATATATAGATAGATATGAACAAACAGACATATAGATATTTACGAACGAACTGACAGATAGGTCTATAGATATGAAGAAGCGGACATAGATAATCTGATAGATATGAACAAATTGAGATCGGCGTATAAACAAACTGACATGAATATACAAACAGGAATAGATAGATAAATATGAACAAACTAAAAGATGAATAGATTTCAACAAAATGACATGTATGAATACATGTAAACAGACATGGGTAGATATGAACTAACTGACAGATAGATCGACATATGAAATATCTGACTTGGTAAGTTGACATAAGCAGACATAGATAGATAGATAGATAGATAGATAGATAGATACTGATATAGAAAGATAAATATTAAAAAAAACTGAGAGATAATATATATAGCTAGCTAGCTAGCTAGCTAGCTAGATAGAAACAAAGGGAAAGAAAGAAAGAAAGAAAGAAAGAAAGAAAGAAAGATAGATAGATAGATAGATAGATAGATAGATAGATAGATAGATGTGTGTATACACTGCTTATATACAACGCCTTAAAATTTCTTGATTCCATGCGCCTATGGCTTAGTGGATAGCGATTCCGACTGACAACAAACTGGTCGAGTTTCGATCCTGGTGAGAAGCAAGTGGATGTATCTAGCCACAGATGAGCTGTGATACAGCGAAACAGGCTTGTATGTGGATGACTATTATATATATATATATTTATTTATTTATAGATAGATAGATAGATAGATAGATAGATAGATAGAAATAAACTGACATTGATCGATAGATATGAAGAAACTCACATAGATATAGAAAAGAATGTTGTAGATCGATATGCAGATAAAAAACATATATACAATTACTACATGCATACATACAATAATGGCTGGTCACTCGTATTCGAGGATACCCGTTTACCGGGGCGACTAGCTAATCTCCATTGTAGAAACCTGTTCAGGCAAACTTGTGTTTATTCAACACCCACAGAGCCCACCAGTAGTTTATAGTGCAACAATGGTGAGCATACTTTATTTACAGCTTCAGGGAGAGAGCGCGTTATCTAGAGTGAACAACGTCAGGACGCTCAAAACCTTCGGTTAAGATGACTTATGACTTCAAGCTAGCCCAACTATCGACGATTCCTCAAAGGGATCCGTCTACAGAGTTTAATTCTCAAGTCTTGCGTCAACCCGAAGTATGGTTTCTCAGGCACTTTCCAAAGATGCCGCACTGGTTACATCTAGAAGTCTCCTTCCTGACAAATCGACCACGCTGAGATTCGAACCTGGGTTTTACGATCAGAAAGCAAACATTCTAACCACTCGGCTATACATAATATATACAGTACTGTGCAAAAGTATTATAACAGGAACTATTTTATCTTTTATGAAGCATATTGAGAAAAAATAAACAATTTAATTAAAGTAATTTTATTTGATTTACTCAACAAATGCTTTAACAAGAAAAAATACTTGTTACAAAATAAATTTAATATTTAGTATTATAGCCTTTTGTTTTGATCACAGCCTTCGTTCTGTCAGGCATTGACATCACAAGCTTCTTCAATGTATCTAATGGTATCTCCTGCCAAGCAGCTTGTATTTGTTCCTAAAGTGTTTACGAAGTAACATTAGATTTATTAATTTTTTATCGAAAATATCCCATAGATGTTCAATAGGATTGAGATCAGATCTTTGTGGTGGGCCAATTCAAATTCCGAAGCCATCCTTCCTCTTTCTTTTTAGTTAAATAATTCTCACAAACGTTTGGCTTTTCACCCTGTATTTTAATTTCAGTGAGTTTTTTAGGAAAATCATCCCTGTCCTCATACTTTTGCACACGGCCGGTAGTGCGTAAGGGTGTTAGGACAGGGATGATTTTAAACTTTATTTTGATGCCTCATAAAGGATGAAATAGTTCTTGTCCTAATACTTTTGCACGGTACTATATATATATATATATATATATATATATATATATATATATATATATATATATATATATATATATATATATATATATATATATATATATATATATATATATATATCAACGTGATATATAGATATATATATATATATCTATATATCACGTTGAATACACCGGCTCTCGCACGATCACCGAAGTTAAGCAACATTGAGCCTGGTCAGTATTTAGATGGGTGACCGCTTGGGAATACCAGGTTCTGTAAGCGTTTAGTGACGGATGTGCGTTGTGGTGCAGTGGATATCATCTCGGAACGAGAGATCGGGGAGCCGAGTTCGAATTCCAGTTGAATTCATTGCATTCACTTACGCGCAAATACCCTTAGGAAAGCTATTAATCCGTCCTTTTCTTCCTTCCAGTTATGGGTTAAATAACAGGACGAATTGGGTTTTATAGCCTTGGCTGGCAACCAGACTACCGCAGAAAGCAATGGCAACCTACTGTGGGATAATCTTCACCCAGTCAGTCATGTCTCTTTTGAGACATGATCGTCCAAGCGTGTTTTACGTATGGTACTTAACTGACTGATATGCAGGTATCTATTTATATATACTAATTTGTGAGCCAGCATAGGATTGTGCGTGACGTTTATGTTTCCTCCCAGCATATGCAATTGGCATTTTTCAAGTCGTGCAGTTATCATTACTTATATGAGCGACGTTAGCAAATATTCCGTCACTCACACCCTCCTTCAAACTAAGGCAACGTCAGTAAACATCCATCGATATTTTCCCGGGTTTGATACCTACCCTTTTCTCGCCAACCGTCTTCTCCTTCTCCGATGTTCGCCTTGTACTTCTTGTTTATCAACACTTAACAGTGCATGCCTCTCTCCGACCACCTTTCTCAATCTCTCTTTGTTTCTGTCGCCCCTGGCTGACTGATACCTTTATCCGATACCTTATATCCTAATCGTAATTCTGTGACGATATTCCCTTTGAAGTCGAAGCAGTTGCGGATATCGATACCTATCTGTCGATTATCGATTGGGTTTCTTTTATTTCCCATTCGCACACGTCATATCGCCATATCCACCCGCCACCCCGTACCGCCTTCTCGCCTCCCACCGACCAAGACATTTATCGACGTTTGCTTTTGGGCAATGAACAACCTGCGTTGAGATTAACTTAACACCCCTTTTGAACGTGCGCTGAATGGATAGACGTATACGTATGCGCGCACCTGCTATAACATTCGAACAAAATAACACACATAAACACGTACACAACTGAAACCACACACACACACACACACACACACACACATATATATATATATATATATATATATATGTGAGTATTAAAATCTTCAAATTTCAAAACCAAAATAGCCTCCTAAACAAACGAAGGGAGAGCACAAGTATAAATTACACTATTTATCCGATTCCCTCAATTTGGCCCAATGAAAATTTATAAAGAAAAAAAAATTAAATTTGGCCAAGCAGTAACTTTTCCATCACCTAGCACTACTAACTCCAGGATCAGGTCAGATAGCTCCCACTGCAAAGGAGAAGTTACTACTAAATTCCTTCTCTCAGCCCAACCCAATAAAAATCAATACATCCCAACCCCTTCCTTGATCTAAGCTAACCTCTGGGCTTAGAATTTTTTCATATTCTCTATTCGTCGAAAAATGCATACCTTGAAATGACATATTGAAAATGGTTATTTCCCCATTAAGTTTTATCTGAATTTATATATATATATATATATATATATATATATATATATATATATATATATATATATATCCGAGTGAGTATTGAATGAGGAGAGAAAAAAATAAATTTTTTTTTCCGTCCAAAACATTAATTTAAAACAGTGCTCGATATATGATGTATAGAGCAGTGAATATTTATTATAATTTATGTTTTAGAACATTTACATAATTTCTTCTATATATGTCCTCTTCCCTACAATCATATGGTTGTTTCCGTGTTTGGATTTAAACACTTCTTCGGGGGAAATAAAGGTTTGGAATCATTCTCTGTTTATATTTGGTTTGTTGTTGTCGTGGGGGTTGGTTGGGGTTATTGGTAATTAAGTGAATGTCTTGTTTGACAACCATATGATTGTAGGGACGAGGACATATATAGAAGAAATTATGTACATGTTCTAAAACATAATTTATAATATATATATATATATATATATATATATATATATATATATATATATATATATATATCCGAGTGAGTATAGAATGAGGAGAGAAAAAAGAAGTTTTTTTTTCCGTCCAAAACATTAATTTAAAACAGTGCTCGATATATGGTGTATAGAGCAGTGAATATTTATTATAAATTATGTTTTAGAACATTTACATAATTTCTTCTATATATGTCCTCTTCCCTACAATCATATGGTTGTTTCCGTGTTTGGATTTAAACACTTCTTCGGGGGAAATAAAGGTTTGAAATCATTCTCTGTTTATATTTGGTTCGTTGTTGTCGTGGGGGTTGGTTGGGGTCATTGGTAATTAAGTGAATGTCTCGTTTTGATCGTTAGACTTTTGAGGAATTTGGTGTGTAAGTGTGAAATTGTTGATTAATGGTATTAATTGTTGAATATATATATATATATATATATATATATATATATATATATATATATATATATATATATTAAATCCCAAAAAGGAAGTGTATATAGGTAAAATCCGATTAATATCCATACTAATTTTATCAATATTAAAAATTGAGGGATCCACGTAAATAGTATTAACTGTTTTACAGAGCCAAACCTGTATATTATATCAAAAATTTCGAACATTACATTTCGTTGAATAGCTATTTCAGCGATAAAACTCTCATTTCATCAGCAAAAACAAAAAATTATTAATTCAAATAATATTCATTAATTCAAATAAAATTGTTTAAAATTAAATTACTTCTTTAATGAGAATTTTATAGAGATCTACTTTAAAAATTATTTTGTATATGTTTACAAATTTTCATATATGTATGCCTATATATGTGGGTGTGTATATGTAAGAATATATATATATACATTCTTGAACTTAGCTCACTGGTGCTCGCTATATATAAATTTACTCAAGCCACAACATTAGCAATTAGGTCCCACCCTTTTACTGTGAAACCAAAAATATGTAAACGCAAATTCTACTCCATAAGCTTCTTTTCTCGCACTTTCTGCCTGTGGAATTCCCTTCCGTTTACTTACTTCCCCGACAGCTACTATCTTCAAGCAGTTAAATGTAAAATCAATAGTCATCTCCTATCTCACTAATCTGCATCCTCTCTCTCATGCTCCTTTCTCCGTCCACTCCACTTTCATCAGTATTCTCATCCTTCTCTTACTCACTTCCTGACACCCCCTATAACCTGTCACTCTTTCTCATAATTTCCTCCTATGTAACCCCCTGCAAAACAGTTGCAGTAAAATGCCTTGCTTGGGGCGATATGATAATAAAAATATATATATCGCTTATCATCGGTTATAGCTTCCATCATTTCTGAGCTTGTTATCGGTCCCAACTCGTGTCAACATACTCCACATGCAACTAACACAGTTGTTGCTTCTCGCTCATTTGAACTAGTTATCGTTCGTCATTAATGAGAATGGATTATCTCTGTTTACCGGGATGAAAAAGTTATCACTTGTCATCAGTGACAACATGTTATCTCTCCTCATTTGTGTGAACTGGTTATTTTTCGTCACTCGTGTGAACAGGTTGTCGAACATCACAAGTGTGAACAGGTTATTTCCCCTCACAGATATGATAGGCTATCTGTCTTCACACATGTGAACAGATTATCTCTCCTCACACATGTGAATAGGTTATCGCTCATCACTCGTGTGAACAGGTTATTGCTCATCACTCGTGTGAACATGTTATCGCTCCTCACACATGTGAACAGATTATCGCTCATCACTCGTGTGAACAGGTTATAGCTCATTACTCGTATGAAAAGGTTATCGCTCATCACTCGTGTGAACAGGTTATCGCTCCTAACACATGTGAACAGGTTATCGCTCATCACTCGTGTGAACAGGTTATCGCTCCTCACACATGTGAACAGGTTATCGCTCATCACTCGTGTGAACAGGTTATCGCTCCTCACACATGTGAACAGGTTATCGCTCATCACTCGTGTGAACAGCTTATCGCTCATCACTCGTGTGAACAGTTTTATCGCTACCCACTCGTGTGAACAGATTATCGCTCCTCACACATGTGAACAGGTTATCGCTCATCACTCGTGTGAGCAGGTTATCGCTCATCACACGTGTGAACAGGTTATCGCTCATCACTCGTGTGAACAGGTTATCGCCCCTCACACATGTGAACTGGTTATGGCTCATCACTCGTGTGAACAGCTTATCGCTCATCACTCGTGTGAACAGGTTATCGCTCCTCACACATGTGAACAGGTTATCGCTCATCACTCGTGTGAACAGGTTATCGCTCCTCAAACATGTCAACAGTTTATCGCTCATCACTCGTGTGAACAGGTTATCGCTCATCACTCGTGTGAACAGGTTATCGCTCCTCACACATGTGACCAGGATATCGCTCATCACTCGTGTGAACAGGTTATTGCTCCTCAAACATGTCAACAGGTTATCGCTCGTCACTTGTGTGAACAGGTTATCGCTCATCACTCGTGTGAACAGGTTATCGCTCCTCACACATGTGAACAGGTTATCGCTCATCACTCGTGTGAACAGCTTATCGCTCATTACTCGTGTGAACAGGTTATTGCTCCTCACACATGTGAACTGATTATGGCTCATCACTCGTGTGAACAGGTTATCGCCCCTCACACATGTGAACAGGTTTTCGCTCATCACTCGTGTGAACAGGTTATCGCTCCAGGATCAGGTCACACACCTTCCACTACCAAGGATAAAGTACTACTAAATTCCTTGGAACAAGTTATCCCTCATCACTCACCAAATTTGGTTAATGCTCCTCACTTGCCTGAACCTGTTATCGTGTGATTAGGTTATTGCTCTTCACTCATTTAAATCGGTTATCGCTCATCATTCATTTGGTGTTTCTATCGAAATGAAAGGCAAAGGAAGGGCAAAACGAAATGCTGTAGAAAAATCTTAACCCATTTTCTTTTATCCTGATTTCAAGTACAGTAGCATAAAATAGGATTACAAACACACAGAAATATTCAAGAATCCTCATGAATTCAAGAAAAATGTTTGCATCTCCCAGACAGTGCAGAGCATGTTCAAGACAATGCCTTGAAATTACATCATATTAACAGTATTAAACGCGTTATGTTTGGGGCTTGTCTTTCTAATGACATAGAGCATGTTTTCAAAGCGCTTTGCCTATGCATTAACCCAGTGTCATTATTTGAGGACAGCAAATTTTATATTGCTATATATCCTATAAATGTAATTTTGTTTTTAAAGAAATAAGACATACATGATATAAATAAACTCTTATTCACACAAGTCTTTCAATAGCAGAATACGGAGATCAAAACACAAGAAAATATTGGTAATCATCTAAGAAGGTTTATGGAAGTGTATTTTTGTCAAATTTGCTGTGAATGTTTCATGTGAATGTTTCATGTGTTTTAAACTAAATTTTTTAGCAGTTTTCGTCATAAATTGATGAATTAATATGTCCTCACTACCTATATATAATAATGGTTTCATATAATAATGTATACTCATTATCTTTTTACAGTTTTTTATACTGTTCTCAAATAAGGACACAGGGTTAAAATGGGTTAAGTAGAATAAGAAAGAAAAGATGCGAATCATTCCAAAGAGACAGAACGAAAGAAAAGAAGGATAAAAAATTAAAAGGAAATGGAAAAACGAAAGAAAAAGAAACGAAATATATGTAACAGAAAAAGAAAGAAAGAATGAGAAATTATAAGAGATACCTCAAGAAAATTAAGAGAGAAAGAAGAAAGAACGGGAAGAAAGAAAGAAAGAAGAAAAGAGAAGGCAAGCAATCGCTTACAATGAAAAGAAAGGAAACGATATGATATCGTGAGAAATGTAGAAAAAAATGGCTGACTTAAGAAAAGAACAAAAGAAAGAAAACAGCAGGAACAAAGATAAAAACTAATGAAATGTAAAAAATATATCATGAAAAAATGTAAGGAAAACAAAACGAAAGAACACTAATTGAGGAAAAAAAATGATAAGTCATTTTTTTTCTCCACGATTCCTTTCAACGCCCATCATCCGGATGTTTTGATTGCTTGTTTTTCCAATACGGTTATGTTTTGATATATAGTCTAGCGATATGCATTTTCACACACACACACACACACACACACACACACACATATATATATATATATGTGTGCATGTGTATGTCTGTATCCTGTTTATATCTTTGTTTTTGCATCCACTGGAATACACTGAACGATGAATATACGTATACATGAACACACACACACACACACACACACACACACACATATATATAGATATATATATATACATGTATATTCATATATATATATATATATAAATACACACACACACACACACACACATATATATATATATATATAGTGTGTGTGCATGTATATATATATAGATATTATATATATATATATATCTAACCGATGAATATACGTATACAAGAATACACACACACACACACACACACACACACACACACATATATATATATATATATATATATATATATATATATATACATACGCACCGCTTATTCAATAATGAACTGGAGCACTCTAGCTATTGGGCGTGTTTATACGCGCTAAAAAGCCGGCCTGCTACTACTAGACGCTCGTGGCCTAGGGGTAGAATTGTCGACTGACACCAATTTGGTCGGGTTTCAATCCTGGGTTAGGAAGCGACCGATGTCAAAGCCGTACTGATCAGCTGTAATGCAGCGAAACAGATCTGTCTGCGGATGAGTATAGTGTATATATACATATATATGTAGGTTCATTCTCCGTTAGTCAATACTCCACTGTAGCCGTCTTCGTTTTCAACATATGAACATAGAGACACACTTTATATATATATATATATATATATATAGCGTGTGCATGTATGTATATTTATATAACCGATGAATATACGTATACAAGAATACACACGCACATATAGATGTATATTCATATATATATATGTCATGTATATATAGTATTTAATATATATATATAGGTTCATTCTCCGTTAGTCAATACGCAACTGGGTTAACATTTTTCAACACACACACATATGAACATAGATACACACTTTATATATATATATATATATATATATATGTAACATATCGAAATCCGCTTTGTCGGCATTTTGTCTTTCATCCTTGTAGAATCAATAATTTCTTATCTCCGATTTTCGTCGCTTCTAAATAGGTTTCGTTATTTTCATTCTAAACACACAAAAAATGATTACGGAGAAATAGTGAGCCGATACATCAAATTAAAATACCGTCTAAAATATTTGCTGATCAACGCTTTTTTCTTTTTTCTTTTTCAAAAATAAAATTATATTACCTACGGTAGATTAAATTTTAAAGTACTTTTCACACTTAAATACCATCAAGAATGATTGTCAAATGCAAGGAACGAGATCTTTTTTTTTTCCAAACTTCGTTTCCTCTTCAGTTTTCCATGAGTTTAGAATAAGCTTTAATTGCCAAAAATGTACCACCCTTCATTTTGCTTACAGCTATACAGGGTATATGTTGTGGAGTAGTTTTCGTATTGAAGGTTATAATCGTGCTATGTCGGTTGCTAATCGTCTTAACGCACGCAAAATGTTACGAACTGGGTAATCTTTCACTGTAAGATTGACTCCTTGCTATTCGGCTAACTGCCGACTAATATCAACTGCCTTAGTCCAACTATGTCCAAATTAGAACTAACTAATAGTTCTACTGAACTCCAAAAGAACTCTAAAGAACTCTCTAGAACTTCTAAGAACCCCTAAGAACTTCTCGAGTTAACTTCCTGTTAACTCTTATTAATATAGGAGGGAGAGTCCATTATCTGAGGAATAGGTGTGTTTCACCATAACAGTATATAAGATGTATTTCCAATGATAATACCTTTGCAGCGAAGCTGTCGACCCCGTTTTACTCAGGTGAATTGGATAAATGTAATGATGCCTGCTTAAACTGAAAACCGTCATTCGAAGTTTACTTTTTTTCTTAGGATCGAAAACCGGCTACTTGCAAATGAAGGAGATAAACAAATATCTTACGGTACAAAGCAAACTCAGAAGTGAGTATTCATACATACATACATACATACATACATACATACATGAGCATTCTCCGTCTCGTCAGACGAATGCCATCCTCTCATTTCTTTCCTCCGTCATGGATTCTGAGGTACATATATACACTAGCATCATAGCCCGGCGTTGCCGTGCAACTCAGAACATTTTAGTAGTAGGAAAAAAATTCTTTTGTTTTGCGTAAACATGATTTGATGTTTTGTGTGACATTGTAAACAACATTGCCTTTGTTTTGTTTCAAAATTACAGGGGAAAATTTACATTTTTTGTTGACTAAATGAATTTAACATAAAAATAAAAATAATTTATTTTACTGGAATTAGAAATATAAAAACAATTACGCTTTCAGTTCAGAAATTTTCGAGGAATATTTAAAAATGTAGACATTTAATTTTAGAGGAAAAAAATTAAATACAAAGGCTCATTTTTCTTTTTAATATTTTAGTCGCGTTTGACACGTGTGATTTGATTTTTGTGACGTAATTCAGCAACCATCTTAGATCTTAAATATTTTACGGAGCAAATGTAAACTATTGACTTCATTAGCTAAAAGGTGCGAAAGGGAAAATTAAACTCAAAAAAAGTGTGTCGCCCTGGCTTCCCTGTGGATATGTGTCCCTAGAAAGTTTGAATGGCGTAGCTTAAAAAATGTAAGCGTGCATAGCTTACAGTCACACACAGACTCACAGATTGCTTTTATATATATATATAAATATATACATACATACGGAGTGCTACAGAAAACCATTAAAATAAGAAATTGCAATATGAACTCTGTTAAAAATGGCTACTGAACATTAGATTTATAAATTCCAGAAATTCAATTGTTGTTGTCTATAAGAACACATAGGCCAGTGGATATAAACGTTGGTTAGTTCCAGTCTCTTGACCCAAAGAGTTGTGAGTTCAATACCAGCAGTGGTGAATACGTAAGTCGGTTAGAGGGAGATAATTCATGAATACCCACAGAGGCTTAGCACAAGGAACGAGAATGATACACCCCAGAGATCGTAATAAAGGATTCGATTCGAAATTCCTAGCACCTGAAGAAAGCCGGAGCGTACAAAGGCCGAAACGTCGTAGAAATAGCAACCAAGATGCTCTCCCTCTAGTTGCTACTTGATTTCGCCGTTTTTGAAGAATATAGCAGCCACTCTGAATTTTTGTGGGGCGAACGGTTTTTACTAACATTTGCTTAATTTTTGTTTGAATATTTTGTTATACTTTAGTTTGTTTTGGGTTATTTATCCCCTTCCCCTTCCCACTCTCATTTTCGTATCTTAAAATTTTGAAATTTATTTTTGTATTTTTATGTATATAGAATAAAATTTTCTGAGATGGGTTTTGTTCCCTTGTAAATATGTGGTATTAAGGTATGTGTAGCATTCAAAATTTGGGCCCAATCGGATTGATAGTTTCCAAATTACAGTTATTTAAATGAAGCTACTGTTGCAAATTTTCAAAACAATGGAAAAATCTGAATTTCGTGTGTTGATAAAACATTGCTTTCCGATGGGAAAAATACTGTTCAAGCAAAACAATGTCTTGATAAGCGTTGTTCGGACTCTGCTCCCTCGAAAACAACGGTTCAGAGGCGGTATGCTGACTTTAAACGCGGGCAGTCAGTCACAAAGAATGCTGAACGCTCAGGTCACCCAAAATCAGCAGTTGTCTCGGAAAACACCAACAAAAAAAATTAAGAAAACTCGTTTTGGCCGATCGTAAATTGAAGTTGTGTGATATGGCAGAGTAGTTGTAAATATCAGAAGGCAGTGTATTCACCATTTTGCATGAACATTTGTCAATGAAAAAGCTGTGTTCAAAGTGGGTGCTGCGTTTGCTCACAGTCGATCAAAAGCAACAACGCGTCGACGATTCAACTGTTTTAACGCAACAAGAAAATTTTGCGTAAATATGTGACAATGGATGAAACACGGATTCACCACTTCACTTTGGAGTCAAATCGACAGTCAATTGAGTGGACAGCAGCAGGAGAAAGCTATCCAAAGCGACCAAAGACTTAAACATCAGCAGGTAAGGTTTTGGCCTCTGTATTTTGGGATGCGCAAGGCCTTTTTTTCATCGATTACCTTGAGATAAGAACCATCAATACCGAATATTATATAGCATTATTGGTGCGTTTGAAGAAAAAAATCGCCTAGAAAGGCTCACAAATAAAGAATAAAAACTGATCTTTTACCAAGACAACGCACCGTGTCACAAGTCGATCACAACGATGGCATACTACATGAAATACACTTCGAATTGCTTCCGCATCCACCCTATAGTTCAGATGTATTACTTCAAAAGAATGCTACAGGGAAAAGATTTGGCTCCAGTGAAAAAGTGATATCGGAAATTGAGGCGTATTTTGAGATAAAATATGAATCGTTCTGAAAAAAGAAAAAAAAGAAAAAGGTAACGAATTGTTAGAGAAGCTTTGGAAAAAGTCTATCATTCTAGGAGACTGTTAATGAATAAAGTCAAATTTTGCCTAAAAGTTGTTGTTTTATTAGTTAGGCCCGGAATTTATAGAGTGATATGTTATATCTGTCTACATTGCTTGGGCGATCATGTCTCGAAAGAGACATGACTGACTGGGCAGAAGATTATTCCGCAGAAGGTTGCCATTGCTTTCTGCGGTAGACTGGTTGCTGACCAAGGCTATAGAACCCAATCTGCCCTGCTATTTAACCCATAACTGGAAGGAAGAGACGGAAAGATTATCCCGCAGTAGGTTGCCATTGCTTTCTGCGGTAGACTGGTTGCCGACCAAGGCTATAGAACCCAATCTGTCCTGCTATTTAACCCATAACTAGAAGGAAGAGACGGATTAATACCTTTTCCAAGAGTATTTGCGCGTAAGTGAATTCAATGAATTCAACTGGAATTTAAACTCGGCTCCCCGGTTTCTCGTTCCGAGCCGATATTCACTGTACCACAACGCACATCTATCTATATCAGCTTGTTCAAATCTAACCGTCAGTTTGTTTATATATATATATATATATATATATATATATATACATATATATATATATATATCAGTTTCTTCGTATCTATCCGTCAGTTTCTTCATATATTGGCGGGGGAAATTCTGGGAGAAGCGTCGAGTTAACATCAGCATCCCCGGTGCAAAAGTAACCGGTAACCATTGCATTATTTTAGCGTCAATGTCACCTGCAACCACATTTACAAGTCTTAATAATTAACTCGGGAAAAAGGGGTGGTTTCGTATGTTTCTCGAGTGTCTTTTTCTCGTAAGCGAATATAATGAAACCGACTGGAATTAGAACTCAACTATCCGATTAATAATAAGAAGCCATTATCCATCACACAAACCGCACCTCGAAACTTACAGTACCTAGTATTCCAAATCGGTCACCTTCTAACCATGCTCGACTTTGCTTAACTTTTTTACGGTATTAGTGTTTCAACATAATCTTCCCGTAAGCATCCTATTTTGGTTCTCTTTAATCTCGACCTCATGCCAGAACGTAGGCCAAATCGAATTCGTGTTCTTTGTGTTATCAGTCGAAAAAGAAAAGTCTAAAAAAATCGGGTCAATTGCAGTTTCGCACCAAACTCTAAGTGTCATTCTCATTTCCGTCCCCGGGTCTCTGCCTGGTGGTGGTGGGTGGATGACCATTTAGAAGCAATGAAGACATGCTTAAACCAGTTTAGTACCCAGTCAACGCATATACGGGGTCTGGATAAATTTTAACCATTGGCCCGGTTGTTCGGTCAGGTCCTGTGTTAGGTCATATAGCTCAGGTCCCCACGTTAAAAAACGACCTTGTGTTACAACTCACCTCAGTCGAAGCAAGGTAAATAATCTATCATAACCTTTCTTACCTCGACTAAAGAAGCCTACTTCTATGTGTGTGATATTCCTTCGACGTGTCCTAAAAGATTAGTAACGAGTTCAAATCTCTTCGGATGCACCATACTTTCGACCTTGTTCTTCGTTTTTTTTTTCTTAATCATTTCATCCCAAGCAAGGCTGTTTTACTGCCACTGTTGTGCAGGGGTTTACATAGTGGGGAAAGTGATGAGAAAGAGGGGTAGGTTATAGGGGGTGTCAGGAAGAGGGTAATAGAAGGATGAGAATACTGGTGTGATGGGGGTGGAGTGGATGGAGAAAAGTGCTTGAGAGAAAGGATGCGAGTTAGTACTAGAATATAACTTATAAAGGAAACATCAAAATTAATTCAATTTTAAAGAAAATATATTGACCATTTTATGTAAACATTGAAAATATTTTTCTTTAAAATTTAATCAATTCCAACGCTTTATTTACAGTTTATGCTCGACTATATCTTAAAAATTAAAAATTATTTTACTAAAATAAACGACCCACACAAAACCTATTTGGCTTTCTCAACCACAATATAGATTAGTATACTATATTTACTTAATTCCAATTATAGCCCAAACACTTCAGCCACCCTCCTACTGATGAATCGCAAAGGTGTGATTTTCCTCCATGACAACGCCGGGCCGAGTGGTCAGGGATACCATACAGCAACTTGGGTGGGAGACTTTGTGCCATCCACCTTAATCACTTGACCTTGCCCCATCCGATTACCACCTCTTCCACTCCCTGGATAATCATCATCGTGAGAAATCCTTCACCAATGAAGGAGGCTTGCGCAAAGTCCTGACGGGCTTCTTTGCGTCAAAACCACCCCGAATTCTACCGCAAGGGCATTGAACAGCTGGAGACGCGTTGGCAGAAGGTGCTGGATGCCTACGACGATTACTTCGAAGACTAAATATAAGTTATAAATACTGTGAAGCGTTTTTTTTTCTTTTCCTTTAAAAAACGTTTTCTTTTTTTTTCTTTTCCTTTTTTGATTACTTTGTATATTTATTTAATTCCAATTTTAACCTAAACACTCCAGCCCCCTTCTCATAAAGTAGTACAAATCTAAATAAAAGTAATAAAAAACACTAAAATCCAACCTGGTGTTAAAAATCATTTTTTATCCATATAAATAACGTATACGTTTAGAAAATAAATATCTAGTTCCGGGGATTCTAACCCTTAGGCGGGCAGCACCTCACTCATTGCACTAAAGAGGGAGGGATAGCGAGACGTTGGATACGGGGAGTGAGCAATTTTTGGCCTCAGACCAGGTGCACGCGTTCCAGGTACTCACATTAAATCGACTTTGTGTCACTACCCAACACTAAGTCTAGTCTTAATTCTTCAGAACATATCAATGTGGTGAAATGGTCATCAAGCTTATCTCACGTTACGACTGAGTAGCGAGTTCGATGCTCGGAGGGTGCTCTTTAATCTCGGCCTTGTGCATTATCTAAGCCACGTTTAGTAAATCCTTAGTTTTAACTGGGAGTGAAGGAAGAAGCTGTGCGTTGCCTTCATTTTGATTTACGCCTATGGTTTTTTTTTTTTTTGCTTTTGGGTGGTGCAGTTCATTTGAAATTACGACTTTTTTTTATATATTATTTTGGACCCCCACCGGATGTGCGTTGTGGTGCAGTGGATATTGATCCCAAACGACAAATCGGGGAGCCGAGTTCGAATTTTAGTTGAATTCCTTACATTCACTGACGCACAAATACTCTTGGAAAAGGTATTACTCCGTCTCTTCCCTCTAGTTATGGGTTAAATAATAGGACAGATTGGGTTCTATAGCCTTGGTCGGCAACCAGTCTACCGCAGAAAGCAATGGCAACCTATTATGGGATAATCTTCTGCCCAGTCAGTCATGTCTCTTTCGAGACATGATCGCCCAAAGCATGTGCCACGTATGGCGCTTAACTGATTGATTGAATATAATAGTTGTAAACATAATTAAGGCGTCAACTGGGCTTAAAGTGGAGGATAAGCTTTCTATTGTTATGAAGTAATAAACTGACCCCCCACTAATTAGTACTTAATAATATAATACATCACTTCCACCTATAGATATGAATCAAATAAGACAGATTGGGTTTTATAGCCTTGGCTGGCAACCAGTCTACAATAGAAAATAATGGCATGCTACTGTGTGGTAATATATATCTCTTTCAAGACATGATCGCCCAAGCGTGTATTACGTATGGCACTTGACTGACTGACTGGATCCCCACCCCTTGCTATATTCTTCCGCAGTTTTTTTTAATTCCTTGTTCATTTTTTAAAATTTTTTCTTTCTGCCTCCGTTTTCCGAAAGGGATGTTTTCCTCCGCTTTGATATCATACAAAATTAAATTCTTCTTCTTCTTCTATGTGCCCTGTCCCTTCAGGACGTAGGCGATCATGGATCTCCACGTCTCCCATCCCTTGTGGCTCTTAGTATGTTTGCTCCTGTTGCTCCTGGCAACCCCCGTTCCGTCATCCACCTGATCAGACCCTGCAAATATGTTATCCGCTGCCTTCCTCTGTCTCTCCTTCCTTCTATCTGTCCAGTCAGTATCAGGTTCTCCAGGCTCTCCTTCCTCATTGCATGTCCCAGGAACTTCAGTTGTCTCTTCCTGATGCTCAGTATTATTTTCCTTTTTGTTGACATTCTTTCTAACACTTCGTCGTTGCTTGTATGCTCAGTCCACGATATCCGTAGTATCCTTCTGTAGAACCACATTGGTTTGCGCAAAAACGAATGGCAGAATAAAATACAGAAAGAATATGATAAATAAGAATAAAAAGGAAAGCTAAAAATAAAATAAAAAAACTCATTCATTTTCTCTGTCCATTTTATCTCCCCACCTCCTGCATTTGACTAAACCCTTAATTTTTCCTTGGGGTACTCGCAACGCAGAATTAATTCCCAGCACTTTACCCCCTATCAGCTGGCATCAATTTATTAGTCCTTTGCTTAGTATGAAGAGAAATTGTCTTTTATGTCTCTAGATGCCACATCTCAGTGCGCTGCATGCAATTTGCATGTAAATAACACCTGCACTGAATACTTGTTCGTTAGCAAGACAGATAACCGAATTACATGTCCTAAGCGAACTTTGGTGGGGGGGGGGGGGTTCGGTGAAGCAGGGTGAGAAACACAACGCCTGGACGATGTCATTCTTGATAATATTAATTAGCTAATTCGGGTCGGTGGTGGAACTGAGATGGCCATCCTGTCATGGAACACTAGCTAATTAAACTTTTAATGATGTATACATATACATATACTTCAAAAAGACTTCAACGAAAATATTACACAATAATGAAAAACAGACAAAAAAAAAAAAAAATGAAAGAGTTGATTTTGGTTCTATAAAACTCCGTCGAGTTAATTAATATAGAAATAAGTCTTTTTCATTCGTAGCGTATAAGCATTGATTAGGGAGAGCTAAATATTACTCGTATATATTTAAGACTGATCAAATTCTGTATTTAGAGGCAAGTAAATGTCATGTTCGCCCAAGCGTGTATCACGTATAGCACTTAACTGACGGACAGAATATAATAGTTGAAAACATGATTAAGGCGTCAACTGGGCGTAAAGTGGGGAATCAGTTATATATTGTTATGAAGTAATAAACTGAGCCCCCACTAATTACTACGTAATAAAATAATACATCTCTTCCCCCTCTAGCTATGAGTCAAATAATAGGAGATATTGTGTTCTAAAACATTGGCTGGCAAACAGTCTACCACAGAAAATAATGGCAACCTACTGTGGGATACTCTTCTGTCCAGTCAGTCATATCTCTTTCGAGACATGATCGCCCAAGCGTGTATCACGTATGGCACTTAACTGACTGACTGAATATAATAGTTGAAAACATGATTAAAGCTCCTACTGGGCATAAAGTGGGAGATCAGTTTTATATTGTTATGAAGTAATAAATTCACCCCATACTAATTACTACCTAATAATATAATACATCTCTTCCCCATCTAGCTGTGAGTCAAATAACAGGACATATTGTGTTCTATAGCCTTGGCTGGCAACCAGTCTACCGCTGAAATCAATGACAACCTACTATGGGATAATCTTCTGCTCAGTCAGTCATATCTCTTTCGAGATATGATCGCTTGAGCGTGTATCACGTATGGCACTTAACTGACTGACTGAATATAACAGTTGAAAACACGATTAAGGCCTCAGCTGATCATAAAGTGGGGAATCAGTTTAATATTGTTATGAAGTAATAAACTGATCCCCCATTAATTACTACTTAATAATATAATACGTCTTTTCTTCCTCGAGCTATGAGTAAAAAAACAGGATAGATTGGGTTCTATAGCCTTGGCTGGCAATTCGTAATAATGAAAAAACTGGGGAAAAAAAAAGAAATGAAAACAAAATCAATGAGTTGATTTGGGTTCTATAAAACTACGTTGAGTTAATTAATATTGAAATAAGTCTTTTTCATTCGTAGTGTATAAGCATTGATTGGGGAGAGCTGGTATTAACCAGTAATAATTAGTCCTCCTCAATATATTCAGAGAGAGGTTAATATTGTTCGTTTTTATTTAAAAATGTGAGACTTATTAGTATTACTTGTTACTATTTAAGTTAGAAGCCCTCTTTTATATCACAGTCAGTGAGCCACATTTTTATTCGGGTGAGCTAAATATTGCTAATTTTTATTTACATATGCGACCTTCTTCTGTATTCGGGTAAGAGGTAAATATTACTCGTATAAGACTGAGGAAATTCTGTATTCAGAGAATAATTGTAAGGTGATGCACAGAAAAAGGGATGATCGTCATTTTGAATTGAGTCATTATTCAAAAACATTCTTTAACTATGGTTTTTTAACTGAGGTTTTAGGCATAATTAACTTGAGTAGAAGCAAATTCTGCTCATTTATATTTGATCCTGTAAGCATTTACTGAGAGAGGAGATAAATACTAGTCATTTGTAGTTGAAGAACCTGCCGTATGCTACCCTCTTCATCAGCGACCACCTGTTGCTAACGACCGTTTTTCCATGCACGGACGATTTGTTAATGTTAATTGATTCTCAGTGTGCGACCATCTCCAGAACGCGACCAGCAACTAACATCAACGAGTGAAAATCACTGATCAAGCGACCGCTTTAAAAAAATCTATTTTGGTCATACCCCGCGTACTCCTAAATTAGTAGAAACTAAATGAGTAATCTATTTCATTTTGCTTTGATCTAAGCCAGAAACACTTCCTCATTGTTTTTTTTTATTGTAGTGTTGTATCAAAATTTTATTTCTTGTTGAAAAGTACATTGCCTGAGTTCACCTCACGGTCAAACATCGGTTGTTTTGTACAACATGTATTGCATTTGACATGTTCAAGGGATTTATCGCAGTCTCTGTACTGACTTGGATAAATTCAAGGATTGGGAAAATCACAATTATCTCCCTTTCTCAAATGTCTATCTCTTTCATTTCTTTATTTTTTGTGTATCTATTTACTTTATTTCTTGTGTATCTATCTACTTTATTTCTACCTGGGTATATCTATCTCTATCTCTCTGTTTATCTACCTCCACCCACGATCGCTGTCAGTTTTTTGTATGTTTTGTTTTGTTCTTCCAGAATGACTTTTGCTATCACTCACTTCTAAGAAAAAAACTGAAACCGTATACTTTTTTTAAGTCCACTTAATAAATATTTTTGAATAAATATTTGGATCTCTTGTTGACCGTCGTAAATACGTTTATTAAAATGAATTATGCTGAATAAATTTCTTTAAATTTAGGCCATTTTCTTAGGTTTTCATTTATTTATTACCAGATTACATGGTAAAATTCTAATATTTACATTCTGATGAGTGGAATATACGTTCTTGGCGTAAATAGGTCATGACTATGAGCCTTTAGTGAGCGACCACCTGCCGTATGTTTTTGGTTGCTGTAGGGGTGGTCGCTTACGACATGTTCCGCTGTACTTGTTTCCGTGATAGACAAAGATTGGTTGTTTAATTTTGAGACTGTAATCTAATTTTTTTTTTATTCATCGACAGGGTAAATGTTGATTGGTTAATGTTCTGTTTTATCAGCCATTCCGCGTTTTGTAAATACGTGAAAATTAGTGGCATGTATTTTAGTTTCTAATTCTTTTTTGGTTTGGAAAAAAAATGATTCTGTAAAAATTTACTCAGTTGTCAGATAGGCAATTATTAGTTTTCCCATATTTTATTATGTATACATTGATTGGTTAGGATGTAAGTAATCAGTTATTTTTCTTATTATGTTCATATATTATTGCGTATGCATTTACTTATTTCTAGAATACTTTATTATTAGTCAGTTATTATTTTATTGTGTATACAATTGGTTAGAGGGTAGGTAATTAATAGTCAGTTGTCATTTTATTGTGTATAAAATTGGTTAGAGGGTAGGTAATTATTAGTCAGTTGTTATTGTATACAGTTGGTTAGAGGGTAGGCAATTATTAGTCAGTTGTTATTTTATTGTGTATACAATTGGTTAGAGGGTAGTTAATTAATAGTCACTTGCTATTTTATTGTGTATACAATTGGTTAGATGGTAGGTAATTATTAGTCAGTTGTTATTTTATTGTATACAGTTGATTAGAGGGTAGGTAATTATTAGTCAGTTGTTATTTTATTGTGTATAAAATTGGTTAGAGGGTAGGTAACTAATAGTCACTTGCTATTTAATTGTGTATACAATTGGATAGAGGGTAGGTAATTATTAGTCAGTTGTTATTTTATTGTGTATACAGTTGGTTAGAGGGTAGGTAATTGTTAGTCAGTTGTTATTTTATTGCGTATACAATGGTTAGAGGGTAGGTAATTGTTAGTCAGTTGTTATTTTATTGTGTATACAATTGGTTAGAGGGTAGGTAATTATTAGTCAGTTGTTATTGTATTGTATGCAGTTGGGTAGAGGGTAGGTAATTATTAGTCAGTTGTTATTGTATACAGTTGGTTAGAGGGTAGGCAATTATTAGTCAGTTGTTATTTTATTGTGTATACAATTGGTTATTTTATTGTTACCTACCCTCTCACCAACTGCATACAGTTGGTTAGAGGGTAGGTAATTATTAGTCAGTTGTTGTTTTATTGTGTTTACAATTGGTTAAAGGGTAGGTAATTGTTAGTCAGATGTTAATTTATTGCGTATACAATTGGTTAGAGGGTAGGTAATTATTAGTCAGTTGTTATTTTATTGTATACAGTTGATTAGAGGGTAGGTAATTATTAGTCAGTTTTTATTTTATTGTGTATACAATTGGTTAGAGGGTAGGTAATTGTTAGTCAGATGTTAATTTATTGCGTATACAATTGGTTAGAGGGTAGGTAATTATTAGTCAGTTGTTATTTTATTGTATACAGTTGATTAGAGGGTAGGTAATTATTAGTCAGTTGTTATTTTATTGTGTATACAATTGGTTAGAGGGTAGGTAATTAATAGGCACTTGCTATTTCATTGTGTATACAATTGATTAGAGGGTAGGTAATTATTAGTCACTTGCTATTTTATTGTGTATACAATTGGTTAGAGGGTAAGTAATTATTAGTCAGCTGCTATTTTATTGTGTATAAAATTGGTTAGAGGGTAGGTAATTATTAGTCAGTTGTTATTGTATACAGTTGGTTAGAGGGTAGGTAAATAGTAGTATTAGTCAGTTGTTATTTTATTGTGTATACAATGGTTAGATGGTAGGTAATTATTAGTCAGTTGTTTATTCATTGCATACGCGCTTACTTATTTCTAGAATAGTTAAGTATTAATATGTTTATATTCTATTGTGTATATAATTACTGGCTAAAACTTAGGCAATTATCATTATTATTATTATTATGTTCATATTTTATTGCGTATACATTTATATCTAGAATATCTAATTATAAGTCAGTTCATATCTTATTGCATATGCATTTACTTATTTCTAGTAATAGTATCTTAGTGTTTTATTCCTATTTTATTGAGCATGCCAATCGAAAATTATTAGGGTTGTGTCTGCAAACATTTATGTAGTTTGTGGCCAAATAAATATTGGTCCCTTTTATTCTGTAAGCATTTATTGGATCACATTAAATATGGGTGGTATATTTTTATAAGCATTATACGTTTCGGGTGGGGCAATTATTTTTTGTTTATATTTCGTGCATGGAAGCATTGACTTGCATTTTCCTTCTCGATGGTATTCCTAGCATTGTCGCATCAATCTCAGTTTAGGCGTCTTCTGCACCCGCGAGCAAATAGTTCAGCATCAACTTCTCAAATTAGCTGAGATATCGCATAGCTTTTCAGTTTCCTTTTCATTGTTTCTGATAAAATCTTCCGATCGCAGTGTTTTCTCAGTTTCCGAAAGTCATCTTTCGCTATCGTTACAAACCTCGGGTTTCTGCGTCAAACCCTGCTGTCGTTTTACACGATCCATTTTTTTTAAAAAAGTGTTGCGGGATTTATTCTTTTTTCTACTATAATGGACTCGACTCGAGTATACATATTAGTTATGTACCATACGTGATACAAGCTTTGGGTGATCATGTCTCGAAAGAGACATGACTGACGGGCAGTAGATTATCCCGTAGTAGGTTGCCATTGCTTTCTGCGGTAGACTGGTTGCCAACCAAGGTTACAGAACCCAATCTGTCTTGTTATTTAACCCATAACTGGAAGGAAGAGACGGATTAATACCTTCACTAAGGGTATTTGCACATGCTTGGGCGATCATGTCTCAAAAGAGACATGACTGACTGGGCAGAACATTATCCCGCAGTAGGTTGCCATTGCTTTCTGCCAGCCAAGGATATAGAACCCAATCTGTCCTGTTATTTAATCCATAACTGGGGGTAGAGGTAGATTAATACCTTTCCCAAGGGTATTTGTGCGTAAGTGAATGCAAGGAATTAAAATGGAATTCGAACTCGGCTTCCCGATTTGTCGTTCTGTGTCGATATCCGCTGCACCACAACGCACGTCAACCGAGTATACATATACTCCTGCCATAATGAGTTACGGAAGAGGACAGAGAGAAACGTAAAGATCCGTTTGAGTTATCGGAGAGTGCCGGAGACTGGTCCGTAAGATACCGAGAGATACCGAAGTTACACTGAGAATACCGCGTCAGTTTGTCTTAGTAGCTCTGAGCTCCACTCAGCCAGAATAATTACACGGGTATACTATTTCCAACACAGCTTCATTTCAAAGAACTGTTTATATATATATATATATATATATATATATATATATATATATTCCTTACTAATCGTATTTCTGGATTACTAACCTGCTTTCTAATTTGTATATTTACGTTCAATATAACCTATTTTTCTATCTCAAATATCTGTTTTGTTGTTCATTATTTTGATCTATAACAAGAAGATATGACGTCCCTTTATGATATAGGTTATCATGGCCCACCACAATTACTTTTGCCTAATTACTGTTAATTCTCGGGTAGGGTAAGTGGTTTTACGTCGTTTTCCTCCATCGTTTTTGAGTTTCAAGTCTTTACTTCCCAAGATTGGATGACATCCATGGTTAAACAACTTCTTTCATCTTGTTGTTTAAACCATTCTTCTTTTATGTGCCATGTCCTTTCAGGATGTAGGCAATCATGGCTTTCCACATCTTCCTCTTCCTGGTGGCTCTTAGCAAGCTTTCTCCTGTTGCACCATACAACCCTCGTTCCGTCATCCACCTTCAAATATGTTATCCGCTGCCTTCCTCTGTCGCTTTTCCCTCTATCTGGCCTGTTAGTAACAGGTTCCCCAGTCCCTCCTTCCTCATTGCATGTCCCAGGAACTTCAGTTGTCTCTTCCCGATGCTCAGTATTTATTTCCTTTTCGTCTCCATCCTTTCCGAAACCTCGTCATTGCTCACATGCCCGGTTCATGATATCCGCAGCATCCTTCTGTAGAATCACATTTCCGATGATTCAAGTTTTTCCATCATCTTCAAAGATATTGTCCAACATTCACCGCCATATTGAAGAACCGACATCACGTAGCAATCCATTACTCTCCTCTTTGTTTCTAGTGAAATTGTCCTGTTTCTAAATACTTTACTCAAATTCTGGAATGCTACTTTCGCCATGTCAATTTGCCTTCGGATCCCAGTGTCGCACTTTCCGTCTTCTGTTAGAACACTTCCTAGGTATTTAAATTTTTGTACCTGCTTGATTTTAGTGTCCGTCACCTGTAATTGACATTTTGGGCTACACTTTTTGCTGATGACGATGCATTCTGTTTTCTTGCAGTTTATTTCTAGTCCTTTCTTGTCACTGTCTTCCGCTACATTTTGTAGGAGGTTTGTAGTTTCTTTCTGTGTCAGATATCAGCACTGTATCATCTGCGTACCTTATATTGTTTAATTGTGGCCTCCGATGACGAATCCTGGCATAACTTCTCGGGTTCTCAAAATACTCTCGCTGTATAAGTTGAATAGATCCAGTGAAAAGACGCATCCTTGTCTTACGTCCTTTTCAATCAAACCATTACTGAAAGAAAAAGACCAGATCGATTTGAACTCAATCGCCAATTCTACTTCATGCGTCGATAAACAGTATATTACTCATATCGCAATGTAAGCTTAGCTAGACAAATGTTTTGTTAATGTATAACGAATGGATACTTTCTGGACATAGTTTGTATAAGAGGTGAAAATTTGGTGACAGCTGGCATATTTTGGGGCTAAATTAAAAAATAACAAATAATATAATGTTTACAGTTGTTTTTTGTTTTTCCTTTTTTATGAGATACTTACACTGTTTCTTTTTTTTTTTTTGTCAAGAGACTACAATTTGGTTAAAATATTTTTCATTTTAGTTGGCTTACGGCCGTATCACGTTGAATACACCGGGTCTCGTTCGATCACCGAAGTTAAGCAACGTTGAGCCTGGTCAGTACTTAGATGGGTGACCGCTTGAGGAGGATTCCAGATTCCAGATTCCAGATTCCAGGTAAGCGTTTAGTGACTGGTTTGTGTTGTGGTTCAGTGGATATCGGCTCGGAAAGAAAAATCGGTGATCCAACTTCGAAATTCTAGTTGAATACCCTGCATACACTTAAGCACTGGTACCGTTGTGAAAGGTATTAATCCGTCCCTTCCCTCCAGTTATGGGTTAAATAACAAGAGTAGGACTTGGGGACCCTGCCCTTAAAAACAAATCCCAGTGAATCTTGATACTCGAAAAGAAAAAAGTGTTACTAGACACAAAACAATAAATTGTTGAAAGAAAAAGGTATTACCAGAAATAAATAAATAAAATTTAGTTAGCAATAAATGACTCATCGAGGTTGATATGCCATAAAAACCAACCAACGATCATTTTAGGTCTGCTTGGAGATATTTACTGGTCAAACTGAAGTGAAAGCTCATTAATTACACTGTCTATATTCGGACTATTGTCACCATCTTTGTTATTATTATCGCAACGTTTCAATTGTTGTGTCCTACGGCCTTCATCAGGTACATATCGACCTCGGTAACCTGCAGGGAATGAATTTCTGGAATGAGGCGTTATCATTGTTTATATTCAGACGATTGTCCTCATCATTGTTATCACAACGTTTCGGTTGTTGTGTCTTTCCAACTGGATCAAGTTTATATGGACATTAGTTACCTACAGGGAATTAATTTCTGAAATAAGGAGTCATTATTTACATTATTCATATTCCTACGATGTGCTTTGTGGTGCAGTGGATATCGGCCTGGAACTAGAAATCGGGGTGTCGAGTTCAAATTCCAGCTGAATTCCTTGCATTCACTTACGAGCAAATAACCTTGGGAAAGATATTAATCCGTCTCTTCCCTCCAGTAAGGGTTAAATAACAGAACAGATTGGGTTCTATAGTCTTGGCTGACAACAAGACTACTGCAGAAAGTAATGGCAACCTACTGTGCGATAATCTTCTGCCCAGTCAGTCATGTCTCGTATGGCACTTAACTGACTGACTGAATATAATAATTGAAAACATGAATAAGGATTCTACTAGGCATAAAGTGGGGGATTAGTTTTATATTGTTACTAAGTAATAAGCTGATCCCCTACTAATTACTGCTTAATAATATAATACATCTCTTCCTCCTCTAGCTATAAGTCAAATAACAGGACAGAGCGGGTCCTGTAGCCTTGGCTGGCAACCAGTCTACCAGAGAAAGTAATAGCAACCTACTATGGCATTATCTTCTGCCCAGTCAGCCATGTCTCTTTCGAGATATGATCGCCCAAGCGTGTATCACGTATGGCACTTAACTGACTGTCATATTCGTACTATTGTCCTCACTCAACACAGTTTGATTATTGTGCGCTCCGCTCTTCCTCACGTTTTTATCAATTCTACATGAGAACTCTGAACTGAACCCTTTATTAAATATACAGGAGTAGATTGTACACATTCCAGTCTCCGTGTCTCTTTCAGTATTGTAGTATCACACTCCACCTACGTCTATTGTACAGGTGTAGAGGCTCATCGCTTGTTCCCTGTTTAGGATGTGGTTTCCGGCTTTCTCTTTGTTCTTCAGTCAATTTTCCATCGCTGTGACGTGGTTCTTCTCTGTATTTTCTACAATTATATTTATTGCAGTTGTTCTAATGAGGTCTCCTCCTTGGTACAGCAACCCCATGGATTTAAGCTGCTACTAGATTGGCAATTAGGTCTCATCGTTTAATTGTTGAATTAATCAGATAAAACCTTAATTTCTATTCTAATAATTCATTTCCTCGCACTTCTCGCCTGTCGAACTCTCTTCCCGTTTCTCCCCTCCCCGCTACCTACGATCTTCAATATTTTAAATGAAACGTTATTCTTTATTTTCAGTCTTCCTGAAAAATGTTCTTTTTTCTCACTTCTTGTCTTTCATTCGCAGTAAATACTTACGTATTCGAGGCAATGTCGTCTTGCTTGGGGAGAAACGATTTAAAAAAAAACAACAAATAAACATAACATATATTTTTTGGTAGAAACCTTTTCTCTGCCGCTGGAAATGTCTCGTGTTATTGTGAAAGACTAATGGGGGTTTATGAGAAAAGCTTCCAACTTATCTTTATTAGGTACGGTGATTTTTCAGGAGTTACTTTCATCCATTACCGAATTTGGATGTTTTTATTTTCTGTTTCAAAATGGAAATTTATTATTATGTCAATTTTTGAAAAACTTTCTAAATATCTATTGTAAAAAAAAAAAAAATGTGACATTTGTTGATTTTATTTCCTTTTTTTTAAAAACAGTAATGCGTCTTTTTACAGCACAAATATAAATTGTAATATTCAATTCATTCAGTTACTTTCTTGTTATATTTATTATTTGAAAATGTTCTAAAATAAGTAAATCCTTTCCTTATCCTAAGGCGTTCGCTATTAAAAAGAATGTTCGGATGGTTTAAGAGATATCGGCTGTTAGTAAATAATCAGAGATAGGTTCGAATTCTAGTCGTGTTAGTTACATACCCTTACATATTAATATCCCCTGCGAAAGGGATTAATCCATCTCCTCCTCTATGGGTTAATTAGCAGAAATCTGCTGAAGAAATTATTCTTATTTTCAACAAATTGTTAATGGAATAATCATTGGCAAAGTAGAAAAGTACGCTTATAAGCCAAAATATGTGCCGGTTTTAAATAAGGGTTGATAAGCAGACGGGATTTGCGTTGTGGTGCAATGGAGAGCCACTCGGAACGGGAAATCCGAGAGCCGAGTTCGAATTCCAGTTGAATTCTTTACATTCACTTACGCGCAAATACCCTTGGGAAAGCTATTAATTCGTCTCTTCCCTCCAGTTATGGGTTAAATAACAGGACAGATTGGGTTCTATAGCCTTGGGTGGCAAACAGTCTACCGCAGAAAGCAATGGCAACCAACTGCGGGATAATCTTCTACGCGGTCAGTCATGTCTCGAAAGGGACATGATCGCCAAAAGCGTGTATCACGTATGGCACTTAACTAACTGACTGAATATAATAGTGGAAAACATGATTAAGGCTTCTACCGGGATCAGTTTTGTATTGTTATGAAGTAATAAACTGATCCCCCACTTATCAATACTTAATAATATAATACATCTCTTCCTCCTTTAGCTCTGAGTCAAATAATAGGACAGATTTGGTTCTATAG
The DNA here is from genome assembly GCA_037127315.1 of Ascarosepion bandense. Classification (NCBI taxonomy): domain Eukaryota; kingdom Metazoa; phylum Mollusca; class Cephalopoda; order Sepiida; family Sepiidae; genus Ascarosepion; species Ascarosepion bandense. The sequence goes on along the minus strand of JBBBDQ010002051.1, from coordinate 1,285,923 downwards.
CCTTGGGTGGAAGCCAGTCTACCGCAGAAAGCAATGGCAACCTACTGCGGGATAATCTTCTGCCCGGTCAGTCATGTCTCGAAAGGGACATGATCGCCCAAAGCGTGTATCACGTATGGTACTCAACTGAATGACTGATAAGCAGTAAAATAAACAAATGAATCACTACTGAAAACTGTTAGAACGATTAGAGACGCCTTTCTCAAAATAATGACTATTTAAAACACATTCTGAATATTTAAAACACATTCCGAATAATATTAAAATAACAAGGTTTGTCTATCCCATAATATCAAACATCTATCCCATAATATCAAACATCTATCCCATAATATCAAACATGTATATCAGAAGAGTTATTAAGATTCTCCCCTTTAGTCATACTCTTTCTTTCATGCTTGTCTTCTTTTATTTTTCATTCCGTCTTATTTCTTTCTTTTATTCTTTCCTTTTCATTTTCTCTTTCTCCAGACTTTTACTGTTTTTTTTTATTGTCACTTCTCTTTCAGATAAATAAATTTGATATAACCAACGCTGGGATGCTGAGAGATATATTAACAACTAGCAGTATAGCCCTGCGTTGCTCGGGTGTAATAAAAGCTTTAAAACTAATCCATGGTCTTAGAGCTCAGACACTTTGGACGTTGACAGGAAAGACTAAAAAGCAATAGTTGTTTCCAGTTAAAGCGAAAGCGTAGACGGAAAGAAAAATGAATGAATGGAAGTCAAATTTTGATTTCCTGGTATCGATATCAAATAAGTTTTTTTCGCCGTAAACTGAATGTTGAAGGCTAAATAAGTCCTCTGAGTAAATGGTATCATGTCTGAGATTAAGAACTACAATTATACCTACTTAGAGCCAAACCCGAAGCAAAAACTAAAATGAAAGGGCTGAAAAAAAATACGGACATACAGGCAGATAAACAGACACACACACAAACATCTTGCCTTTCATATATATATATATATATATATATATATATTATCGATTTTCGATAATATATATATTATCGATTTTCTGCACTAATGTAAGAACTGCAACCTTAAAACTTCTGAATATCGTTTTTTATGTCTTTGTTTATGAGTGTATCAAATTTGATTAAAATTGGACCACTCCTTTTATTATTATCGATTTTCGATATTTATCGGGGGAACCTCGACACAAAACCTAGCTAAGAACACTGGCAGACGCTTATAGTACAGCTGTGTAAATTTTCCAGAAAGTCGGTTCAGCCGTTTCGGAGTCTATAGGTAACGGACACACACACACACACACACACACACACACACACACACACACACACACACACACACAGTTCAGTTAATAAATAAGTTTAGATATCTAACTAAATTAGAACTCTTTGAAGCCATTTCTGATATTTTTACAATCTTACGCAGACAGAGAATGTTCTTACCTTTGCAGGGCACTTCTCTGACACCTCCTCTAACTGGTTCGTCTTACGCCTTACTCTCCTCTTATCTAATCTTTCACTCCTATATAGCCCCTTGCGCATCAGTGGCGTTACCGCCTTGCATGGGGTGAAATCATAAAAAAAAAAAAAATAAATAAATAAATCGCGATGCATGGTTGACATCTATCATAAAAGATGGATAGGTAGGTAATAACGGTTTCCATGACCTGTACGTTCCCCCCGAACTCAAGCCTATGTTTCTTTGTGTGAGGGTTCACCTAAAATAATTAGTTTATACAGCAGACATTCTTCTTCTTCTATGTGCCTTGTCGTTTCAGGACGTAGGTGATCATTCCACGTCTCCCTATCCCTGGTGGCTCTTAGCACGCTTTCTCCTGTAACAGTATGCAACTCCCGTTCTGTCATCCACCTGATCAGGCCCTTCAAATATGTTATCCGCTGCTTTCCACTGTCTCTTTTTCCCTCTATCTGGCCTGTTAGTATCAGGTTCTCCAAGCCTTCATTCCTCATTGCACGTCTCTTCCCGATGCTCAGTAATAATTTCCTTTTCTTTTCCATCCTTTCCAAAACCTCATCATTGCTCACAGGCTCGATCCATGATATCCGCAGCATCCTTCTGTAGAACCACATTTCAGGTTCTTGAAGTTTTTCTTTATCTTCGATAATATTTTCCAGCATTCACTACCATATTGATGAACTGATATCACATAGCAATCCAGTGCTCTTTTCTTTGGTTCTAGAGAAATTTTCCTGTCTCTTAATACTTTACTCAGCTTCTGGAATGAGTCCTTCACCATGCCAATTCGCCTTCGTTCTGTTAGTACACTTTTCAGCTATTTAAATTATTGTACCTGCTTGATTTTAGTATCCCCACCTGTATTTGGCATTTTAGATTGCTTTTTTTTTTGCTGATGACGATACATTCGGTTTTCTTGAAGTTTATTTGTAGTCTTTTTTCTCACACTCTTCAGCTACCTTCTGTAGGGGGTCTTGTAGTTTCCTACAGTACTGACTGCAGACACGTGCACATTTTATTTTACCCTTTGATCACTCTCCATAGGAAAACATTTATCGATCGTTTACTGCACAAACTACCGATCAACTGTTTGTCTCTTCAGTCTGGTTTACGGATTAGGCAAGATTAAGAAAGTATGAAATAACAAATTAACCCAACCAAATTTTGTAGGTAGATCGGAATCTCTATGGTACACTGTCGTCTAGTTAGTCAGTTACGTGCCATATGTGATACTCGCTTTGGGCGATCATGTCTCGAAATAGACATAACTGACTGGGCAGAAGATTATCCCGAAGTATGTTGCCATTGCTTTCTACGGTAGACTGGTTGCCAGCCAAGGCTATAGAACTCAAACTATTCTGTTTTTTGACTCATAGCTAGAGGGGGAAGTGATGTATTATATTATTAAGTAATAATTAGTAGGGCGTCAGTTTATTACTTCATAACAATATAAAACTGGTCCCCCACTCTATGACCAGTAAAAGCCTAAATCATGTTTTCAACTATTATAATCAGTCCGTCAGTTAAGTGACATACATGTTACACGCTTTGGCGATCATGCCTAGAAAGAGACATGAATTACTGGGCAGAAGATTATCCCTCATTATGTTACCATTGCTTTCTATGGTAGACTGGTTGCCAGCCAAGGCTACAGAACCCAATCTGTCCTATTAGTTAACCAATAAACTACAGCCGACATTAATTATGCAGAAACGCCTGATCAACGTGTCATTGGTTCCTGTGGAACCATTCGACACCGTGTGAGAGTATTTGAAATTGTCCGCCAGTCAATGATCCGACGGGTACATATGTGCGTAGAAGTAAGCGGATGATGTTTTGAACATTTGTTATGATTTGCTGTGTTGAGGTACAACGATGGCATTTTGGACATATATTTGTATAGAACATTTTACATTGCTTTTAGTGTCAGAAACCCGCCACCAAATATTGTATAAGTGTTTATTTTTATTTTCTAGTATCTTGGATTGTACATTTAAAAGCGTCTACAGTAAACTTTAAACTCAATAACTCGAAAATGAAGGAATTGCAGACATACGTCTATAGAGACATTTTACATTGGTTGTTGGTGTCAGGAACCCATCTCCAAATTATTTCAAAAGTATTTTTGATTCAACCTGAATATATAATTATATATTTGTAATCTCTCTTTTATACAAGTTTTATTAAAAAAGAATGACAAGATTTATTTATTTAATTTATTATATATATATATATATATATATATATATATATATATATATATATAACATAATTTCTGGTATATATATATTTTTTTGAATAAAACAGACGTCATTATACTAACCCACACTGAGGAACCTTACGGCCAACACTCTTCAAAGGCTTACGTTGGCTTTATTGTAGATGGTAAATACAGGACAAAGATAAACACCTAAGGATTACTTACAAAAATTTTAATCAATAAATTTTAATTTTGTGTCCTGTATTTATCATCTACAATAAAGTCAACGTAGGCCTTTGATGAGTGTTGGCCGAAAGGTTCCTCATGGGTTAGAATAATGAATAGAATATCTATAGAATATCTATACATATATATAGAAGGTAGAAGGAGGATATATATATATATATATATATATATATATATATATATATATATATATATATATATATATATATATATATGTCCTCCTACCGGGCGCTCATAGCTCAGAGGTAAAAAACGCCGATTGACGCCAATTCAGTTGGGTTTCAATCCTGGCTTAAATGCAATCTGATATCTAAGCATACTGATGAGCTGTGATACGGTGAAATAGATCTGTCTGCGGATGACTATATATATATATATATATATATATATATATACCAGATTTATGACTAAGTGTAAGCAAATCATAAAATACCTATTATGTTCATACAACCATGGCTGAAAACGTTATAATTTCATTTAATTTTCATAACTGCGCGTTCAAAAAAAAATCCCCGTTATGTTCTTAAAAAAAAAACGTTAACAACAGTTATTGTAAATGGCCTGAAGACACTACATGGTAGAAACATAGGTCGTGTAATAACTCGTTTACAAATGAAGAATATATATATATATATATATATATATATATATATATATTCTTCATTTGTAAACGAGTTATTAACCCCCACAAATTACTACTTAATAATATACATCTGTTTCCCCTCTAGCTGTGAGTCAAATAATTGGACAGATTGGGTTCTATAGCCTTGGCTGACAAGTCTACCACAGAAAGCAATGCAACCTACAGCGGGAAAATTTTCTGCTCAGTCAGTCACTTCTCTTTCGTGTTTCACATATGGTACTTAACTGACTGACTGGTATTAAAATCAACAGTCAGAACGATATAAGAATTTTATGTGATCAACATCATCCTATCTTCCAGGAACTATTTCCGGAGGGAAATTCCACATTTTTTTTTGTTTTTGTTTTCACGTGACGCACGAGGCTGGATTAAATATATAAAAAAATTAATTTACAGTCAAAACATGAGGATAAATTGACAACAACCGAAAAATAATATACCTGAAAATGGCCAGGGAAGTGGCGGAAAGTGCTTGGAAAGTAAACAAATTATGGAACACTTTTACACTCCGTATCTCAAGCAAAAAGTAAACATATATGAATACTGGAAAAATAAATCAAAAATTCATCTTCCTGGTTGTTTTTTTTTTAACGAAATATGTTTAAAAGAAAGATTGTCGCCGAGAAAACTGTTTGTACATATACAAGGGGTACACATATGTTGTCGGAAATTTACAGATGTAACGGGTCTCCTGATTGGCTGATTTAACCCGAACCTCGTTTTGAACTTTAGGCGGGCTTTACCAGAGGTTTTATGTTTTTTTTTTCTGATGGTTTTGTTCTCTCCTTTTTTCAGCTAGCACGAACAGTATCGGACATATTGTGCCGCTCCAGATTTTTGTTGCAGCAGGGCCTAAATTGGCGCCCACTTGTCTCGCTATATCGAGACCATCTTACCAATTCTTTGTAATCTTTTAGGCTAATGCCACAACTTTGTAACAGAGAAAATCTCTTGTTACCCTTCTTACCTTAAAAAGGATACCCTATGGGCAAAGCCTTGCCTTCCTAGAGAAAAATTCTCTAAGCACTATCATCTTATACCAAGATAAGAAACTGTGAAAGAAGCTGACCCAGAAGAAAGTTCCTGTACTTCGCGGATCGCAGTTCCTTGTGTCTTTTTCATCCCACTCCTAGACGGAGGATACTATACCAAGCTAAGCAGAGAAAAGAGACTATACCAAGCTACACTGTAGCAGCAAAATTCAGCATATTTTTGCAAGACAAATAAATTGTTTTTTCTATACCAGGTATGTCTTGTTATGTTTGATAATTTCCTTTCACTGCTTAAGCGCTAAGCTATGTGAATATATTTCTCACAATGTATAGTTTGAAATATGCATCTGATGATTGCATAACGCATGAAACTCCGAGTCGTGCGATAGACGT
>JBBBDQ010002051.1:1212500-1277500 GCA_037127315.1 Ascarosepion bandense | reverse complement strand
CCAAGGATATTTGTGCGTAAGTGAATGCAAGGAATTCAACTGGAATTCGAACTCGGCTCCCCGATTTGTCGTTCCGAGTCGATATCCATTGCACCACAACGCACATCACTTAATTAGCATAGCCCTGCTATCGAACCAGGAACGTAGGCTCTTAAGCCTGTCATCTAAACCACTACACCATTTAGACGGTCACACTGTAATAAGACTTATCTAATTTAGTTGCTGCTGCTTTTGAAGGTCTTCCAGTGATTTGGTTTCTGTTGTCTGGTACAGTTCCTTGGGAATGTGTAGCGCCAGTTTGCAAAGTTTGAAGGAGCACCAAGACGTATAAGATGCACTCGCTCAAATTCATTTTAACCATTTGATCTTAGAAAGCGGATTGGATTTTCAATAAGCTCAATTTAGTCAAACATCTTGCGATAACGAGGCTTGGTATAAACGGGAAACTTTTTTTTTTTTAAACCAGATACAACTAAAAGAGCATATTCAACTGCATTCTAACGAATCTATATATGATTTAGGTTCAGTTTTCATGTTTAGTCTCGTATATATATGTATGGTCAGACGAAAAATGCACAGCCCCGCATGGATTGGCCCACAATGGCCGTAGGGTGAGCTACGATCATTTATAAGAATTAAAATCCCCCGCTGCTTTAAATTTGTGTAATGTCTCTCCTGATGACAAGCGCAAGGCTACTCGCGGAAGTGCCGATCGGAGAGTTGCTTTTTGTTTTTTATAATCGTGTCGCCCCAAGCAAGGCATTTTACTGCCACTGTTGAGCAGGGGGTTACATAGGAGGTAAGTTACGAGAAAGAGTGACATGTTACAGGGGATGTCAGGAAGAGGGTAGGGGAAGGATGAGAATACTGATGAGAGTGGAATGGACGGAGAAAGGAGCATGAGAGAGAGGAAAAAGAAAGAGAGAAAAAGAAAGAAAGAAAAAAAGAAAAAAAGAAAGAATCGTAGGATTTTTTTATAATCATATCGCCCCAAGCAAGGCATTTTACTGCCACTGTTTTGCGGGGGGCTACATAGGAGGAATGTTATGAGAAAAGGTGACAGGCTATAGGGGGTGTCAGGAAGTGGATAAGAGAAAGATGAGAATACTGATGAGAGTGGAGTGAACGAAGAAAGGAGCTTGAGAAAGAGAGAGGGAGGATGCAAGTTAGTGAGATAGGAGATGACTATTGACTTTACATTTGAATTCCTGAAGATTGTTGTCTTGAAAGCAAGTAAACGGAAGGGAATTCCACAGGCGGGAAGTGCGAGAGAAGAAGCTGCTGGAGTAGAATTTGTGTTTACAATTTATTGGTTTCGCAGTAAAAGGGTGGGGCCTAGTTGCTAATCTTGTGGCTCGAGTAAATTTTTGTATAGGGGGTACCAGTGAACTAAGTTTATCTGAGCAGAAACCATGAAAGTATTTGTAGAAGAGACACAGGGAAGCTACATTGTGCCGGTGAGAAGGTGACTGTATCCAAGCTGCCAAGTAGGGATGCATCACATTACATATTCTCCATTAGATTTTGTCAAGGAACCCTAGGTGGATAGCAGGAGCACCCGTCCAGATATGGCAGCAATATTCAATGCACGGGTGGATGGTAGGTTTGTATATGTGCAAATACTTCCTGGCCCTGCAAATAGAACCGACCTTCTTAGCAGCGGATTTAGCTATGCTTGCTTTGTTTGCGTGTTTCTTCATACGTGGGCAAGTAACAAATAGTTCAATCTTCTATTCGCTTTTATCTGCTGTCACATCTCAAAGACCTGAAATTTCAAACAAATAAATAAAAAACATCAGGTTAGTTAAGTGGATATGGCTCTCCATTCTCTCCTCTTCTTTATTTTCTGTGAGTTGTCATTCGTTCTCCACCGTTTTGTAATTCAACTTTCTCCTTCTAGACTACTTGCCACCCAAAGCTAGAAAATCAAGTTTACCCTAATACTTAACCCATAACCGAGGGAGAAGTTTGGTCGTATAACTTCCCAATTATAACCGTGCGAAAGTGAATCCACCATATGAGATCAGAGCCTAAATATGACACGTCGATTCCATTTGACGCGTTGGTGATCGCTATGCTACCCGCACATATTTTAAAATAATTTTAAAATCATTTCACCCCACACAAGGTGATAAAGGTATTAAGACGCTCGGGGTAACTTAAAGTGAAATAACCTGAGAAATCTTTACTGCGGAGACCGTAATCTAAAGAGAACAGGGTGCAAGGAGTTGATAAAAAAGCTGATCAGAAGTCATGAAATTATTTATAGAAAAGGTAAAGATAGAAAGAAACGTAAGACAGGGATGCGGATTTTCACCGGATCTATTTAACTTGTACAGTGAGAATATTTTGAGGACCCTAGATGTTATGCCGGGATTTGTCATCAGAGGTTACAATCTGAACAACATAAGATACGCAGACGACACAGTGTTGATTGCAGACACGGAAAAAAAGCTGCAGGATCTCCTACAGAAGATAGCTGAAGAGAGTGACATGAAGGGATTACAAATAAACTGCAAGAAAACCGAATGCATGGTCATCAGCAAAAAGAGCAGCACAAAGTGCCAAATACAATTCATTATGTCACTTAATCTCTAATATTTAGTAATATTCGACTATAATTATTACTGTAGGTGGATAACTAGTTGCGAATCCCAGAAAACAGATTTAACTCTAAAAGTTAAATCTATATCTATATCGATGTGTTGCATTTCGTTATTATAGGAAAATGATTACAAAACCTTTATGTCTTTTTCCACCAATTCCATCGAGAGAATATCAGAGAATTGCTATTTTAATTCAAGGTAGCTCTCGGTAGATATCGACTCGTTATTTTATGATTAAAACATTTGTCTTAAAAGAAAGAAAGAAAGAAAGAAAGAAAGAAAGAGAGAGAGAAAGAGAGAAAGTGAGAGAGAAAGAAAGAGAGAGAAAGAGAGAAAGTGAGAGAGAAAGAAAGAGAGAGAGAGAGAGAGAAAGAGAGAGAGAGAAAGGAGGGCAAAGGAAATAAAACGAAAAAAGAAATAAATTCCATCAAAAAAAGAGATTTTATAAGAACTCTTCAAGAGAATGAAAACCAAAAACAGAAACTTAGCTGATTAGGCACGGCACAAGGTCAAAAGTATGGGGCACCCAGTAAGGATCGAAGTCACTACTCAGTTGTATCTAGCAAGACAAGCTAGATTACACCACGCCGAGGTGCCCAACAGATAAATATATATATATATATATATATATATATATATATATATATATTGTTAATAAATCAGATATTGTATGTGTATTATGTTTAATCATGCACCATTCTAAACATCGTATTTTGGCTTTAATTTCAGGTAAAAACATAATAGACATTCATTATCAGTTATATTTAACAATATATATTTAGAAAATTATCTGCTGCCTTAATACACTATATATATATGTATATATATATGTATATATATATAGGGAGAGAGAAAGAGAGAGAGAGAGAGAGAGAGAGAGAGAGAGAGAGAGAAAGCGAGAAGAAACAAAATGGTTAAAAACGGAATGGAAATACCCGAACGAGTGAGAGAGGAAAACATAGAAAAGAAAGAAAGAAAGAAAGAAAGAAAAATAGAAAAAGAAAGAAGAGAAAAAAATGAAAGTCAAAAGGGTGATGAAGCACGAAAAACGAAAAAGAGAAAAAGGAAATAAACGAGAAAGATGAATAAAGAAAAATGAAAGAGAAAGAGAGAGAGAGAGAGAAAGAGAGAGAGAGAAAGAGAGAGAAAGAGAGAATAACAGCAATGGGATTCGTAAAAAGACAAAGCCAGAGAAAAGAAAATTTAAGAAAGATGAAGAAAGAAAAGAAATATGAAAGAAAGCGAGAGTGAGAAAGAGAGAGAGGGAGAGGTGAATACGCGAGAAACAAAAATTAAAAGTGAAAGAAAAAAGAGACGAAGAAAATGAGTGAGAGAGCAAAAAGATAAAGTAGAAACGGGTAAAAAACATGATTAGAAAGGCAAGGGAGAGAGAGAAAGAGGGAGAGGGAGGACGAGAGAGTGAAAATTACGGTGAAAGCAGAATATAAAAGAAAAGAAAAAAGAAAACGTAAAAGAGAGAAAGAGAGAGAGAAGGGATAGGAGATGAAAGAAAGGAAGAGGCAATTTTGAATCGAAAATAGAAACAAAAAGAAAGAAAAGAAAGAGAAAAGTCAAACTGAAAGAATGAGTAGGGAAAAAGCTATAGAAAGAAAGAAAGAAAGAAAGAAAGAAAGAAAGAAAGAAAGAAACACATATATACTATTTTTTGCCAAGTGAATAATTGTAAATGAAAATAGAATGGTTCTTTTGTTAATACTGCACAATAACATGAGCATCAAATGAATTTATAAATATTTAATAATTACCTATATTGCAGTTTCATCAATGAAAAAAATGAAGAAAATTTAGGGTATTCGGACGAGTTCATATTTGCTTCCTTGCCTTGTAAAATCTTGCCAAGTAATAATAACAGAAAAAAACATTCTATTCTCATTTGGCAATAAATACTAAAAATAGTATGAAATACATAATTTCTTTAAAAACAGCGAGGTTGATCTAATAATTATGGCCGGTAGTGTATATATAACAATATTGATAATATTAATAATAAAAGTGTACATCAAAATAAACATAACACTATTAACTTATACTATTGCAACCAAATACATAATAATTACAGACAAGATGAAACAACAATCAAAAACATAATACGTAGAAATGTTAAATCAATAAATAATAATAAACAAATTAAGCTCATTATATATTATAAAAAATTAAGACAATTGACCTCATAGTCTCTAATAACCCTACAACCACACAACTAAATCCTTTACAGAAAACCAATTTAGTGTATCAATTTACATGCCCGTTCAGATGTTGTATCTCTGGTACTAAAAATAAACACACTACATATATTGGTTTTACTACAATCCCGCTCTCCCGTAGACTTACCTGCCACCTTTCTGATCATAGTTCAATGAAACAACATTTCTTAGAAAAACATAGCCATGTAGGTAATATCAGACATATTTTAGTCAACAATACAATAATCCTCACTCATGCACACAGTAAAAAATAACTTCAGATATTGGAGGCCCTCTACATTAAATCAAAGCAAACCACACTCAATAAAATCACATTTCAATCTAGTGACAACACGTTACATTGTATTTAGACGTATGGCTTTGTTAACATTTCAGTCTCTCATGTGGTATGACGTCATAGAACCGCATTACAAATTTACGACCTGGGTCTGCTATTCTGTGACTGTTATTGTTGCATAGTAATGTTTTATCTCAACAATAATATCTTTTTTGATCGTGGATGTCTTTATGTTAACGTCCCTGTAACCTCTCTAAAAATGACTCACGGGAATCGAAATCTTAGAAGAGCATAATAAAACAAATATCCATATGTTGGAGAATTTTTGTCTTTATTTTCACCTGAAATTAAAGCCAAAATACGATGTTTAGAACAGCTCATGATTAAACATGATAGACATTCATTGTCTATTATATTTAATAGCATATGTCTAGAAAATTACTTGCTGCCTCGATATAATAAATATATATATATATATATATATATATATATATATATATATGTTTCCGTATGAATCCATCCAACACATATATGAATCTATTAACCGCCCGTGTATTGAGTACTGCTTTCACATCTGGTCGGGTTCTCCTGCTATTCACCTCAGCGTCCAATCCAAAATAAAAATCGTCGGTGATGGTGGATTTTATAATATTTCAGTTTAAACTACCTCTCTGAAGATGGCTCATGTGAGCCGAAAGCTTAGAAGAAAACCAATAAATAATTATCCAAATGTTGGAGAATTTTTGTCTTTATTTTCAACTGAAATTAAAGCAAAAATACGACGTTTAGAACAGCTCATGATTAACATAATAGACATCCATTGTCTCTTATATTTAATAGCATATGTCTAGAAAATTACTTGCTGCCTCGATATACTATATATATATATATATATATATATATATATATATATATATATATATATATATGTTATAATCATTGCACCACAAGCAAAGCAGGACAGACATTGAAGCGCAATGTTTTGGAGGTTACAGTTGTTAGAGAAGCAAGCAAACGGAAGGAAGTTCTGCAAACGGGAAGTGCGTGGAAATAAACTATTAGATTAGAAGAGGCGGTTATATTTAACAATTTTGACGGTAAAGGGGTTAGACCTTGATGCCAATCTTGTAAATACAAGTGGTCGGGGTACCCGGGACAAAAAGCTCATCAGAGCAGTTGCCATGAAAATATTTGGAGAAAAGGCAGAGGGAAGCCACAACAGGTCGCTGAGATAATACATGGTGAAAGATAGAAGGAAGGAAAAAGTAAGATAAAGAGAGTGAGAGAGAGAAAGAGAGAGAGAAAGAGAGAGAGAAAGAGAGAGATGGAGAGAGAGAGAGAAAGAGAGTGAGAGTGAGAGGGAGAGGGAGAGAGAAGATAATGAAGAAAAAAGGTAAGGTACTTTTAGAAAGTGAACGAGAGAGAGAAAAAGAGAGAGAGCGAGAGAGAGAGAGAGAGGAAGTGATTCGAAAGAAACCAGAAGAAGAAGAAAAAAACAAGACTGACAAATGACAGACAAAAGGTTTGTTTATTAACGTGAAATTGTGTTTTTGTCAGTTTTCTAGCCTGTGTACTTATATATATATATATATATATATATATATATATATATATATATATGCGGTGTAGATATAGAAGAATCCAAAGGAGTGTCCTGTACATAAAATGGTTGGATAACTCTCTAGGAAAGCTCTAAATATATATATGTATATAAATACATATAGAGGAAATATATGTAAAAATTAAGAGAGACACCTTATTCCATGATTAAGCGGAAGTTAGGCCTATTTCAGGCGAACCATCGTCAGATTCTGTCTTTATTGTACAGAAGATTTTATACGAATGAAATTCACAAATAAAGACCCAAAAAAAACCCAAAACAGAAATAAAAATAAAGATCGCTCCTATAAAACTGAAAATTTAAGAAAAATGCATTATTACATCAGTTAGGCGAGTACACTCACACACACACGTACACACACACACACGCACACACACACACACACACACACACATAGACAAACATATATACATACGCAACATATAATCAAAGAGCATGCGTAAGAACGGATGTCAACTCAAAGTTACTCTATGTAAGTCAGTGAGACTGCTGCTGACACGTCGATTTGGAAAGTAAAAAAAAGTGGTTGGGGAGAGAGAGAGATAGAGTTAAATAAAAAGGGTGTTTTTATGAGAAGTACATAGACTAGAAACAGACAAAAACACAAATACACAAATATATATACGTATATACATATGTTGTGTGTGTGTGTGTGTGTGTGTGTGTGTGTGTGTGTGTGTGTGTAATAGTTTCTACCTGTGTGTATATCTGTCTATATGTGTTTTTTATATGCCGGTGTTAATACTCTATTCATTTCTTTCGTTCTCTTCCTTTCGACACCGACTGCCATTGTGACTCGCTCTCTGTACCGCCAAGAAAGCCGACCACACTACCAACCCCGACCCTAAGCCAAAACTTATCCCCGCCCAACCAGCTCACGGGCCGACCGGCGATTTTAATCAAATGATTGCGATGAGCGATTTCGTTCAGCTGACCTTCGATACCGCATCATTGTGTATAAAAGAAATTCAAATAAAGAAACACACACACACACACACGTTGCACACACAAAATTTTTTTACTATATATATATATATATGTTCATTTTATTCTTTACTTTTACTTTCTTTTCTTTTCTCCAAGATCTATTAAGAAAGCCAACACAACATTCTTGCTTTTCTTCCATATGCTCTTTCTAGCTACGTTGGACTTTCCTGATTCAGGGTTGTTTTCGATTTTCTTTGCTTACCAATATCCAATCCAGGTATGTAGAGATTAACGCTTCATTTACAGTCTTCGACTCTGTAGCTTGGTTCCATAACATGGCTGATGGCAACTAATCAATATCAGTTTCCAGTATCTTAATAAAAGTTCTCGTACAAAGAAATTGATTTCACTCGTTTGACACACTTTTATAGGCTAGTTTTGCTGACCATTGCTAATGTAAAGACGTCAATCCTCATTCGGGACCGCCCTATGACGGTCATGTACATGGCTCGGGCGTGTAAATACGTGGCTACTTTAAAGAAATCGTGATCAAGTAACAATATCAAATATATATATATATATATATATGTGTGTGTGTGTGTGTGTATGTGTGTGTGTCTGTATATATATATATATATATATATATAAATCCAGGTGAAGAGGACTCAAGGTTTTACTATTTTGAGGGCCCCAGCATTTATTTTATTATGAACAGTGCTCAATATAATAAATATTATAGAGCTTAATATTATCATATAATTATGAATTAATTGTACATTGCGACACGGATATTTCTATGTTTCGAGATAGATTCTCTTCATCAGGCAATGTTTGATGTTGGTTGTACAAATGATTTACATTTAAATACAAAAAGCTTCGGTTTACTGTTTATGTATGTGGGAATATATAAAATTTACACATGTGTTTCTTTAACTAATCAGAGTGAAAATGAATTTTGGAATTTGTCCCCAAAAAGAGGAAGAAAAGGAAGAAGGAAAATGAATTCATAACTATATATATATATATATATATATATATATATATATATAATATGTTATTTCCCAATAAGATTGAGCTCTGTAGAGAGGAAAATTTTAAAAACAATTAACACTTTTGCGATTTCTGCGTTACTCTTCATTCTCTCGGTGACTGGCATGTGTATACACTGCACACACACACACACACATATATATATATATATATAACATTCCATGCGCCCATGGCTTAGGGGGTAGGGACTCCAACTGACACCACATCGGTCGAGTTTCGATCCCGGCTGGAAGCAAGTGGATGTGTCTAGCCACACTGATGAGCTGTGATACAGCAAAACAGGCTTGTATATGGATAACTAATTATATATATATATATATATATATATATATATATATATATAATAATAATAATAATAATAATAATAATAATAATAAAATCGACTCTGTACGTATCCAAATCTTAAAATCTTACACAAGTAATTTTTAAGGACCACGAATAACCGGCAGAATCTAAGTCCGTTATTGTCCGCCGCTATAAAGCTTTGGACAATGAGGGGGAAAAAAAAGAACACTGCGGAGCACCGACAATACATACAGTACTTCACAGCAAAGAAAAAAAAACCTCAAACGGAACGAACCACAAAGAAAGAAAAGTGCTCGATACAAAACTAACCAAAAAGGATTAACCAAGAGGCAGTGACGTAGAGCAAAAACACACGAGAAAAAATCGCAAGATCGCCAAGACCTACCGCGGTTTCGCACAAGGGCTCGTCAGCCTGATGGGTTAGTCTTTGATAGGTGTCTATTTATTTGATTAGTCCTTGGTCTGCCTTTGCCCTGACGAGCCGTTGTGCGAAACCGTGGTAGGTCTTGGCGATCTTGCGATTTTTTCTCGTGTATATATATATATATATATATATATATATATATATATATAACCGCACTTTCACCATAACATTCCTTTAGATCTCATTGCAGCTGTTACAGTAAAAACATGGCCGCTCTGCTAGCAATGTGCACCAAAGAAAAACAAAGAGCGGGGATCCTATTTTTCAGAGGGTATGTTAGTGGCTGAAATTCCCTGGAAACCTTTGACATAATATAACGGCAGGTTACTGCAGCGTAGAAGTGTCTATGAGTAAATCAAGAAGTTTAAAAGTAGCTTGTTAATCGCAGCGTAGGTAGATGGAGCAGGCTACCGTCAACCTCCAGACGACATTTAGCAAGTTTAAGAAATATTAATGGCGAGCCGGCGAGTTATTAATGATGAGAAAACCAGTTATCTTAGTATTTAGATCACTATTCTTTCTTCTTCCTTAGTGCTAGCGGAGAATTCAACTTCGATCATGTGACAAACTATGCGCGCGCATGAGCAGAAAGCTGTATAGCAAGCCTATAGATAGGTTGTGGCACTAGTGCTGTTAAATTTTGCCTTAGTTTGTAGTTTCGTAGATAAATGCTAAGAGATTTTGGTATAAATGAATTCTTGATTGTAACATTATGCGTGAATAACTATCAAGAACCAACTCTTACAGCAAACTCTTATCAAGCTATTTTCAAAGATCGCTACTAATTTTTGAGACGTTGTTCCCCATTGATATCCAATGCTACATAACTGAAAATAAGTTTTCCTGAATTTGAGAAAAAATGTTTTCTGGAAAAAAGAGGCAGTTTAAAAAAAAAAGGTTTTATAAATTTCTACCCACTGCAGTACAATATTAAGATTTATACATAATTTATATTATACGTAATATTTATAAAAAAAAAAAACAATGTGTTTTTTCGTTATTTTTTTTTTCATCCCGTGAATTGTTAGAGTCTAAGAGGCACCACGTTTACTGCAGCCACATTATATGTGGTGTTTCTTTGGGCACAGACTGTCTGACGGAGGCCAACTTTCTTTAGGCTTGTTTGAATTCGGAATTTTCTTCTCCTACACCGGTTGCCATTCAAGGCTATGGAAATCAACCCTCCGAATGTGCATGGAATATGTTGACCATGTCCACCATAGTTTATACAAGTCGCATTGAATATTTTGAGCCCTCTGATTGGTATTCCCTTCTATTGGTGAACTATAAAATAAATCAGCTCATGGCTGGCTCACTAGTATACAAAGGTACCCAAAAAACCACAACAGAATACTGTTGTCATATCTGGTCAGGCGCCCCTGCTGTTCGTCTCAGTGTTCTCAAAGGCCTTCAAAAAAGAATCTGTAATGTAATTGGTCCCGACCTGGCATCTCGACTCAAGCCAATTTTCGTCGGCGGGAAGTGGCTTTCCTCTGTCTCTTCTATAAGTATTTTCATGGTTTCTGCTCTGACGAATTTAGGTGGGTCACTGGTGCTCCCTCCACAAGAATTTACTCGTGCAACTAGACTGGCAACAAGGTCCCACCTTTTTACAGTTAGATGAACCAAATGCAGGCGACAATTCTATTCCACCAGCTTCTTTTCCTGCGCTTCCGGCCTGTGGAACTCCCTTCAATATACTTGCTTTTCTGACGGCTACAACACCCAGGAAATTAAATGCAAAGTCAATTCCCATCTGTTACCCACTTGACTCCAGGTTAGTTTATCCTTGGATGACTTATTTGACTCCTATATTGGAAATCGATACCCCGATATCCTATCGGGTCTGATCAAAATAAGGTTTTCAGCCCTTTTATTTTGGTTTTTGCTTTGGGTTTTGCTCTAAGTAGGTATAATTGTAGTCTTAGCCATGATACTAGACTTAGCCATACATCACCTTGTGTATCTTGTTCTTTGCCTTTCTCTCTACCGTCGCAACTGTCTTCACTCCTTTCTCTTTCACCCCTGGCTAAAACTTTAACTCTCTTATGCAGCCCCCTGCACATCAGTGGCGATACCGCCTTGCTTGGGGTAAAATGTTTAAAAAAAATAATGTAGCAATTTCCCATAGCAGGATAGAGAAGAGATGGATTCATTACTTTCTGAAGGGTATTAGTGAATGCAATGGATTCAACTGGGATTCGAACACGGCTCTCCGATTCCCCATTCACTAGCCGTTATCAATTACTCTACCGTCTCGTGTTTATGCACCCTTATATACTATACAATATCAATAATATAATAGCGTCAGAGATTGTATATAGTGGTGGAACATGACTCAAATAAATTATTATCATTGAGATAAAATAGTGCAGCTACCGAAAGCCGAACATAGTTTTTATGTCAGTAAGAGTGATAAGATTATACCAGACATAATTCACAGCCAACTGTAAGCGATATACTAGGAAACACACTAAATCTATATATATAAAAGGCAAGATGTTTGTGTGTGTGTGTGTCTGTCTGTCTGTTTGTCCTTTATACAAATCCACAATTTTTATCCGATTCTTACCAAACTTCCCACAAATATTTTTTAGTCTTCCGGTCAGGTTATGGGTTACTTATCTTTTCTAATTCCCTCCCCACCGATATCGGAAATCGATACCCCCATATCCAATCAGGTCTGATCAAGATCAGGATTTCAGCAATTTTATCGTGTTTCTTGCTGCAGAATTTGCTCTATGTTAGTAAAATTATAGTTTTTAGTCTCAAACATTAGTAGATCTTCTCAGACGACTCATTCCCCCCCCCCCCCGATATCGGAAATTGATACCCTCGATATTCTGTTGAATCTGATCAAAAACCGATATTTTACTCCCGATGGGTATGATAAGTTTTCATTGACTTACTTAGGTTAGTTTATCCTTGGATGACTTATTTGACTCCTATATTGGAAATCCAGCATCTTCTTTTCTCGCAATTCCCACCTGTGGAATTCCCTTTTATTTACTTGCTTCCCCCGACAGCTACAATCTCCAAGAATTTAAATGTAAAGTCAATAGTCGTCTCCTATCTCACTAACCTGCATCCTCTCTCTCATGCACGCTTCTCCGTCCACTCCACTCTCATCAGTATTCTCATCCTTCTCTTACCCACTTCCTGACACCCCCTATAACCTGTTACTCTTTCTCATAATTTTCCTCCTATGTAACCCCCTGCAAAACAGTGGCAGTAAAATGCCTTGGGGCGATATGATTATAAAAAAAAAAATCGATACCACGATATCCTATCGGGTCTGATCAAAATAAGGTTTTCAGCCCTTTTATTTTGGTTTTTGCTTTGGGTTTTGCTCTAAGTAGGTATAATTGTAGTCTTAGCCATGATACTAGTCTTAGCCATGATACTTAGTCTTAGCCATGATACTATTTACTCAGAGGATTTATTTAGCCTTCAAAATTCAGTTTGCGACGGAAAACTTATTTGACATCGATATCAGAAATCAAAATTTGACTTACATCCATTCATTTTTCTTTCAGTCTACGGTTTCGTTTTAACTGGAAACAACTATTGCTTTTTAGTGTTTCGTGCCGACGTCCAAAGAGTCTGAGCTCCAGGACCATGGATTAGTTTTAGAGCTTTTATTACACCCGCGCAACGCACAGCTATACTGCTAGTCACTAAATATAACGCTTAAAGTACCTCATTTTTTCGTTTAATATCATCGCCAATTCTCGATCAAATGATTTCAAATTTTAACAAAATATTTAAAAAACCCAAATTGACTGTGCAAACTTATGAAACCAGGAAGATGGATCGGGCGTCTCAGTGATAATGACAATGTGCTGCTGAAATGACCACAACGTTCTTCCTGACTTGACACTTTTTGATTTTTTTCTATGTGATAGGGTAGGTCTATATCTACCTCTTCTCACAATCCTCGAGGAACTTAGGCAGTTAATCACTGATTTACTCAGAATGGTACACAAGATATGCTCAAGAGTATTTGGTAAGATCTGGATTAACATTTGTCTATATTTCTGAGATGAGGTAGTGCTTACACCATTTAAATTATTCGGACTATTGTCCTAATAATTGTTGCCGTTTGCAAGATGTTTCGGCCGTAATACGCTCCGGCCTTCTTCAGGTGCTAGGAATTTTGAATTGAATCCTTTATTAAGATCACTGGGGTATATCATTCTTATTACTTTGTGCGAATCCTCTTTGGCAGGCGTGAGTTATCTCCCTCTAAACCAAATCTACGTTACTTGTTCACCACTGCTGCAGCCTGGTATTGAACTCTCAACTCTGGGTCATGTCACTTTAACTAACTAAAGTCTACATACTTAAGGACAAGAACAACTGAATTTCTGGGACTTATAAACCTAATCTCCAGTAACAGTTTTTTAACCAGAGTTCATATTACAATTTTTTATGTTAATGGTTTTCTCTAGTTTTTTTTCTTTTTTATGGTATTAATGGTTTTCTCTAGTATTTACGAGAGTTCATATTGCAATTTTTTATGTAAATGGTTTTCTCTAGTTTTTTCTTTTTTTTTTTTGGTATTAATGGTTTTCTCTAGTATTTACGAGAGTTCATATTTCAATTTTTTATGTAAATGGTTTTCTCTAGTTTTTTCTTTTTTTTTTTGGTATTAATGGTTTTCTCTAGTATTT
The DNA here is from genome assembly GCA_037127315.1 of Ascarosepion bandense. Taxonomy (NCBI): domain Eukaryota; kingdom Metazoa; phylum Mollusca; class Cephalopoda; order Sepiida; family Sepiidae; genus Ascarosepion; species Ascarosepion bandense. The sequence goes on along the minus strand of JBBBDQ010002051.1, from coordinate 1,263,391 downwards.
ACGAGAGTTCATATTGCAATTTTTTATGTAAATGGTTTTCTCTAGTTTTTTCTTTTTTTTTTTGGTATTAATGGTTTTCTCTAGTATTTACGAGAGTTCATATTGCAATTTTTTATGTAAATGGTTTTCTCTAGTTTTTTCTTTTTTTTTTTGGTATTAATGGTTTTCTCTAGTATTTACGAGAGTTCATATTTCAATTTTTTATGTTAATAGTTTTCTCTAGTTTTTTCTTTTATTTGGTATTAATGGTTTTCTCTAGTATTTACGAGAGTTCATATTGCAATTTTTTATGTAAATGGTTTTCTCTAGTTTTTTTTTCTTTTTTATGGTATTAATGGTTTTCTCTAGTATTTACGAGAGTTCATGTTGTAATTTTTTATGTAAATGGTTTTCTCTAGTTTTTTCTTTTTTTTTTTTGGTATTAATGGTTTTCTCTAGTATTTACGAGAGTTCATATTTCAATTTTTTATGTTAATAGTTTTCTCTAGTTTTTTCTTTTATTTGGTATTAATGGTTTTCTCTAGTATTTACGAGAGTTCATATTGCAATTTTTTATGTAAATGGTTTTCTCTAGTTTTTTCTTTTTTTTTGGTATTAATGGTTTTCTCTAGTATTTACGAGAGTTCATATTGCAATTTTTTATGTAAATGGTTTTCTCTAGTTTTTTCTTTTTTTTGGTATTAATGATTTTCCTTCGTATTTTTTAATTGATTTAATTGAATAAATTTACCCATTAGTATTTCAAAATATTTTTGTGCAATTTTGCTGAATATATCTGTTAAAATGAGATATCATTTTTATTTTTATTGTCCATCTTTAATTTTTTCTGTCATTTAGACTACAATTTATCCATTGATCCTCTACATACATACATACACGCATATATATATATATATATATATATATATATATATGGTAGTCAGATACTATATATGGTAATCAGATATATATATATATATATATATATATATATATATGGTAGTCAGATACTCGTTTCTGATCACACATGTCTGATTGCCAGGTTAGTCATCCCGTATTGTAGATGCCTGCACAGGCACGTTCCTGCTTGTTCAAAACCAACACAGCCAACGTGTGATATTCACTGCAATTATACTAAGTGAAGTTTAGCTCCAGTTTTTGATAGAGACAAGAAAACGTCTGGCGTGAACAACATTTTGAATCATCGCAAGTGCGCTTAAAATCACACTTAAAATCTCGCCCAAGATAATTTTGAGACTTTGTTCTATTGACGGCCTCGGAACAGTTCCATCTTACCAATTTTAATCACAAGGCCTGGGCCAATCCTTGCTATAATTTTACTTCCAAGAGATTTCGTATAGCACTTTGGCAATTTTAAGGGAGAGCAAATTTACACTAGTATGGGGAATTCATTATATATTTTCAATTTAGTGGTGTTTTGCATTAATTCCGAAAGGTTGTGACACTTAAGGTCTTCAGTCCAGTGCGGCCTTCATACGCGCTCTGCTATTAAGTCATGGAATTAGTGTTTCTCAAAACTCATTTCTTCCCCTCCATATTTAGCAAAAGATTTATAAAAAGACTGCTGTCCATTTACCCCCACCCCCACCCCGTCATCCATCCATACAAATATATGGTCATCAGTCAACGTTTAAGCATGAAACAGTCTGTTGCCGCTGGGTGTTGACCCCAATGTTCACGCAGATAGATAGATAGATAGATAGATAGATAGATAGATAGATAGATAGAACAGGCCAGATAGATAGATAGATAGATAGATAGATAGATAGATAGATAGATAGATAGATAGATAATGAACAGGCCGAGATAGATAGATAGATAGATAGATAGATAGATAGATAGATAGATAGATATGAAAAACCTGAGATAGATAGATAGATAGATAGATAGATAGATATGAAAAACCTGAGGTAGATAGATAGATAGATAGATAGATAGATAGATAGATAGATAGATAGATAGATATGAAAAACCTGAGATAGATAGATAGATAGATAGATATTTATGAACAGAGATAGCTAGATATAAAGGGACTGGTATACATATATCAACAGATAGATGGGAATAGCCATAGATAGATAGACCGGCAGGCAGACATGTCTCTAACAATGTGCATTTCGATCAAAGAATGATAAAATATACTTTATTCGCCAGAATAGGTAAACTAATTAATTCTTTCGTCGTCTTTTCTATTTTTTAACCGAACGATTTAATGTATCAAGCGTTACCCAGGCAACACCCACTTGCCTGGGGCATCTGAAAATTCGATTATGCTTCATGATTAGATTTGATTAAAATCGGTCGCTTTCACATCAAAGCCCAATAATCAACGAGAAGGAACAGGGTGGATGGAGATATAATGAAGTTGAATCTACCGTTCTATCCATAGACCTGGGTGTGGCAGCGCGAGTATAAACCTAAGAGATTTTTAATTTTGTTCCGTAAAAAAAAAAAAAAAAAAAAAAAAAAAACTCGAAAAAACACAAATAGAAAAAAAACATTTAACAAGATCAATAACCGATTTTTTTAGCTCTTATCGATTGATTTCTATTTAAGCTGTGAGGTTTAATCTAGAGTCTTTCAGTTCATCGAACTCTTCTTTTTTTTGTATATTATACCCGACTTTTAGTGGGAAATGTCCTAACGGCTAACGTTAGTAATTGGCAAATTGTTGCTCTTAGAGAAGGCTTGAATCGACACTTCATCTTTTTTCTTCATTTTCATATTTTTCTTCTATATGCCGTTTGCTTTTAGAAGATGGATGATCATGGCCCTGCACCATTTCCTGTCCGTTGTAGCTGTCAGTAACTTTTGTCTTCTTGACATTGCCAAGTTCTTTAGGTATTTTATACGCCACATTGATCTGTCCTTTCAGCATTCTAAATATCCTGCGAGAGTCAAATTTTCTAAGCCGTCTTTCCTCATTATTTTTTTCGAGAAATTTCACGGCCATTTTCTTTTTCTTATTCGAAGTATGTGACCTTTTGTTTCAATTTTCTCTTAAACTTCGTCCATGTTCGCACATTCAGTGAATGATATGCTCAGCATCCTTCTGTAGAATCATATTTTTATTGCCTCAAACCTATTCTTCGTCTCTGATTCATTGCTATATAAGAGGGTCGATATCGAATAACAGTTAAATACATTTTTTGTCTTTGACAAAGTTTTCTTATTTCGTAATATTTGTTAAAACAGAGAATGCAAAGCTTTTTTGTTTGGAACTCTCAGTTAAGGGAGGGAAAACTTGATTTTCTAGCCTTGGTTAAAACGCCACTCAGAAGAAGATCTTCTTCGTCTTCTTCTTCTATGTGCCCTGTCCCTTCAGGACGTAGGCAATCATGGCTTTCCACGTCCCCATACTCCTGGTGGCTCTTAGCACGCTTTCTTCTGTTACACCACACAATCATCGTCATCCACCTGCTCAGGTCCTTCAAATATGTTATCCACTGCTTTCCACTGTCTCTTTTTCCCTCTATCTGGCCTGTTAGTATCAAGTTCTCCAAGCCCTCCTTCCTCATTGCATGTCCCAGGAACTTCAGTTGTCTTTTCCTGATGCTCACTATTAATTTACTTTTCGTTGCCATTCTTTCCAACAACTCATCATTGCTCACATGCTCGGTCCATGATATCCGCAGCATCCTTCTGTAGAACCACATTTCCGCTGCTTCAAGTTTTTCCTTCATCTTCGATGATATTGTCCAACATTCACTGCCGTATTGAAGAACTGACATCACATAGCAATCTACAACTCTCTTCTTTGTTTTTAGGGAAAGTCTCCTGTGTACTTTACTCAGCTTCTAGAACGCGTCCTTTGCCATGCTTCAAATCTCTGTGTCGCATATCTTTTTTTTTTAATCATTTCACTCCGAACAAGGCGGAAATGCCACTGATGTGCAAGGGGCTACATAACTGTAAAAAGATTAATTAGAAAAGAGTGAGGAGTACAAGCTAGTTAGAAAGGAACAATAAAAAGCTGAGAAAGCAGGTGCGATGACAAGATACATAGGTGGAGAGAAAGGGAAGGTTATACGGGGGTGGGGAGAGAGCTAGAGTCCAGTGGTTAGTAGATGAGTATTGACTTTGCATTTAAATTTCTGGAGGTTGTAGCCGTCAGGAAAGCAAGGATACTGGAGCGAGTTCCACAGGCGGGAAGTGCGAGAGAAGAAGCTGCAGGAGTAGAATTGTCGTCTGCATTTGGCTAACCTGACTCTGAATGGGTGGGACCCAGTTGCCAGTCTGGTTGCACGAGTAAACACCTGTTGAGGAGGCACCAGTGAATTAAGTTCGTTGGAGCAGAAGCCATGAAAGTATTTATAGAACAGACAAAGGGAGGCCACATTTCGACGGTGGGGAAGTGGCTGCAGTCGAGCCGCCAGATCAGTACCTATCACATTACAGACTCTCCTTTGGGGCCTCGTCTTCTGTTAGAATAATTCCTAGGTATTTAAATTACTGTATTAAAAGTACTGTATTTATTTACGGATGTGCGTTGTGGTGCAGAAGATATCGATTCGGAACGAGAAATCGGGGAGCCGAGTTCGAATTCCAGTTGAATTCCTTGCATTCATTTACGTGCAAATATCAATATCCTCAGTGAAGGTATTAATCCGTCTCTTCCTTCCAGTTATGGGTTAAATAACAGGACGGATTGGGTTCTATAGCCTTGATCATCGGCAACCAATCTACTGCAGAATGTAATGGTAATTTACTGCGGGATAATCTTCTGCCCAGTCAGTCGTGTCTGTTTAGAGACATGATCGTCCAAGCGTGCATCACGCATGGCACTGAACTGACTGACCTCGGTTCAGAATTAGAGACAAACTACATGTAATAAATTTGGCTAAAAATTGATTTGAATTCTGTTTTTGTTATATTGGATAGGGGATTAGGCAGGTGGAGTCGCTTTACATTTTTTTATTCTTTTTTTTTTTCCTTAAATGTGCAATTAATTCACTTTTGAATTAATACCGGCAGGTGAATGCTTACCGCTAAAGGAACTTCTTTTTTATGACTGACAGTAAAATTGAGAAATAAGGAAAATTCGTTACCCAAAGAAAGGAAAAATAAATATTAGGGGCAAAATAATTACGGAAGTGAAACCGAGCCGGGGATTGGCATAGGAATAATGCGTTGAGAGAATTGTCTGGTAACTTCTGTATAACCACTAATCGACTTTGGAGATAATATGTCGGTAGCTTTTGAGTACAATATAAGATAATTTTAACAAATACTTGAATCTATTTTGATTTCGGCATAGTTTTCACCACCAAAGTAATTTTTTGCATCGATCAAAACATGATAACAAACATGAACGGTTGCTCAGTTAAATATGACCGGTAGAACCGACCAAATATGTGTTATTTTGTGTTGAGTATTACATAGGGAGATTGAAATAAATATGTGAAGAAGAACAGACCAACAGAGTTCCAAGATATGTTCGTAGTTATTGATTAATTTGCAGACCAGAATCATCTGAGTTCTAATTTCTTAATAACACGAAGAAGCAGTCATCATGATATAGATTTAAGGATGTGCGTTGTGGTGCAGCGGATATCGACTCGGAACGACGAATCGGGGAGCCGATTTCAAATTCCAGTTGAATTCCTTGCATTCACTTACGCACAAATACCCTTAGAAAAGGTATTAATCTACCTCTACCCCCAGTTATGGATTAAATAACAGGACAGATTGGTTTCTATAGCCTTGGCTGGCAGAAAGCAATGGCAACCTACTGCGGGATAATATTCTGCCCAGTCAGTCATGTCTCTTTTGAGACATGATCGCCCAAGCATGTATCACGTATGACACTTAACTGACTTATCAAGAAAATAAAGATAAACGTTTGCTGTAAAGATTCTTTGCTCATACCAGATGCTGAGAATTTTGATCATTCTATGATTTTTGGGAATTTCTTAAAAACAGTGGGTATCGGAGTTTTTATGTATTGAATGTACGCAAGATTTTGCAGGTTCCTAATTAATGTATTCCGAAATATTAAGCGTTTTTGTTTGTGTTGCGTCGTATAAAATTGTGTTCAAACATTATGGAGAAAAGGTTAATAAACTTTTAGAGAATTAATTATGGTCCCGAGATCTGTATCCAGTGAGAATCATAGGGATACCACTTGTATCGCAACGAAAATGGTATCCCCGGTCTCACCATGCTGCCCTGCTAATTTTGTGATGGGTATATGGGGATGTCTGGTGCAGTGGATATTGACTCGGAACAACAAATTGGGGAGCCGAATTCGAATTCGAATTGAATTCCTTGCATTCAGCTACGCGCAAATACCCCTGGAAAGGTATTAATCCCTATCTTTCCTTCAGTTATGGGTTAAATAATAACACAGATAGGGTTCTATAGCCTCGGATGGCAACCAGTCTACCGCAGAATAAAATGGCAATTTACTGCGAGATAATCTTCTGCCCAGTCAGTCATGTCTCTTTTGAGAACTGATCGCCCAAGCGTGTATCACGTATGGTACTTAACTGACTGACTGAATATAACAGTTGAAAACATGATTAAGGCTTTTACTGGGCATAAAATGGGGGATCAGTTTTATATTGTTATGAAGTAATAAACTGATCCCCCACTAATTACTACTTAATAATATAATCCATCTCTTCCCCTTTCTAGCTATGAGTCAAATAACAGGACAGATTGGATTCTATAGTCTTGGCTGGCAACCAGTCTACGGCAGAAAGCATTTGGATAATTTTTTATTACGTTGGTTCTAAGCCTTCGGCTCACATGAGTTACAAGATTACAAATGTTCGAGAATTTTTGTCTTTATTTTCACCTGAAATTAAAGCCAAAATACGATGTTTAGAACAGCTCATGATTAAACATAATAGACATTCATTGTCTCTTTTATTTAACAGTATATGTTTAGAAAATTATTTGCTGCTTCGAAACGATATATATATATGCAGCGTGCATAAGGTATTTGAGAACATATTACTATAACAGCAAAATATACGACATTATATTTTCAAAAGTTCGAAATTATCAATGGCAGATCCTATGCTTTCACACTAAATAAAGAACAGCGAAGCGCGAGCCGTTGGCCTGGATATTTCTAAAGCATTTGATAGATGTGTTCTGACAGAGGACAGAAAGTGCAACATTGAGATCCGAAGGCGAATTGATCTGGCCAAAGATGTATTCCAGAAATGTGAATAGAGTTTCGAGAGACAGAAAAATTTTACTGAAAACAAAGAAAAGAGAACTGGATTTTTATGTGATATCTGTCCTTTCAAATGGCGGGCGAACGTGGGAAATCAACTGCAATTGAAATGTGGTTATACAGAAGGATGTTGAGGATATCACAGTTCGAACATGCTAGCAGCATCAAGGTTTTGAAGAGGATGGAAAATCAAAGGAAACTGATACCCAGGAAAAGGCAGCTGAAGTTTCTGGGACATGTAGTGAGGGGTGAGGGCTTTAGAGAATCTGATTCTCACGGGACGGATAAAGAAAAGGAGAGACAGGGGAAAACAACGCGTGACATGCTTGATGCACTTGAGCAAAATGGATGGCGGAACAGTGTTTGAGAAAAGTAACCAGAGAAGGAGTGTTCAGACCTACAAGTGATAGGGAGACGTTGGGAGACGTTGGGAGACGTTGGCAGACAGGGCACAAAGAAGAAGAAGAAGAAGAAGAAGAAGAAGAAGAAGAAGAAGAAGTTTAATTTTCAAAAGCCCCACCACCACACACACACACACACACAACAGAAAACAAAACAAAAAACAAAAGAAAAACAATAAAAAAATTAAATGAAGAAAACAGTGGTAAGGGTTCGCCTGCCGGCCAAAAGTGAATTGCATGCACTTGTAAGGAAAAAGAAAGAATTTAAAGCAATTCCTCCTGTCTAATGCCTAATAGCAGAAACAGAATTTAAATTAATTCTTAGCCAAATTTATTACATGTAGTTAGTTTAATGCCCAGCAGTTTCACTACGAAGTTTCTCCTACCAAGAAACATTATTTACGACACAAGCAATTATAGCGTGATTGAAGGACACTTTAACGTGGTCTAATGTTATATAACTTGTTTACTTTAACAAGCTAAGGCAAAATGGTAAGTTGGGTCCTCACTGAGTACTACTTTCTCGTATTTGTGCCACATCTAAGCTGTGTTTAGCAAATCACGCCATGACACAGATAAATAAACAATAATGGAGTAAAACCCATTTCTTGTCGATTTACAGATAGTTAAACAATGCAAGGCAGAAGCGCCACTCAAGATAGAGTATTGAAAGATTGAAAGAGATTGAAATAAATATGTGAAGAAGAACAGACCAACAGAGTTCCAAGATATGTTCGTAGTTATTGATTAATTTGCAGACCAGAATCATCTGAGTTCTAATTTCTTAACAACACGAAGAAGCAGTCATCATGATCTAGATTTAAGGATGTGTTTGTGGTACAGTGGATATCGGCTCGGAACGAGAAACCGGGGAGACGAGTTCGAATTCCAGTTGAATCCATTGTATTCACTTACGCGCAAATACCCTTGGGAAAGGTATTAATCCGTCTCTTCTTTCCAGTTATGGGTTAAATAGCAGGACAGACTGGGTTCTATAGCCTTGGTCGGCAACCAGTCTACCGCAGAAAGCAATGGCAACCCACTGCGGTATAATCTTCTGCCCAGTCACTCATGTCTCTTTCGAGACATGATCGCCAAAGCGTGTATGACGTATGGCACCTAACTGACTGAATGTAATGAATGTGCGTTGTGGTGCATTGGATATCCTCTCGGAACGAGAAATTGGGGGGCCGAGTTCGAATTCCAGCTGAATTCATTGCATTCACTTAGGCGCAAATACCCTTGGGAAACGTATTAATCCTTCTATTCCTTCCAGTTATGGGTTAAATAACAGGACAGATTGGGTTCTATAGCCTTGGTCGGCAATTAGTCTACCGCAGCAAGCAATGGCAACCTACTGCGGGATAATATTCTGCACAGTCAGTCATGTCTCGAAAGAGACATGATCGCCCAAGCGTACATCACGTATGACACTTAACTGACTAACTGCGTGTAGTGAAACGAAAAATCGGAGAGCCGAGTTCGAATTCTGCTCAAATTGTTGTCTTTGGCCTCAAAATCACGCCATAACACAGATAAATAAACAATAATGGAACAAAACTCATTTCTTGTTGATTTACTGATAGTTAAACAATGCAAGGCTGAAGCGCCACTCAAGATAGAATGTTACTAGGGGAGATCGTAAAAAAAGAATAATGGGAAAATAAGACTATTTTGAGGGCGAGTAGGGTAGATATCGGTTGATCAAGGACTTAAAAAGAACCAGATTGTAATTTCCTGGAGAGCATTCTCTCGGGAGGTTGTTCCACAAAGTAACATTTGGAATATAAACACGGCATAACAGTTTCGAGTTGTGAAGATCTGAACTGGCGGCACAAAGTAATGTAATTCGTCTGCCATAGTCACGGCGATATTGTTGATCTTTCGTCTCTGAGACAGAGGTTGGAAGATGGTGATTAATTCATCAACCAAAGGGTCCTTCAAACTCTGTCGCGGCTAGAGAGTGAAGATTGAGAGTGAAGATTGAGATAATTGTAATCTGCACTTAATAGAAAAATTAGAATATTAAAATATCATAAGAAAAAATTAACTTCCTAACATACGTAACGAGTTGATTAGCAAGTGTCTCCATGGAAGTAGATTTAAACTCCCTTAATATGGTATTAATTATTCTCTTCCTTCCAATTTAATTGTTATATTAATTTTTAGCCTAAATTATTTGATACCAGTTCGAATTTAAATTTATACAGGTGATACCTTTAATAGTTTTTCCTACAGCTACCCTTGACCTTTCTGGTAAGCTGCTATCCTCCACTCCCTTGTTTAGCAAGTTACTATTCTCCCCACTTCTTTTTTCTAACCAACCTTCCTTACCTTTTTCTTGTCTTAACTAATCTTTTGTCTGGTCACGATAGTACTTTTTGTTTTAAGTCCGGCTGGGGTTGAATAATGCGTGTTCTAGGAACACGTTGAAATGGCTACTGTCAAATGTAAACTTTTCTAATTATTATATGACAAATCTAGAAAATAAAATAATTAATGACAACAATAAACCCTCTATATATGTAAGATATATAGATGACATCTTTGTTTTAGCTAAGAATATCGATCAAATTAAATATCTTAAAAACAAATTTGAATGTCACTCCGTCCTCAAATTTACATTAGAACTTAATATTAATAACAAACTCCCATTCCTTGACGTATTCATTGATTCTAGCACACATAAATTTACTACTTTTCTATATAGGAAACCAACTAGCATAAATTCGTGTCTTCTTAATTATAATAGTGAATGCCCCCAACGATATAAGTTAGCTGTTATAAAAAACTTACTTCAACGCACACAAATGATATCTTCTTCCAAATCTATATTTTATAAAGAATTACACAACATTAAGCAAACACTAGTCAATAATGGATTTCCTAACTCCGTTATTGATCAACAAATTAAAATGTATCTCAACAAACTTAACAATAGCTCTAACAATAATGATAATATTAATAATAATGGTTTACATCAAAATAAACATAACACTATTAACTTATACTATTGCAACCAAATACATAATAATTATAAACAAGATGAAAAAACTCTCAAAAACATAATACGTAGAAATGTTAAACCAGTCGAAAGTAATAATCAAATTAAACTCATTATATATTATAAAAAGTTTAAAACAATTGACCTCATAGTCTATAATAACCCAACAGGCACTAAACTAAATTCTTTACAAAAAACCAATGTAGTGTACCAATTTACATGCCCATTCAGAGATTGCATCTCTGATACTACTCAAAAACCTAGTACATATATTGGTTTTACCACAACCACGCTCTCCCGTAGACTTACATGTCATCTTTCTGATCAGAGTACTATTAAACAACATTTCTCTGAAAAACATAAACATGTAGGTAATATCAGACAGATTTTGGTCAACAATACGGTGATCCTTACTCATACACACATTAAGAGGAACCTGCAGATATTGGAGGCCATGTACATCAAATCAAAACAACCAACACTCAATAAAATCAACTTTAAAACAGGAAATAACATATTACATTGCATTTGACTACATGGTTTTGTTGTCATTTCGCGCTATCCCGCGGTGTGACGTCATAAAACCGCATCGCAAACTTAAGAACTGCGTTTATTATTTTTGGTAACTATTGCTGTTGCCAAGCGGAGTTTTATGTCAACACAAAATAAAATCGTCGGTGATGGTGGATTTTATAATATTTCAGTTTAAACTACCTCTCTGAAGATGGCTCATGTGAGCCGAAAGCTTAGAAGAAAACCAATAAATAATTGTCCAAATGTTGGAGAATTTTTGTCTTTATTTTCAACTGAAATTAAAGCAAAAATACGACGTTTAGAACGGCTCATGATTAAACATAATAGACATTCATTGTCTCTTATATTTAATAGCATATGTCTAGAAAATTACTTGCTGCCTCGATATACTATATATATATATATATATATATATATATATATATGTTTCCGTATGAATCCATCCAACACATATATGAATCTATTAACCGCCCGTGTATTGAGTACTGCTTTCACATCTGGTCGGGTTCTCCTGCTATTCACCTCAGCATTCTTGACAAAATCCAACGGAGAATCTGTAATGGGATACCCGACTTGGTAGCTCAGCTGCAATCACTTTCTTACTGACTTAAGGTGGCCTCCCTCTGTCTCTTCTACAAACCCGTTCACAAACACGGCTACCTCTCCGGCTAGCTTAGCTCCTTGGTGCCAACTTTGCGTGAATTTACTCTAGCTACTAGACTAGCAACAAGGTTCCACCCTTTTATCTCCTTCTTCTTCTATGTACCCCGTCCCTTCAGGACATAGGCGATCATGGTTCTCCACGTCTCCCTATCCCTTTGTGTCTCTTAGTATGTTTGCTCCTGTTACTTCTGGCAACCCCCGTTCCGTCATTCACCTGCTCAGGCCCTGCAAATATGTTATCCGCTGCCTTCCTCTGTCTCTCCTTCCTTCTATCTGGCCTGTCAGTATCAGGTTCTCCAAGCCCTCCTTTCTTATTGCATGTCCCAGGAACATTAGCTGTCTCTTCCTGATGCTTAGTATTAATTTTTTTTTTTGTTGCCATTCTTTCCAACACCTCATCATTGCTTGCATGCTCAGTCCACGATATCCGGAGCATCCTTCTGTAGAACGCTGCTTCCCGTTTTGTCCTCATTTTCGATTATATTGTCAAGCATTCACTGCCGTATTGAAGAACTGATATCACATAGCAATCCAGCATTCTTTTCTTTGTTTCTAGTGAAATTTTCCTGTGTTAGTACTTTACTCAGCTACTGGAACGCGTCCTTTGCCATGCCAATTCGTCTGCGGATCTCTGTGTCGCACTTTCCATCTCCTGTTAGAACACTTCCTATGTATTTAAATTTTTGTACTTGTTTGATTCTGGTATCCCCCACCTGCATTTGGCATTTTGGGTTGCACCTTTTTGGTGAAACCAATAAAATGTAACCGCATCTTCTATTCCGAAAGCTTTTCTCGCACTTCCCGCCTGTAGAATTACTTTCCGTATACTTGCTTCCCTGACAGCTACAATCTCCAAGAATTTAAATGTGAACTCAATTGCCATCTCTTATCTTTTTGAATCACATCCTTTGCCCCATGTTCGTTTCTCCGTCCACTCTACTCTCATCATCTCTCGACACACCAGTATTCTCATCTGTTTCTTACCCATTCACTGACACTCCCGTAACTAACTTGTTCCTCTTTCTCATCATTTGCTTAGTATGTAACACCAGTAGCAGTAAAACTGCTTTGCTTGGGATGAAATGATCATCATATATATATATATATATATATATATATATATATATATATATAATAACTAAATAGACTCTGTAAGTATTTAAGTTGTAAATTTATACTAAGATAAACCTTTAAAAAAACCATTAACAAACAGAACCTAATTCCGTTACAATCCGGTGCACTGAGGCGTCGGATGAATGGGGAGAAAAAAAAGAAATCCACGGAATAAGAACAAAACATTCAATACTCCGCAGTAAAGAAAAAAAACCCAAACGGAACCAACCACAAGAAAAAGTGCTCGATACAAAGTACAAAAGATATACAAAAGTAGAGCAAAGACACACAAAAAATCTCAAGCGAGCCAAAACCTACCGCGGTTTCACACTACGGATCGTCAGGGCCCTGTGAAACCGCAGTAGGTTTTGGCTCGCTTGAGATTTTTTGTCTATATATATACATCGTACATCGAATATCTCAATATATATATATATATATATATATATATATATATATATATAAAACTAGTTTTAGTAATAAATGTCTATGTATTTAGCGGGTAATGTAAAATTTTTCTCACTCTGCATTTTTTATTCACTCTCCTATATATATATATATATATATATATATATATATATATATATATATATATATTGATATATTGGCCGCGTATAATGATATGCGCTAAAAAGTCTGCCTACTTCCACCGAACGCCCATAGCCCAAGGGTAGAGTCGCCGACTGACGCCATTTCTGTCGGGTTTCAATCCTGGTTAAAAAAGCAATCGGAGTCTAACCGTACTGATGAGCTGTGATACGGCGAAACAGATCTGTCTACGGATGACAATATACTATATATATATATATATATATATATATATATATATGTTTCCGTATTAGTCCATCCTGCACATATATGAATCTATTATCCACCCGTGTATTGAATACCACTGTCACATCTGGTCGGGTGCTACTGCTATTCACCTCAGGGTTCTTGACAAAATCCTGACGGAGAATCTGTAATGTGATACCCGACTTGGTATATCGAACCTCAAGTGGAATGATTATATCTAATTCATTGCTAAATCCGCTGCCAAGAAGGTCGGTTCAATGTGCAGGGCTAGGAAGTTATTTCCCGTCTGAATCCATCCGCCACATATATAAATCTACCATCCGCCCGTGTATTGAATACTGCTGCCACATCTGGTCGGGCGCCCCTGCAAGGCCAGTAGGTTACAATGCAATCGAATAACTCTGCAATGAAAATATTACTCATGAAAATATTTTTGTATCTATAAAAATTTTGTCATTGTGTAATGAAGCCTTTTCGAACATTCGATTTGTTTGTTTTGTTTTCTTCAAAGAAATTTCCAAATGCCAAAGAATGGTTCGTCGGCCGCCCATCCATTGGCTATTTGTGGAAATCTGCCAACTGGAACAGCCGGCGATATGAATTATATTCGTCATCAATACAGTCGATATTTTCGTGTAACTATTTCGAATTTGTGATTTCTATTCAACATGGATGCCAATGCATCTCTCCAAATATCTTCATCTTTGCTTCATCGCTATACAATATTTTCTTTTGTCAAATTAAACTTAATTTTTTTTAATGTTCGTACATCGAATATCTCAATATATTTATAAATGGAACTTTTTCTGTGAATGTGTGTGTGTGTGTGTGTGTGCGCGCGCGTGTGTGTGTGTGTCCGTTACCTATAGACTCTGAAGCGGCTGAATCAATTTTCTTGAAATTTTAGAGAGTTGTACTATAAGCATCTGCGAGTGTTCTTAGCTAGGTTTTGTGTCGAGGTACCCCCGATAAATATCGAAAATCGATAACGAAAAAATCAGGTTATAGAAGGAGTGGTCCGATTTTAATCAAATTTGATACACTCATAGACAAAGACATAAGAAACGATATTCAGAAGTTTCAAGGTCGCAGTTCTTATAATAGTGCAGAAAATCGATAATATATTTATTTATAAAAGGCAAGATGTTTGTGTGTGTGTCTGTTTATCTCTCTGTATTTTTTCAGCCCTTTTATTTTAGTTTTTGCTTCGGGTTTGGCTTTAAGTAGGTATAATTGTAGTTCTTAGTCTCAGCCATGATATCATTTACTCAGAGGACTTATTTAGCCTTCAAAATTCAATTTACGACGAAAAATCTTATTTGATATTGATACCAGGAAATCAAAATTTGACTTACATCCATTCATTTTTCTTTTAGTCTACGGTTTCGCTTTAACTGGAAACAACTATTTGCTTTTTAGTTTTTCGTGCCAACGTCTAAAGAGTCTGAACTCCAGGACCATGGATTAGTTTTAAAGCTTTCATAACACCCGAACAACGCCGGGCTATACTGCTAGTCTTATTATAACTCAGTCTGTTCCTCTGTTATTTAGTAATGTACTCTGCGCTGTATACGTTGCCACTGCCACAAATAAATAATGAACCATTCCATTCTGATTGCGAGAAAAGGTGGAAGGTAAAGATATGTCACCGATTATCTGCTCAATAAAAGATTCTATGTGCCCTGTTCTTTCGGGACGTAGGCGATCATGACTTTCCATGTCTCACTATACCTGGTAGCTCTTAGCACGCTTTCTACTGTGACACCACACAACCCTAGTTCTGTTATCCACCTGATCAGGCCCTTTAAATATGTTATCCGCTGCTTTCCACTGTCTCTTTTTCCCTCTATCTGACCTGTTAGCATCAGGTTCTCCAAGCCCTCCTTCCTCAATGCATGTCCCAGAAACTTCAGTTGTCTCTTTCTGATGCTCAGTTTTATTTTCTTTTTCGTTTCCATCCATTCCGGCTTACGGCCCTATCACGTTCTCGCTCGTTCACCGAAGTTAAGCAACGTTGAGCCTGGTCAGTACTTAGATGGGTGAGCGCTTGGGAATACTAGGTGCTGTAAGCGTTTAGTGACGGATGTGCGTTGTGGTGCAGTGGATATCGGCTAAGAAAGAGAAATCGGTGAGCCGAGTTCGAATTCCAGTTGAATACCTTGCATTCACTTAAGCACTAGTACCCTTGAGAAAGGTATTAATCCGCCCCTTCCCTCCAGTTATGGGTTAAATAATAGGGGAGGACTTGGGGACCATGCCCTTAAAAACAAATCCCAATAAATCTTGATGCTCGAAAAGAAAAAGTATTACTAGACACAAAACCTTTGTAAAAAAAACAACAATAAATTGTTGAAAGAAAAAGGTATTACCAGCAATAAATAAATAAAATTTAGTTGGCAATAAATGACCCGCCGAGGTTGATATGCCATAAAACAAAACAACCAACCAACCATCCATTCCAAAATCTCATCATTGCTCACAAGCTCGATCCATGATATCCGCAGCATCCTTCTGCTAAAAAATGAAAAGATAGAAAGAATAAATTTGAATACATCAAGTATTTTATAATTCAGTCTGTTTCATCGTTCTTTAGTAAATAAGTTAGACTGCGTTTTATACTCTGTCACTACCATAGATAAATAATAAACCATTCCGTTTTGATTCTGAGAAAAGCAGGAGGGTAAATATGTCACAGATGCTATCTGCTCATTGTAAGAAAGAAACTTATGAATGAGTTAAGAAAAGTGGAAATTGAAAAAATGTTTTCAGTCATTAAATTAAGAATAATGAATGACATCCTTTCATGACATAGAAAGTTGTGAAGGTTAATGATCGTCTATCTCATAAGTCGTGGTTTTATCCCATTGCTCAGGCCTCTGCTCTGCCATCCATTCACACAAGCTCGTCAGATAAGTAACTCACTGCCTTCCCCTACATCTCTTTTCTTAAATCTGATCTTTGAGAGTTAAAGTTGCCAAGTCTCGCATCCTCGTTCTTCTTCTTCTTCAGGACGTAGGCGATCATGGCTCTCCACGTCTTAGTATGTTTGCTCCTGTTGATTCTGGCAACCCCCGTTCCGTCATCCACCTGATCAGGCCCTGCAAATATGTTATCCCCTGCCTTCCACTGTCTCTCCTTCCTTCTATCTGTCCAGTCAGTATCAGGTTCTCCAGGCTCTCTTTCCTCATTGCATGTCCCAGGAGCTTCAGTTGTCTCTTCCTGATGCTCAGCGTCAATTTCCTTTTTGTTGCCATTCTTTCTAACACCTCGTCGTTGCTTGTATGCTCAGTCCACGATATCCGTAGCATCCTTCTGTAGAACCACATTTCGGCCGCTTCCAGTTTTGTCCTCATTTTCGATGATATTGTCCAGCATTCACAGCCGTATTGAAGAACTGACATCACGTAGCAGTCTAGCACTCTTTTCTTCGTTTCTATTGAGATTTTCCTGTGTGTTAGTATTTTGCTCATCTTCTGGAACGCGTCCTTTGCCATGCCAATTCGCCTTCGGATCTCCGTGTCGCACCTTCCATCTCCTGTTAGAACACTTCCTAGGTACTTAAATATGTATCCAAAATGTTTTATCTGTATTTTCCTGATTCTGAGCAGAAATGTTCTTTTGGTTGCCAAATTCTTTTAGTTTGCTTTCTTGCTTTGTACATGGAATTTTCACTGTCCTTCTCTAGATGTATTCATTTTGAGGTTCTCGACAAAATCTAAAAAAGGATCTGCAATATGATTGATCCTGAATTGGCAACCCGCCTTCAGTCACTTTCTCACGGACATTATGTGGCTTCCCTCTGTCTTTTCTACAATTATTTATATGGCAAATGCTCTGAAGAGCTTTTTTACCAGGTTCCCCGACCTCGTGTATTTACGCATGCTACTAGATTGACAGCAAGGTTCCGCCCTTTTACCGTCGAAATAGTGAATTGTAACCGCTTCTTCTACTTAACAGTTTTTTTTCTCGCATTTTCTCTTTGTGAAACTCTTTTGTTTGCTTGCTTTCCTGATAGCTACAATCTCCAACATTTTAAATGCAACGTCAATTGTGATTTTCCATATTCATCATTCCCGACCATCTCTTATATTTTCTTCAACATCTCCCGTACTTTGTTTTTTTTTTTTTTTTATCTCACTGCAACCCCCTGCGTATCAGTGGCAGTCCTGATTTGCTTGGGCACTAAATTATTATATATATAAAAAGAACCATATTTCTGCTGCATCTTGTTTTTCCTTCAGCCGTGGAGAGATTGTCCACCATTTACTGTCATGTAAGAGGAAGAATATCACATAACTGATTCGTCCTCTACAATGTGCCGTGTCCCTTCAGCACGTAGGCGCTCATGGCTTTCTACACCTCCCTATCTCTTGTAGCTCTTAACATCCCTGCTCCTGTCACCGCACCTAACCCTCATCGTCATCCATCTGCTTAAGACCGTCAAGTATGTCACGCGTTGCTTTTCCCTGTCTCTCCTTTCTTCTATCTGTCCCGTGAGTATCAGATTTTCCAGGCCTTCTTTCTTCATTGTATATCCCAGGAACTCCAGCTGTATTTTTGATGGAACACTCGTTATTTTTCTATAGAACCAGTTTTTCCCATTCCACATGTTCCCCCAACTGTTGCCATCGTCTGTGGCTATCATGGATGAAGCATGTAAGGTTTTGGGAAGGATGGAAACGAAAAGGAAATTAATACTGAGCATCAGGAAGAGACAGCTAAAGTTCCTAGAACATCCAATAAGGAAGGAGGGCTGTGAAAAGTCACTAGACCGTGGAATGGCCCGCAAGGCCGCCACACATTCGAGGAGAAAACTCGGTCGTCCTCGAGGCTTACGGCACCGCCTCGAGATGCGGGGAGAGATAGTAAAGGTAGGAAACATGTCCCTCACTATCCCCGCCAGCAATGAGTTTTCCAAAATCGCATGCCTGAGAAAAAACAACCTTGAACTGACCATATGGCTCATCAAGTGCGGCACTCCCAGACCCCAATGACACGGACGCTAGACACAGACACGTTTGTTGACGTAGTGTTTGCGTTTTCTCCAAAAAAGGGAGAATAGCAAACGCTCGATCCTCTCTCTACGCCGTTTACAAATTGGAAGTACTGACAGCCGGTAAAGAATAATGGGAAAGACGTATGTAACACAGGTCTCAGCCAAACCCTTTAAGGAAAAATTCCTTCGACGCCAAATCTCGACTGACGCGCCGACCTTTGCCAGTACTTCTGACCAATTTTTCTCCAACTGGAGGTCTGGCTAAAACTACACTCCAAGAATATTTTTTAAGACATTTTTATTTATTTTTTCCCTTAGCGAAATACCAAACATCTTAACGTGCAGAGATGAGGAAGAACCAAAAGACACGGATAAGCGGGAGAACGTTTCCCGAGTAAGGACAGAAAAGAAAAAAGTACCAACCAAATCAGTTTCTGTCCTTACTTCGCCAGAACGAACATCATACGCCCAAACGGCACACGTTAAGATGTTTGGTATTTCGCTAAACTCTTTACGGTTTACGGTTATTTGTATTATAACATCGCCCGTAAGGAATCTAGCCTCGCTCACAACAGACGCCACTTCAGCCACTTGCCCATATTGTGAGAAGAAAGCTCCTAGGTGATCCTCCGTTATGTCCATGGGCACCCCATGCAAGGTCACTTTGGTCTTGCGGGTGCCCATATATATATTTGTTTGCAGTCGAAGATTTCCGGCTGTCAATGTTGTTCCCGCCAACTGCCTAGTCTCTTCTTTCGTTGACAGTAAGATGTCCCACTTCTTCTGGCTACCATTTTAGCTTGTATATTAAACTTTTTAATAGCTTCCTCGATCGATCTTTTGTCAGCAGGAAAATGATTCTAGTTTCTACTGCATTTAACGCTTCGGCATCGTCAGTAATTCATTCTCGAATGTATAATCCTGGTATTTTTCTTTTATGGATGCACTAGCAGTATAGCCCGGCGTTGATCGGGTATAATAAAAGCTTTAAAACTAATCCATGGTCCTGGAGCTCAGACTCTTTGGACGTTGGCACAAAAGACTAAAAAGCAATAGTTGTTTTTAGTCAAAGTGAAACCGTAGACTGAAAGATAAATGAATGGATGTAAGTCAAATTTTGATTTCCTGGTATCGATATCAAATAAGTTTTTTCGCCGTAAACTGAATTTTCAAGGCTAAATAAGTCCTCTGAGTAAATGGTATCATGGCTGAGACTAAGAACTACAATTATACCTACTTAGAGCCAAACCCAAAGCAAAAACTAAAATAAAAGGGCTGAAAAAACTGATTTTGATCAGACCCGGTAGGATATCGGGGTATCGATCTTCAATATCGGAGTCAAATCAGTCATCCAAGCATAAAACTGCAACCTTGAAACTTCTGAATATCGTTTCTTATGTCTTTGTTTACGAGTGTATCAAATTTGATTAAAATCAGACCACTCCTTCTATAACCCGAATTTTTCGATTATCGATTTTCGATATTTATCGGGGGTACGTCGACACAAAACCTACCTAAGAACACTCGCAGACGTTTATAGTACAACTGTGTAAATTTTCAAGAAAATCGGTTCAGCCATTTCGGAGTCTATAGGTAATGGACACACACACACAGGGACAAAGTTCCATTTATAAATAAGTTTAGATAATATGCTTCGTCTTTTTGGGGAGGGTTTACTCCACCTCATGCCGGCATGGATGGCACCAGCGAATTGGGCCCTTGGCCATCTTTGGTTGTGCCTTTGCAGAGGCTATTTCCTGTGTGTTAGCTGGTAAAATCTGATGAAGCAATAAAGAAAAAAATACTCTATGCTGACTCGAAAAACAAACACAAACGCGATGCTTTCTGTCCGAAGACAGGCAGGCAAATGCACAGCACTCCGTGGTAAAGAGAAATGGTGTCGCACATAGCCGTTTATATTTGCTGTGCTGAGCGCTCATTGGCTGAGTGGTAGCCAGGTCGAGTGCATAAAACGTGGTTGTTGTTGCTGTTCGCGCCGTCGTTCGCGTGAAAACATCGGTTCGGAGATTAAGACAAGACTTGAGAATGTAGTTTGCCTATTTGGAATACTTTTCTGTGGTGGATTCCTACCAACACATAATTTTTTTTTCTTTTTGCAACAGCCGTTAACAAACAAATCAATCAATTTTAGTTTCTTTTCTTTTACTCTTTCTTTCCCCTTCATTTTAGTTTCTTTCTCTCTCTCTCTCTCTCACGTTTCCTGTTTTCTTTTTGTAATCGTTCCACCCCAAGCAAGGTAGTACTTCCACTGATGCGCAGGGGGGTTACAAGAGAAAAGAGTGAAAAGAAAGAGAAACAAGATACAGTGGGTGTCGGGAAAAAGGATAAGAGGAAGATGGGAATCAAAGGGATAAAAAATAGCAAGAGATGTTGCACTTAAACTCTTGGAGATTGTAGTTATTAGGGAAGAAAGAAGTTTTAAAGGCAGGACGTGTGAAAAAATAAACTGTAAATGTAGAAGAGGTGGTTACATTTGACTGGTTTTTACAGTAAAAGGGTGGGACCTAGTTGCCAGTCTAGTCCCACATACTTTTTTTCTTTCTAAGGTTTTTTTTTTTCATTTTATTTGCCCTTATCTTTTATTTTAAAATTTTCGCTTTTTTAAATTTTTTTCCTCTTTTTCCATTTTAGGCCTTTTTTAAAACATTTTAATTTATTTTTTTCCCTTTTTCTTTATTTTGGTCATCTTTTTCATTTGCTATATTTGTCTTTCTTTTTTCTTCATTTCTGTTTCTTCTTTTTTTCTACTGCGTTTATTTTAGTCTTTCTTTCTTTCTTTCTTTCTTTCTTTTTCGCTTCTCTCTTTTATATCTTTCTTCTTCCATTTTACTCGTGTTCCAATTTCATTGTACAAAATTCCCCCTCCTCCTTTTATAATGTATTTTTCCTTATTTCCCTTCTTTCTCCATTTTAACTCCTCTTACTTTTTCATTTTACTCTTTTTCCTTTCTTTTTTCTCCTTTCCTTCTTCCTTCTCGCTTTTATCATTTTCTTCCTTCTTCTTTGTACTCCTTCCTTTTTATACAACGAAATTAATGAATGGCCCCCAAATCTTAAACTGGGAAGTATTGTCAGAGAAATTATAGTTTAGAGTTGAAAGGTTTTTACATTTGTCTTCAAACGATGGTTTTAAATCCTAGGCACCGTTTATTATTAATTATCATCTATTGCAAGACCAGCTGTTGCCCGCTAAATTTCAACTCTGTGGTATTTCAGAATAAAAATAAAAATTGCCAAAAAATATTAGAAAATCTCTATATATAAAAGGCAAGATGCTTGTGTGTGTGTCTGTCTGTATGTCCTATATACAAATCCAAAATTTTTTCAATTCTTACCAAACTTCAAACAAATATTCTTTAGGCTTCCGGTCAGGTCATGGACTACTTATTTTTTTCCAATTTACCCCCAATATTGTATATCAATACCCCGATATCAGATCAGGTCTGATTAAGATCAGGATTTCAGCCCTTTTATCGTGGGTCTTTCTGCAGAATTTGCTATGACTTGGTAAAATTATAGTTTTTAGTCTCAAACATTACTAGATCTTCTCAGACGAATCATTTTCCCCGATATCGAAAATCGATGCCTCCGATAATTTATCGAATCTGATCAAAACTCAATATACAGCCATCGATATGGCTCATTTTTTCCAATTCTACTCCCGATGGGTACGATAAGTTTTCATGGACTTACTTAGGTTAGTTTATCCTTGGATGACTTATTTGAATCCGATATTGGAAATCGATACCCCGATATCCTATCGGATCTGATCAAAATCAGGTTTTCAGCCCTTTTATTTTGGTTTTTGCTTCGGGTTTGGCTCTAAGTAGACATAATTGTAGTTATTAGTCTTACTACACTTTTCGTGCCAATGTCCAAATAGTCTGAACTCCATGACCATGGATTAGTTTTAAAGCTTTTATTACACCCGAGCAACGCCGGGCTATGCTGCTAGTAAATAATAAAACAGCAGACAGTAAATGACGAAATATGGGCGAACCGAGATGCAATTTGTAAATAAAATATTTCTTCGTCCCAGTTCGTTGGTCCGACACCAGAAGGATTAAGGAAAAAACGATTGTGAGCTTCTATTCTGAGCGATTGCGTTGTGGACTAAAAAGTCTCCAAATCAAAATTGCTGAGTGTTAAATATAGCTAATAGGGAAGTAAACGAGGCTTGACGACACGCTTCGTCAAGTGTGATACATTTAAGTGGATGACGGAGCGATTTTGAGGAAGATGATGTTTTCTATAGATTTAGGTCTTCCAGTAGCAAAACAGAACAAATGTTGGGTTAGCATAACGTTTAATATATTGTCAGCAGTAGAAAAGACGACACCGTTGGTTGGTTTATCATAATAAAAACTGAATTAAAGAAAAGTTGTTAAGGAATTATTTGTTAAAAAGAATTCCTACATTTCAAGGGCAAAAATCTATAACATGAATCAACATATATATATCGCTCATTCCGTAATGAATTAGAGCACTCTGGCTATTGGACGTGTATAATGATAATGTATACGCTAAAAAGTCTGCCTTCTTCTACCGAGCGCCCATAGCCCAGAGGTAGAATAGCCGACTGACGACAATTCGGTCTTGGGTTTCAATCCTGGGTTAAAAAGCAATCAGAGTCTAACCGTACTGATGAGCTGTGATACAGCGAAACAGATCTGTCTGCGGCTGACTATATATATATATATATATATATAGTTATAGACACATATTTTTTAATCATTTCACCGGAGGCAAGGCAGTTTTACTGCCACTGTTGCGCAGGGGGCTCCATAGAGGAAAGTGATGAGAAAGAATGGATAGTTATAGGGGATGTCAGGAGGAGGGTAATAAACGAATGAGGATACCCAGGATGGGGGTGGAGTAGAGGAATAAAGAGATTGAGAGAATGGAAGCGAGTTAGTGTGATAGGAGATGTCTATTGACCTTACATTTAAATTCCTGGAGATTGTAGCTGCCGGAAAAGCAAATATATGGAAGGGAATTCCACAGGCGGGAAGTGCGAGAAAAGAAGCCGTTAGAGTAGCAATTGCGGTTAGCTTTTATCGGTTTCACTGTAAAAGGGTGGGACCTAGTTACTAGTCTAGTAGCTCGTGTAAAATCATACATAAGAGGCACCAGTGAGCTAAGTTCATTGGAGCAGAAGCCGTGAAAGTATTTGTAGAAGAGGACAGAAAAGCCACGTCACGACGGTGAGAGAGCGACTACAATCGAGCTGCCAGGTCAATATCTATCACATTACAGATTATCAGTTAGTTTTTGTCAATAACCCAGAGGTGAATAGCAGAGGCACCCTAACAGGTGCAACCTCTCCGGGTCAGGGTGGACCTGGGAACAACAGCAATTAAGAGGAGGTTCCATGCTCCTCACAACCTCCCCAATCAAAGGCCTTGCTGTTGGATTTTTTTTCTTATATTATTTGAGTAATTTTGGTGTAATATTTATTACACCAAAATTACTCAAATAATATAATTTGAACAATTCTCATCAGTTCTTCAATGCAAAGCTTAATCTAACATTGAAATTATTATCACTTCTACAGTCCTTGTAACTCGAGGTTCTTCACCTTTTTGTCCGTTTGAGATGAAGATAAATAACAATTACTTTTATTGGCACACAGACATGTATATGCACGCAGGCTTCGTGTACAAGAGTTAAATGAATAAAAGCCAACAACGATATCTAGTAACAAGACAACGACAGTTTAGTAATTTTAGTCGAATATTGCGCGATATGAACAGACAGGTAGCGTTTATTGGTTCTAATCCGATATTGTGTCCTATCAGCCAAGTGTGATGGTTAACGTGTCATTTTGTAATAAACAGTCAGAGAGATAGAGATAATTTAATACTAGTCGTTAGACACTGTCGAATGACCCGGCTGAAATAATTTGTGAATTAAGCACTGACATTATATCGCGTTAAAACTTTTTACAACAAAATGTCTTCGATGTGAGTTTGATTTTAGAAGAACTTGAGAAGAATCAAGATATGAATTTGTGTCAAGGTCAGTTATTGTGGGAGACTTTTGAGCAACAAATATCTGCTTCATGTCTTCTTTTTTTTTCTATACTAGCAGTATAGTCCGGCGTTGATCGGGTATAATAAAATCTTTAAGACTAATCCATGGTCCTGGAGCTCAGATTCTTTGGACGTTGGCACAAAAGACTAAAAAGCAATAGTTGTTTTTAGTTAATGTGAAACGGTAGACTGAAAGAAAAATGAATGGATGTAAGTCAAATTTTGATTTCCTGGTATCGATATCAAATAAGTTTTTTCGTCGTAAACTGAATTTTGAAGGCTAAATAAGTCCTCTGAGTAATGGTATCATGGCTGAGACTAAGAACTACAATTATACCTACTTAGAGCCAAACCCGAAGCAAAAACTAAAATAAAAAGATTGAAGAAAATACAGATATTCAGGCAGATAAACAGAGACACACACAAACGACTTGCCTTTTATATATATTATCGATTTTCTGCACTATTGTAAGAACTGCAACCTTGAAAATTCTGACTATCGTTCCTTATGTCTTTGTCTATGAGTGTATCAAATTTGATTAAAATCGGACCACTCCTTCTATAATCCGATATTTTTTTATATTTATCGGGGGTGCCTCGACACAAAACCTAGCTAAGAACCCTTTCAGACGCTTATAGTACAACTGTGTAAATTTTCAAGAAAAAGGGTTCAGCCGTTTCGGAGTCTATAGGTAACGTTTCGGAGTCCATAGGTAACGGACATACACACACACAAACACACACAGATATTTGGACAGTAAGAAAAGAGTTGATTTAAAATGACATCAGGAGAGTATGTGATTAAAATGACGTCTTTCTTTATTCATATCTGAGTGGGCCTGTGCCGCCTAATATCAATATTCCGTCTAAAATGACGGCTACATATATATTGAGGTACCTATTAGTGACTATCTTACATTGAGACATAAGAAAAAAAGTCCAAATCACTGAGCGTAACAGGAGAGAAACACACACACACACATATATATATATATATATGAAATGAATTGTTTGAACTTTATTTTTTATCGATACTCATGTTTAAGTAGATATTCTGTTTTTAATGAAACAGTATTATATATTTATATCTGATTATTTACATTAAATTTTTATTACGAAAATGTTTGCCATTAGATAGGATTCGAACCTGCGACCCCTATCTATATAGGAGAAGCTACCATTTGATCCAGGTAACGTCTTAGACCTCTCGACCACGAATAGCCTCCAGTCTAAACAAGGTTTTTATCAAGCCTATATAACACAATTTTCGATCCATCGTAAACAAACATATCTGCTCTGAAATGTTTCGTAATGTCAACAAATGTAAACATGTTACGGAAATCAACGAATTTTAACGAAACTTGGTTATAATTTGAAATGAATTCTTTGAACTTTATTTTTTATCGATACTCACATTTAAGTAGATATACTGTTTTTAATGAAACAGTATTATATATTTATATCTACCGGCCTGATTATTTACGATAAATTTTTATTACGAAAATGTATGCCATTCGGAAACAATTCTACAGTGTTCCCTCGCTATTTTGCGGTTCACTTTTCATGGTGTCGTTGTATCGTGGGCTTTAAAAATTCTTCTCCTTCCACCTATGGGTTAAATATGAGAACAGATTGGGTTTTACAGCCTTGGTCGGTAACCAGTCTACCGCAGAATGTAATGACGAACTACTGCAGGGGAATCTGTCCCTTTCGAGACATAATCGTCCAAGCTTGTATCACATATGGTACTTACTTGACTGATATATCTATATATATAAAAGGCAATCTGTAAGTCTGTGTGTGACTGTTTCGTAAGCACGCCTACATTTTTTAAGCTATGCCATTCAAACTTTCTAGGGACACATATCTTCAGGGAAGCCAGGTCGATACATAGCTTTTGAGCTTAACTTCATCAATTTTCCCAATGGATACAATTGTTTACATTTGCCTCGTAAAACATCTAAGATCTAAGATGGTTGCTGAATTACGTCATAGAAATCGAATCACAAGTGTCAAACGCGACTAAAATATTTTATTATTAAAAAAAAATGAGCCTTTATATTTAATTTTTATTCCGAGGTTTTATGTCACAGAAATCAAATCACACGTGTCAAACGCGACTAAAATATTTTTATTAAAAAAATAATTTTAAAATAATAAGCCTTTATATTTAATTTTTATTCCGACGTTTTAAAAATTTATTTGGTCACCAAAAAATGGGTATATTTTTCCCCGTAATTTTGAAACAAAAGAAATATTTTTTAAAAAAAGTGTTTTTTCAAACAAAAACAAAATATGTAAGATAAAAGGTGGCATCTTGTTCTGAGTTGCCCGGGCAACGCCGGGTTATGATGCTAGCAATTTAATGTAGCAGAAATTACGAAAAATAGCGAAAAAAATGATAAAAATCTTAAAATTTAATAGTTTAATGTATTTAATAATGAAATAGGTCTTTTCTCGTCGAAAAATTAAAAGCTGTTAAAATCATCGAATAAATATAAAACGCATAAATTATAAAGCATATTGCACCATTTTATAAAAAAAATACACGCACTGAAAGTAGTTCTGCGGGTGGCAAACACGATGGGTCTCCGCTTCTCGCGTGGTCTCTAGTTATGTGAGAATGTACACGACTCTCTTTGACACGTGCGTACAGTACTTTACCAGTGTGCACGGTCATGTGCAACAGTTAATACTGTATAAATATTTTACAATATATTTGCATAAATACGAATGGCTTTATACATAGATACTATATAAGAGTGTGGGGAAGGGTTATACATATAAATGTTTTTTTTTTAATCATATCACCCCGACGTGCAGGGGACTACGTAAGAGTGAAAAGATATAGAAAAGAGAAATCCGGAAACCACATCCTAAACAGGGAACAAGGGATGAGCCTCTTCACCTGTTCAATAGATGAGGGTGGAGTGTGACCCGGGTGATAGTTTAGACTATCTAATCAAATTGAATAAAATTAAAGAGTGAAAAAATTGGAAAAGAGAAAGTCGGAAACCACATCCTAAACAGGGAACAAGGGATGAGCCTCTTCACCTGTTCAATAGTTGTGGGTGGAGTGTAAACCGGGCGATAGTTTAGTCTATCTAATCCAATTGAAAAAAATAAAAGAGTGAAAAATTGGAAAAGCGAAAGTCGGAAACCACATCCTAAACAGGAAACAAGGGATGGCCCTCTTCACCTATTCAATAGTTGTGGTGGAGTGTGAACCGGGCGATAGTTTAGACTATCTACTCCAATTGCAAAAAAAAAAAAAAAGAAAAGATTGAAAATATTTGGAAAAGAGAAAGCCAGAAACCACATTCTAAACAGGGAACAAGGGATGAGCCTCTTCACCTGTTCAATAGTTGTGGGTGGTGTGTGAACCGGGGGATAGTTTTGACTATCTACTCCAATTGAAAAAAATGAAAAAGAAAAGAGTGAAAAGATTTGGAAAAAAGAAAGTCGGAATTGGGTTATTATTAGTATGGGTGGGTTTATATAGGCTTAAATTATACCTAAATGGTAAAATAAATATGGCGTTCATATTCACGTGAGGTCTCGAAACACATTAACCGCAAAAAGCAAGAGAAAACGGTATTCAGTCGTAATTAGTATCGCGAGACAAAATTACTAATCATTACACCACGCGGTGGCGCCAAAATGACTTTCTAAGTGTAGCTTAGATTTTATACAAGGTCGAAAGTAAACAGCACCTAGTGAGAAACCAACTCTCTATTCAGGTGTAACTGATTTATTGAGAAAAAATTGTTAACCATTACACTATTGCAAGTTTGAATTTTCTTGATTTCCAAAAAATAACTTAGAAATCTTCCAACAAATTTAAATTAAATTTTCTAATATTATCTTTTATAATTATAACTTGGATATATCATGGACCGAGCATGTGACCAATGATAAGATGTTGGAAAGAATGGCAACGCAAAGGAAATTAATATTGAGCATCAGGAAGAGACAACCAAAGTTTCTGGGACATGCAATGAGGAAGGAGGGCTTGGAGAACCTGATACTGACTGGCCAGATAGAGGGAAAAAGAGACAGAGGAAAGCAGCGGATAACATATTTGAAGGGCCTGAGCAGGTAGATGACAGAACGGAGGTTGCGAGATATCACAAGAGAAAGAGAGCTAAGAGCCACCAGGGATAGGGAGACGTGGAAAGCCATGATCGCCACGTCCTGAAAGGACAGGGCACATAGAAGAAGAATATATGCCAAGTGTTTATAAGAAATTATGATGTAGATATAAAATGGGGGATCATTTCTATATTATAATTAATATGTAAACTGATCCCCCATTTCGAGGTCACGCTAGTTTCTATACATTTATTATCTAGATTTATTGTCTTGAGCTTGTGGATGACAGAATAAGGGTTGTGTGATGTAATAGGAGAAGGCGTGCTAAGAGCCACCACGGATAGGGAGATGTGGAAAGCCATGATCGTCTACGTCCTGAAATGACAAGGCACATAGAAAAAGAAGAAGAAGAAGATCCAGAAAAAAAAGGACTGTTAACTAACACTGACACCAAGAGCATATGGGTTAAAGTGAAGAAATATTAATCACCGCTCTGAAAAAGAAACAAAATGGATAGTTTTTAAAATATCGTTATTTTGCATGATTTTATTTATTTCTTTATTTAGCACCTTACAATGAAACTCATACGTCACAAAAATTATAAAGAATATTTTATTGAATGTTTTATGGATCTAAATTTCTAATAGTCCTTTCGATCGAAATTAGATGAGGCATAGAACGCATTGACCAATTTTCGTTACACGGAGACTGAGACAATCAAATTCGTAACTAATATCTCGATTTCCTTTGATTGTTCCCCCCGGAAAGAATCAATATTTTAAAGAACGTAGATCAATGTGTTTGACCGAATTATAAGGGAATTGTCTTTGATTATATAAACAAACAATTGCTTACATCTGTGGACTTTTATAAGTTTAGAATATTATTTTTTCTTAATAACGCGCCATTTCAATATTAAGTGGATGCAGATGTTCCCAGCATTTTTCTTAAAAAGTAGCATATAAATATTTTTTTCATTTCATCCTAAGCAAGGCGGGACCGTGCAGAGGAGGTTAAAGAAAAGACTGGGTACGAAGTTTATTGAAGAAAAGATTAAATACTGATAGGGTTCAAGAAGTTAGAAGATGCGAATTGACGCTGTATTTTAATTTTTCGAGATTGTATCTATCAGGGAAGAAATTAAATGGGAAGTGCGAGAAAAGAAGCTATTGTAGTAGAAGTGAGGGTTTCATATAACTATTTCAACAGTAAAAAAGTGGAACCTTGACGACAGTATAAAATTAGGCATGAATTCACGTGGTTAGGGCACCAGGGAAAAAAGCTCATCAAAGCAATTGCTATGAAAATATTTGTACAAAAGACAGAGGGAAGCAACGTTATGTCAGTGAGAAAGTGACTGCAATCGAAATACCAAGTCAGGATCGATTACATTAAAAAAGCTTGTTTGGATTCTGACGAGAAACTCGAAGCGAATAGCTGATGCATAGTACCAGATACGGCAACAGTAATCAATGCACGAATAAATTGGTCGATTTGTACAGAGGCATGATGGCTTCTGACAAGAAAAAAAATTAGGAAGCCGCAGTGACCCAGCTTTCCTTTCAATAGATGCAGCTATAGATTTTATGTATATGCAAGGATTTTATTTATAGAGGAAAATGTTATTGATTTCTCATTGATTTTTCTTGTTCTACCACAGTAATTCTCTACGCACCAGTAACGATCCCGCTTTCCTTGGGGTGAAATGATCATAATATATATATATATATATATATATATATATATATATATATATATATATAAGACCATCGCAGTGTTTTAAAAAATGATGTATTAAATACTATTTTTTTTAGTATTTATTGCCACGTGAATAATTGTAAATGAAAATAGAATGGTTCTTTTGTTAATACTGCACAATAACATGGGCACCAAGTTAATTTATAAATATTTAATAATTAATTATTTTGGAGTTTCATCAAGGAAAGAATGAATAAAATTTAAGGTGATTTGGACGAGTTCATTTTTGCTTCTTTACCTTGTAAAAAAGTAATAGTAACAAAAGACCGGTTCTATTTTCATTTAGAATCATCCACTTAAAAATAGTATGAAATACATCATTTCTTTTAAAAAACTGGGGTGGCCTAATAGTTATGACCGGTAGTATATATATATATATATATATATATATATATATATATATGTGTGTGTGTGTGTGTGTGTGTGTGTGTGTGTGTGTGTGTGTGTGTATACATATTTCTGAATGAGAATACTACATCAAAAGAAATAAAACTGAAGGAAAAGAACGGAAAATTATAAGATCAGGTTAAAGGCAGGTTAACATCTTTAGGGTCAAGGAGGGAAAAGAAACAAGGGAAAAGAGTAGGATGAGAGAGGAAAAAAAGAAAATAAGCTGGTTAGTATGTATTCTTTGGGGCCAAATCCCAAAATGAATCTCCACTCTGATTAGCCAAAAGAAGCACACATGTAAATTTTTATATCTTCCCACGTACATACACAGCAAACCAAAGTTTTGTCATTTAAATGTAAATCATCTGCACAACCGACAGCAAAAATTCCTGATGATGAGAATCTATCTCGAAACATAGAAATTTCCGTGTCGCAATGTACAATTAATTCCTAACTGTAAAATTATATATATATTCTAAGCCTATACTGTTAAATATAAGAGACAATGAATGTTTATGTTTAATCATGAGCCGTTCTAAACATCGAATTGTGGCTTTAATTTCAGGTGAAAATGAAGACAAAAATTCTCCAACATTTGGATAATTATTTTATTAAGCTGGTTCTAAGCTTTCGGCTCACATGTGCCATCTTCAGAGAGGTTACAAGGACGTTAACATAAAAATATCCATCATCAGAGACGAACCAAATTAATAAAAAATTATCCATATATATATATATTAGTCATCCATCTACCAGACTCTTTTTACTGTATCACAGCTCATTAATGTGGCGAGACAAATCCACTTGCTTCTAGCCGGGATCGAAACTCGACCAATTTTGTATGAGTTAGAGTCCCATGGCCGC
Source organism: Ascarosepion bandense (assembly GCA_037127315.1). Lineage (NCBI taxonomy): Eukaryota > Metazoa > Mollusca > Cephalopoda > Sepiida > Sepiidae > Ascarosepion > Ascarosepion bandense. Next base: position 1,231,542 of record JBBBDQ010002051.1, on the reverse strand, counting down.
ATGGAATGAGAAAGAGGGGGGAAATTTTAGCGTGTTATATACATGCAACGTATACACACGCCAGTCAGTGAGAGAACCCAATTCATTACTAAAACGTTACGTAAATCGCAGAGGTGGTAACGATTTTGAAATTTTTTTTCTCTCCAAAGGACTCAATCGTAATAAGAGCATAATAAGAGCATAATATATATATATATATATATATATATATATATATATATATATATATATATAATCGGATTGAGTCATATATCAACCATTATTTTCTTATTTAAAATCGGAATCTGTTTACACACACACACACACACACACACACACACACACACACACATATATATATATATATATATGGTTAAATAAAAAAGAAGACAAAAGGAAAACTGTATTTAAATCGCCTACGCGTTTCGTCCTGTGATGGACTTTATCAAAACAAAAAGACGAAATGAGCTTTATTCTAAATTACGTATCTATAAACAAACTGTGTTGGCAACTATAAAAACGCTCACAAATCATTTAAAAAGATTAACAGGATATTTTATATAATCCGAAAACAGACTAACATACATAATAAAAAGTCCAAAGAAAACGGTTGAATTCCCTTCATTTTAATATCTTAGCAAAATATATATACAGTGTAACCCGGATATAAGAGATTTGTAGTGACCGGATACGAATTGTCTTATATCCGGGTTTCTCTTATATTTGCACTACACATGAAGAAATTCTAAAAACTAAAATATTCTGTTAATCTTTTGAAATGATTTCTGAGCGTCTTTGTGGTTGCCAACACTGTTTGTTTATAGATACGTAATTTGGAATAAAGCTCATTTCGTCTTTTTGCCTTGATAAAGTCCATCACAGGACGAAACGCGTAGGCGATTTAAATACAGTTTTCCTACTGTCTTCTTTTTATTTAACCATCCTGTCCTTAATCTGAGTATATTTTTACACACACACACACACACACACACACACACACATATTATATATATTAACAGATTCCGATTTTATATAACCAGATAATGGTTGATATATGACTAAATCCGACCAGAGTTACAAGAGATGAGATGGCCGTTCAACATTTGACACAATATCAAGCGAATCCCGAAGCAGCCTAAAATATAATATTATGTACATTGGTTCGTTGGATGTGCGTTGTGGTGCAGTGGATATCGGCTCGGAACGAGAAATCGGGGAGACGAGTTCGAATTCCAGCTGAATTCATTGCCTTCACTTACGCGCAAATACCCTTGGGAAAGGTATTAATCCGTCTCTTCCTTCCAGTTATGGGTTAAATAACAGGACAGATTGGGTTCTATAGCCTTGGTCGGCAACCAGTCTACCGCAGAAAGCAATGGCAACCTACTGCGGAATAATCTTCTGCCCAGTCAGTCATGTCTCTTTCGATACATGATCGCCCAAGCGTGTATCGCGTATGGCACTTAACTGACTGACATTGGTTCGTAAGAAAAGTAGTTCGAACTTGCTGGAATGTTCCATAACACGGCTTCCATAACTGGACTTGAAAAATTAGTCATAATTTTCGCTGTCGTAATTGAATTAAGGATGAGCGCCTCTTTTATTGTTAGGTGTCAGTCGCTGTTACTGACCAGCTATACATTGCGGGAACCTGTATTCGCTTGCTTGCTAAAAAGACGAATAGCGAAAAGTGTCTGTTTTTTTTTTTTTGTTATTTTGTGGATGCCACTGGAGAATGATAGAATGAGAATAAAGGTTAAATGGCAAAAAATATTTGAGAGAGAAGAGAAATTAATAAATAATATTTAATTGGAGTAGATAGACTAAACTATCGCCCGGTTCACACTCCACACACTTCTATTGAACAGGTGAATAGGCTCATCCCTTGTTCCCCATTTAGGATGTGGTTTCCGGCTTTCTCTTTTCCAATCTTTTCACTCCATTTTTTTATTTTTTTTCAATTGGAGTAGATAGACTAAACTATCGCCCGGTTCACACTCCACCCACGTCTATTGAACAGGTTAAGAGGCTCATCCCTTGTTCAATGTTTAGAATCTGGTTTTCGGTTTTCTCTTTTCCGATCTTTTCACTCCTTTTTCTTGTCTTTTTTTCAGTTGGAGTAGATAGACTAAACTATCGCCCGGTTCACACTCCACCCACGTCTAATGAACAGGTGAAGAGTCTCATCCCTTGCTCCCTATTTAGGATGTGGTTTCCGGTTTTCTCTTTTTCAATCTTTTCACTTTCACGTAGCCCCCTGCACATCAGTGGTGTTACCGCCTTGCTCGCGGTGATATGATTAAAAAAAAAAATATATACAGTGTAACCCGGATATAAGAGATTTGTCGTGACCGTATACGAATTGTCTTATATCCGGGTTTCTCTTATATCAGGATTTGGTCTATTTTATATACATTACCACAGGCTGTAATTTGGGACCAGAGAAACTCTCTATTATATCCGTGTTTCTCTTATATTCGGGTCTCTTATATCCGAGTTATATATATATATATATATATATATAAAACCGGAAGGCAATATAAGGGTAAAAGAATAAAAGATAGAAAGGAAAAAAGTAAAAAGAATAGATTTAATGGGATTAACAAAGAAAGAGGAATTTTATCGAGTCAAAGAAAGGACAAAAAAAAATTACATGGTTATTGCGCGTGTTAAATTATATAGGGAGTATTTATACACAAATGAATCATCCTTCCGTGCATAACATACTTCTGTTCATCTCAGTGTTCTCGAAAGGCTCCAAAGGAGAATCTGTTATATGATAGGTCCCGACTTGGCAGATCGACTCCAGCCACTCTCTTACCGGCAGGATGTGGCTTCCCTCTGTCTATTCTACAAATATTTTCATGGCCTCTGCACCGACGAAGTTAAGTCACTTGTCACCCCAACACAAAAATTTACTCGTGCAACCAGACTGGCAACAAGGACCCACCCATTTACAGTTAGTTCAATCAAATGCAGCCGACAATTCTACTCCAGCAGCTTCTTTTCTCGCACTTCCCGCCTGTGGAACTACTTTCCATATACTTGCTTTCCTGACGGCTAAAACCTCCAGGAATTTAAATGCAATGTCAATTCCCATTTCTTATCCAATTGACTCCAGCCCTTTCTACATCACCCCGTGTATCTTGATCTTTTTCTTTCTCCCTACCTTCGCAACTGCTTTACAACTTTCGTTCCCATCCTTTTCTTGCTCCTTTCTCTGATATCCCCCGTAACTGGTTCGTCTTTCTCTTCCCTCTCCTCCTGCCTAAACTTTTACTTTCTTATGTAGCCCCTAGTGCATCAGTGGCGGTACCACCTTGCTCGGTGTGAAACGACTAAAAAAATATATATATTATGTAGATGTCCTCGTATCTGATTTTGTGAGACATATTTGGATGTGCTATTGTGGCGCAGTGGATATCGGCTCGGAACGAGAAATCGGGGAGCTGAGTTCGAATTCCAGCTGAATTACTTGCATTCACTTACGCGCAAATGCCATTGGGAAAGGTATTAATCCGTCTCTTCCCTCCAGTTATGGGTTAAATAATAGGACAGATTGGGTTCTATAGCCTTGGTCGGCAACCAGTCTACCGCAGAAAGCAATGGCAAGCTACTGCGGGATAATCTTCTGCCCAGTCATTTGTCTCTTTCGAGACATGATCGCCCAAGCGTGTATCACGTATGGCACTTAACTGAGTGAGACATATTTAAAATATATTGATTGGTGGTGTGAAATTATATTATACAACAAGAAGTTTGTTAATTTAAACAAGGCTAGAAAATCCATTTTCCCTACCATAACTGACAGATCAAGCTTTATAGTCTTTGCTTTAAGCAATTTTACGAAACAAGAAAATTTCGTAAAAGTCAAAAACTATAATGAACTGTTATGCGATATCAGGCCTCCTGTATTATTGGCTCTAAATTTTTCCAGTTTGATTATTACCGGATTTTGTGGTTGTGATAACAATTAAAATCATAGGTTAGATTTTACACCTGTGTCAAAAAGGCAGACATAGTTTTGGTTTTACACGTGTAGAAATGGCAGTTATAGCTTTGTTTTTACATCGGTGTCAAAAACGTAAGCGTAAGTTAGGTTTGTACAAGTGTCAAAAAAGCAGATAGATTTAGTTTTTCACCAGTGTCAAAAAGGCAGACATAGTTTTGGTTTTACACGTGTAGAAATGGCAGTTATAGATTTGTTTTTACACCGGTGTCAAAAAAGTAAGCGTAAGTTAGGTTTGTACAAGTGTCAAAAAAGCAGATAGATTTAGTTTTTCACCAGTGTCAAAAAGGCAGACATAGTTTTGGTTTTACACGTGTAGAAATGGCAGTTATAGATTTGTTTTTACATCGGTGTCAAAAAAGTAAGCATAAGTTAGGTTTGTACAAGTGTCAAAAAAGCAGATAGATTTAGTTTTTCACCAGTGTCAAAAAGGCAGACAGAGATTTGGTTTTACACTTGTATAAAAAGAAGGAATAGGTATATTTTTACACCATTGTCAAAAACGTAAGCATAGGTTAGGTTTACACATGTATTTCAAACATGTATTATCAAACATGTATTATCAAACATGTATTATCAAACATGTATTATCAAACATGTATTTCTCTAATGCATTTGTTGTAGTCAGTTAAGTGAATAAACATTAAAAAAGAAAATGGTTTCTTTATTCACACACAGGATTATCACTGATTTTCATCAGTTCTGGAAAAAGAATGCAGGAACTAGTTTTTTTGTTGTTGTTCTTCTTCTTTCATGTGCTCTGTCCTTTCAGGACGTAGGCGATCATGGCTTTCCACATCTCCCTATCCATGGTGGCTCTTAGCACACTTTCTCCTGTTGCACCACGCAACCCTCGTTCCGTCATCCACCTGATCAGGTCCTTCAAATATGTTATCCGCTGCTTTCCCCTTTCGCTCTATCTGGCCTGTTAGTATCTGGTTCTCCAACCCTCCTTCCTCACTGCATGTCCCAGGAGCTTTAGCTGTCTCTTTCTGATGCTCAGTATTAAATTCCTTTTCGTTTCCATCCTTTTCAAAAACCTCGTCATTACTCACATGCTCGGTCTATGATATCCGCAGCATCCTTCTGTAGAACCACATTTCTTATACTTCCTGTTTTTCATTCATCTTCGAAAATATTATCCAACATTGACTGACATATTGAAGAACCGACATCACATAGCAATCCAGTACTCTCATCTTGGTTTCTAGCGAAATTGTCCTGTTTCTTAATACTTTACTCAACTTCTGGAATGCGCCCTTCGCCATGCCAATTCGCTGTGTCGAGAAATGGTTTAGGGTTTTGAAAGAGAGAAGAAAAATTTAGAAAATTTTAGAATTTACTATTTTGCGAAAAAAGCTGTTAAAGTCTAACAGACTGATAGTTATAGGAAACATATCGTTCAACCGAGATTATAAAACCAGGAACTACTAAAGAACATTTCGATCAAGCAGAAAAACAACAAGGTACGATACAGTTTAGAGAGAACAAGAGTCAGTACGGGAGCACATTCCTTAAGAAATATTGTAGGGATACCGTCGCTTTGAAGGAATTTATTTTGAGATGATAACAGAAACATTGGCGTACCACTTTATAGGGACTCAGTTATTATTGTAAAGTTAGACGCAAAGATACTCAAGAGTAGAATTTGACAAACATTTCCAAGGAAACCATTTTCTTAGCATATAGAATACGTTAACACCTCAAATTGAAGGAAAACAGGCAATATTACAGAGCCGCCAGTAATCTTCTTTATGCACCGTTTCCCTTCGAGAGTAAGGTAATCATGGGCTTCCCCTTTGCCTCTGTCCCTTGTCGCTCCTCATTTTTTCTCATAGCATATTTTTCGACCCCCCGCTCCGCCATCCATTTGCTCAAGCCTATCAAGTATATCTCGTGCTGTTTTCCTCTGTCTCTCTTTTCTTCTATTCGTCTTGTGTGTATTAGATTCTCCAGGCGCTCCTTCCTTATTACGTGTCCTAGAAACCTCAGCTATGTCTTCCTGATGATAAATATAAGTTTTCTTTTAGCTTGCGTCCTCTCAAAACATAGTTATTGCTCACGTGTTTGGTCCATGGTATCCTCAGCATCCTTCTGTAGAACCACATTTCTGTTACTTCGATCCTCAATTTTATGTTTGAAGAGATCAACCAACATTCGCTGCCATATAAGAACAGATATCACATAGCAGTCTTGCACTCTTTTTTTTTGTTTCTTATGAGATCTCTCTGTCACTCAGTATTAACGTCAGTTTTTTAAACGTATCCTTGTCCATGCCAATGTGTCTTCGCATCTCACTGTTGCACTTTTTATCAGAAACAGTTCCCAGGTATGTAAATTTGTTAACTGCTTTCTTTTGGTTTCCCCTATCTGTATGAGACATTTTGGGGATCCTCTTTGTGATGGTGTCCTCCTACGAGGAATGGACTCTTCTTCTGGTTATATCTAAGTACCTGCGGGACTTCCGGAGAGCAGTTAAAAAGCAGTTAACTGGGGCAGTTATCAGTAGCAGTTAACGACAGTTGACGACAGCTACTATTTGGCAAATACGCAGCGTAATAATACCTTCGGACTTATTTATTTCTAGTTACTTATTATTAACACTTCCTTAGAATATCTTGTTTCTTGTTATAATAATATACTGTTTTGAACATAATTACTTGTTCTGGGTCTTACTTTCGAGAAAAACCGGTCACTACTATATTGTAGCGAAGTTTCGCCAGAACTTCACAACAAATTGGCGACGAAGATCCACAGCACTCTTTTTGGTGATGACTAGTTCGAAGATGGACGTAGAGAAGGGCTATTTCTCTATTGTTAAATGTTGTCTAATATATTACAATCCTGAGAAGAAGGAGAGCGATAAATAAAAAAGTTATTAACGAAAGTCGAAAGCACATAAAAGAATCACCAGGCAATTTAAGAGTCAATTTTCTTGCTATTGGCAGATTTTCCAGTATATAAATACCGAGGCCTTTTATATGCATGCTAGAAAGTTTTACGACAAGGAAGTTAGCCAGAAAACAGACAGTTCATTGGTAGCATTTGAAGAATTTAAATTAGTTTCGCAAAGACTTTCTGGAGAATATTTCAAGTTTCGACTCGACAGAAGTTGCAACTTATTCAACGAATATTGAAGAATGAAAAGGTGTGTTGATAATTTTGTTTACTCATGTCTTTTCAGGGTAGCTTCTCTTTTATAATGGGGTTCTATATTTATTTGTGGATATATATATATATATATATATATATATATATATATATATATATATATATATATATTAGTCATTCCACATACAAGTCTGTTTTGTTGTATTACAGCTCATTATCCGAACTCGAAACTCGTTCGATTTGGTGTCAATCCCTAAGCTATCGGCGCACGGAATAAGAGAGCAGACACTTTAGCGTAATATACATATGTAGTATGTACATACGCTAGCTACTTGAAGAACTCACTTGATAAGTGAAGAGTATATATATATATATATATATATATATATATATATATATATATATATATATACCTTCTGTTCGGCTGATGGGGAGAGATAATAGCAAGGCAATGTCGTCCCAGTTCATTAGAGAGACAACAGCAAGGCAGTATTGGCTCAATCTATTCTCTTTACTATCTGTTATTTAATTTTATTAACACTCATAAAAGCTCTTGCCTTGTGTTCACTCTTTAACAGTGACTTTCTTTATTTTTGGGAATAATTATGTCGTCGAGTAGTGAAGAATGTATATATCTCCGCTGTTATAATAGAGGCCGTGTATATTTATGTGTATACATTAGGTCCTATCTATCTATCTATCTATCTATCTATCTATCTATCTATCTATCACTTTCTGTTCCTATCTATCTATCTATCTATCTATCTATCTATCTATCTATCTATCTATCTATCTATCCTTTTCCTTTTGTTCCTATCTATCCTTTTCTGTTCCTATCTATCTATCTATCTATCTATCTATCTATCTATCTATCTATCCTTTTCTGTTCCTATCTATCCTTTTCTGTTCCTATCTATCTATCTATCTATCTATCTATCTATCTATCTATCTATATATCACTTTCTGTTCCTATCTATCTATCTATCTATCTATCTATCTATCTATCTATCTATCTATCACTTTCTGTTCCTATCTATCTATCTATCTATCTATCTATCTATCTATCTATCTATCTATCTATCTATCACTTTCTGTTCCTATCTATCTATCTATCTATCTATCTATCTATCTATCTATCCTTTTCTGTTCCTATCTATCCTTTTCTGTTCCTATCTATCTATCTATCTATCTATCTATCTATCTATCTATCTATCTATCTATCTATCTATCTATCCTTTTCTGTTCCTATCTATCCTTTTCTGTTCCTATCTATCTATCTATCTATCTATCTATCTATCTCTATCTATCCTTTTCTGTTCATATCTATTAATGTAGCTATCTATCTATATTCTGTCAAGCTCAGGAGGGTTTGGATCGATTTTTTTCATGTCTTAATGTAGGATACTCAGTAGTATGTACATCAATATATATGTCGCTGTCATTTTCTACGGCACGGGCCCGCACCTATATTATAATAATTTTCACACTCTCTCTCGTCAATGGTGATACAAACTGGCCATAATGCGGCTTTGGGGATGTCCACTGTTGATCAGTGCACCGTCTTTAAGCGCTACTGAAGTACTCGCACTTCTAACTCTCGGTCAGAATCTGAGAACCGCCAACTCTGTACCCTCTTATAAGTCAATGATAATTAAAATCAACAAAAAATCAAGAATTCATTCAATAAAGCTTTGGAAGAAAAGCGAACTAGTAAACCATATCCTAATCAGGAAAACAAAAACTAAATCTCTATTCCTGTTCAATGAACATGGACGGATTGCTAGCCGTGTGAGACTGTCTACTACAAATAATTTGTTTATAGCACAAAAGGATGGGCGCCTTTATGGATACACCATCTCTAGAAACGTTGCCAATTAATATTCGTAGACACCTTCCAGGACAAGGAGGAATTACTGGATTATAAAAACCTCTCTGGGGGTTATCCCAGGACTTTAAATCAAAGAAATTGTAACATAAAATTAGATCACTCAATCAAATTAAAATTTATGAAAAAATTGTCGATTAATATGAAAAAAAAAACAAAAAACAAAAAAAAAAAAAACGAAAACAAAAACATATAAAAAAATTATATAGAGAATAAATCAAATAGTATAAGGTTATTGTCAACGGACCAAGATTTGAAACTATTAGGAAAAAATATACGAAATAGGAATTACGACGAAGTTATAATCATACATACAAAGACCGAGATAGATAGATAGATAGATAGATAGTCACTATTCTCATCCTTCTCTTACCCACTTCCTGACACCCTCTATAACCTGTCATTATTTATCATAACTTTCCTCCTATGTAATCCACTGCAAAACAGTGGCAGTAAAATGCCTTGCTTGGAGCGATATGATCATTAAAAAAATACACTGTTACAGGATAAACTTTTCCCTTCTTTTTCTCATGTTTTTCATCATTTGAGAGCACACCTGTGGGAGTTTTCGGTGGAATGTTATATCAGATTTTCTGTACAAAAAGATGCAAAAACAAAGATAAAATTAGGAACACTGAACACTGAACACTGAGAAGTGTCCTAACAGTAGATGAAAAGTGTGACACTGAGATCCGAAGGGAAATCGGCAAAGCCAAATATGCATTCCAGAAACTAAGTATAGCATTGAGAGACAGGAAAATTTCCCTGGAAGCAAAGAAAGAGAGTACTGGATTGTAATGCGATGTCTGTTCTTCAGTATGTCAGCAAATGCTGGGCAATCTTCTCAAAGAGGAAGGAGAGACCTGAGGCAACCTAAACGTGGTTCTACAGAAATATGCTGAGGATTCCACACGTGGGCAACACGTGAGAGGATGGAAACGAAGAAACTAATACTAAACATCAGGAAAATGCAGCTGACATTTCTATGGCATGTGATGAGGATGGAGAGCTGGAGAATCTGACGCTCACAGGTCAGATAGAGTGACAGAGAGACAGGGAAAAGTTGCGCATAAGATGGACTGGGGCAAATGGATGGCAGAGCGGGGTTTCTAAGGGGTAACAGGAGAAAGAATGCGAAGAGCTACAAGAGGTAGAATCGCCGATTGACGCCAATCCAATTCAGTCGGGTTTCATTCCTGGGTAAAAAGCAATCGGCGGTTTAAACGTACTGATGAGCTGTGATACTGCGAAACGGATCTGTCTGCGGATGACTATTTACGCTCTCACACCCTGATTGAACACTCTGGAAGAAATGGTAGACTTTGGAAAAACAGTAGCTACTCTAGCATCTACGCATCGTTCATTTAGTAATGAATTCGAACCAAATTTTTTCCTACCAGCCATTGTTAAAATAGCAGGGTAAACTGGATTCTCTAATCCTGACTGGTAACAAGTCCCGGAGAAGGTTTATTCTGAATTTTTTAAAACGTAAAATTTGACAAAAACTACTCCACTATATTTCCTCAAAAATCACTGCAATTCACAGAAGAGAAGCTGTGGCGAGCCATAAACGCCTACTTACTGAAGGGAAATCTAAAAAATATCATTTAATTTATAAAGTAATCAGTTCTTAGACGGTATGTCTTTTGGGAGTTATTTTTTCTGACGTGCTCTGATTATCATTATGATGGTGAAAGGTTCCTTAACATGCTTTTTTTTTCTATAGTATATAGTAGCTTTTAAGACAGATGTTAAAATATAGTAAAGTGAATATCACAAGCACATCCAGAGCCCGCGTTACTATAAAAGGCGAACGACTGTAGGAAGTGTCCGGTTTCAAATATTTGGGAAAACCCTCTCACCACTGGCGTATGAATATATGATATATCACAGGCTAAAAGTCTGCCTTCTGACGCCAATTCGGTCGGGTTTCAATCCTGGGTAAAAAGCAATCGGATGTCGAACCGTACTGATGAGCTGTGATACAGCGAAACAGATCTGTCTGCGAATGACTATATATATATATATATATATATATATATATGAAATGATTTGTTTGAACATTGTTTTTTATCGATACTCGCATTTAAGTAGATATTCTATTTTTTAATTAAACTGTATTATATATTTATAGCTACCGGCCTGATTTATCGTAAATAATCAGGCCGGTAGATATAAATATATAATACTTTTTAATTAAAAAACAGAATACCAACTTAAATACGAGTATCGATAAAAAATAATGTTCAAACAAATCATTTTAAATTGTCGGTTGTTTATAACCAATTTTCGTTAATCTTCGTATATATATATAGATATATCTCGAAATAAAAGGCTTTTACGGAAGATTCGAACTTGGAATAAAATAACAATGAAATGTGTGATGGAAAAAACGCACACACACAAATGTAGGAAAAAAATTATGAATAGAAAATAAAGCGCTAGAGACAAATAATATGGAGCTCCAACAACGAGATTGGATCTAATTGTGAAACCTTAATTAGAAAAATTTAATCTACTGTTCGTCATTGTTTTTTCTCGGTTGGAGTCCGTATAGTTTTTCAAACCCCGCCTATGCTCTCCTTTCCCACCAAGTAAATTCTGTTTTTGCTGTTAATATATACTAGTGGAACCCGTGGAATTACCACGGAAAGATAATAATGATTTCCTGTAAAAATTTTACTTTGTCGCACTACTAATGATAGTAACGTCTTCAAACATAAAGGTATTGGATAATAAAATAACGATAACACAGAGTGTAATTTTGTTAAAATATCTATAAAAGTAATGTTCATAGAAGCTACTTTACTGTAATCTTATATTATATTAAGCGGCGTATGCGCAGACCATAACCAAAATACTGTACGCTATTTTGTGAGAGATTTCGAAAGAAAAAGAAAATGTTGCTTTTGTATTACTGAAAAATCATGGCTCCTGTGTCTATTGTAAACAGAAAAGACCAACTGAGTAATGGCCAAGGACGTAGAGGCCAGATATTTCGTTATTAGGGATACGACAACAAACCTGCCTATCTTTACTATATTGTGCAGTACGCACACACATATATACACACACAATTACTGCTACAAACACCAGCTTAAGCTGCTACTGCTACGGTAATGCTATAGTCTCTCTTCTTCTACTCTCTCATTCTTTACTACCCTTCCGTTTGGCAAAGGTGAAAGAAAGGCTGAGGAGAGTAGTGTTTATAGATTTTAAAAGGTAGAGAGGAACGAAAAGCTCGTGTAGAGAGTAAGTGTAACGAACTGAGGAACTAAGTAATTAACTAAAGAAGGAACAAGCAGAATTATTATTTGATAATTGTTGTTGAAGTGCCGTCTACATAGGGAGAAATACTCAGCGCTCTCACTAAGATCAAGAATCATACCTTACTTTTGAATTAGCTTGTCCCGAGTACTTAAGGTTCCACCATATGTGAGCACCTGTTAAATAACAGAAAGTGTGCTGATAATTTCTGTGTTGACTGGTTCACTGTAATGTTCTGGTCACACTCTGTATTTCATCTGAAAGTGCTGGAGGCTCTTTATATCGGATCTCACAAACCTTCCCTGTGTAGACAGCGTGAATGTTAGTTGGGGTTCGCTATCATTTTTCTCTAGCACTTTGCTTTATGTTCATAATATTTTTCACTATATCTGTGTTTTTTCCGTCACACATTTTACTGTTATTTTATTCCGGTTTCGCTCCCGCTCTTCACGACTCTACGAGAAATTCACTCCCGTAGAGGCCTGAACAGCTTGAACGAAACCGGAAAAAATGTTTTTTTTTCGATAATTAAATTTTGTATTTACAAAAACGTCTTCATATATATATATATATATATATATATATATATATATATATACTATAGTCATCCGCAGACAGTTCTGTTTCGCTGTATTACAGCTCATCAGTACGGCTTAGACTCCGTCCAGGATTGAAACCTGGACCAAATCGGCGTCAGTCGGCGATTCTACGACTAAGCCACGAGCGTCCGGAAGAAGACGGCAGACTTTTTAGCGCATATAAACACGCCCAAGAGCTAGAGTGCTCCAATTCTTTATCGAATGAGCGATGCGTATATGCCGGGGTAGCTACTGTTTACAAAGCCTCCCACTCTTCCAGAGTGCTCAATCAGGGTGTGAGAGCTTAAATACATTGCATTTGACTACATGGTTTTGTTGTCATTTCGCGCTATCCCGCGGTGTGACGTCATAAAACCGCATCGCAAACTTAAGAACTGCGTTTATTATTTTTGGTAACTATTGCCGTTGCCAAGCGGAGTTTTATGTCAACACAAAATAAAATCGTCGGTGATGGTGGATTATATATTTCAGTTTAAACTACCTCTCTGAAGATGGCTCATGTGAGCCGAAAGCTTAGAAGAAAACCAATAAATAATTATCCAAATGTTGGAGAATTTTTGTCTTTATTTTCAACTGAAATTTAAGCAAAAATACGACGTTTAGAACGGCTCATGATTAAACATAATAGACATTCATTGTCTCTTATATTTAATAGCATATGTTTAGAAAAAAATATATATATATATGTATATGTTCACCTAACGGATCGTCAGGGCAAGCCGACTTGACCTGACGATCTGTTAGGTGAAATCTAGGTAGGTCTGTTGGCTCTTAGATTTATTCTTATATATAAGAATAAATGTGTGTGGTATGTTTGTTTTGGAGAATGATGGTCAGAAAAGTTTGATATATGTCTTGTGAACATAACGTCTCTTTTTAGAAAAAGATATGCAATGGGATCCAATCAGTTTAGTCCTGTCTCTATGTACCAATTATCTATCTCATTATGTCGTAACTAAATATTGATCATGGTAGATTTTTTTTTTTTTGCAGCCAACAGATTCATAACAAAAAGTTCATACGATGCTAATAATCCTTGTAAAATATTTAGCCTGTACTTAAGCATAAATAAGTTAAGAAAAGAGAAAATAAGAATGAATGTGTATTATTCATTTCTCTTGTGAAAACGTTAACTATCTTGAAAGAAATCTCAACTTTGTTCTTTTTCTAGATTTCTTAAACAGCTGTTACGTGGTTGCAGTCCACCTCAGGGACATCTCTTGGGAATAGTGTCATTCACTGGAAGTCGATTAGGAAATAAAACACGTTAATAATAAATTAACGAGGCTTGCAAATTATTTTTTTTATCTTAGAACTAATAATTTAACTGAAACATATAGCATTTAATACCTTTATATATATATATATATATATATATATATATATATATATATATACAGTAATGTGCATAAGTATTAGGACAAGAACTATTATATCTTTTATAAGGCATATTGACAGGAAATAAGCAATTTAATACTTTTCTTTGATTTACCCAAGAAATGCTTTAACAAGAAAAAAATACTTGTTACAAAATAAATTTAATGTTTGGTATAATGGCCTTTTGCTCTTAAATAATAAAATAATTGCGACAATTTACCAATCGCACCTCGCATATATATATATATATATATATATATATATATATATATATATATGTATGTATGCTCTCTCTCTCTATATATATATATATATATATATGCTCTCTCTCTCTCTTTCTCTCTCTCTATACCTACCTATATATATATATATATATATATATATATATTATAGATATTATTTAGTATAATAGCCTTTTGCTTTGATCACAGCCTTCATTCTGTCAGGCATTAATATCACAATCTTCTTCAATGTATCTAGGGGTATCTCCTGCCAAGCAGCTTGTATTTGTTCTCAAAGTGTGTTTTGCGAAGTAACATTATATTTATCAATTCGAGAGAGGGAAATAAGAAAAAAGTCAGTCATATCCAAGGAAAATAGAATAATGAGTTGTTTCAAAATAACTTGTTTAATAGAAAATAGGAAAAACTAAATATAACTTCTTTTTAGTACATTTCTTTTGCACCTAGTTTTAAATAATCAATATTTATTAGCAATTTACTTGGCTTTTCACCCTGTATTTGAATTTCATTAACGTTTTAAGGTAAAACACCCCTGTCCTAATACTTTTGCACACTACAGCCAGTGTGCAAAAGTGTTAGGACAGAGGTGAATTTAAACTTTATTTTGATGCCTCAAAAAAGATAAAATTATTCTTACCCTATTACTTTTGCACAGTACGGTTTATATACATATATATATATATATATATATATATATATATATATAAAGTGTATCGAGGCAGTAGATAATTTTCTGAACATATACTGTTAAATATAACAGACTATGAATGTCTATTACGTTTAATCATGAGACGTTTTGAGAATCGTATTTTGGCTCTACTTTCAGGTGACTGTTATCGTTGCATAGCAATGTTTTATGTCGACATAAGATAAATCATCTTTGATAGTGGATGTCTTTATGCTAATGTCCCTGTAATTTCTCGGAAGATGATTCACGTGAGCCGAAAGTTTAGAACCAGCGTAATAAAAATAATCCAAAGATTGGACAATTTTGTCTTGATTTTAACCTGTAATTAAATCCAAAATACGATGTTTAGAACGGCTCATGATTAAACTAAATAGACATTCATTGTCTCTTATCTTTAACATTATACGTTCAATATATATATATATATATATATATATATATATATATATATATATATTGTTACAAAGATGCGTTTATATATAAAGAATAATATTAATAATGTCTAAAAACTTAAAATTTACAAAATGGGATTCTATTGAGTCCTATTTGTTACTATAAAATTTTTAATTCATGAAGTAGTTGTAAAAATAGGGAAATTAGAAATAGAACATTTGGAAGATACTAGAATATTCCAGAAAAATCTAGAGAATTCCAGATGATTCGAGAAATATTCAAATTATGTTTTAGCCCCTATAAAAATATGATTTGGGAAGAGAGTAGTTAGTTGTTAAAATAATTTGCTGACATTATCAACTCTGGCCCGATTCAGGATTTGTATATTCAGCTGAGAGAATCTCGACTAAAAGTTGATGACAAACAAAAACCTGAAAGAGAACCTCATGGAACTAAATGGGTAAATAGTATTTTTTGACTCTTTCATTGACCAAACAAAAAGTATTCTTTATATACACATTTGAGGCTTCTGGATATCAGTGGCCTTGCTGATGTTTTAAGAAGCGTGAAGCCACCTCCTAATTGCTGTTTTTCCTAGGTCTACCCTGACCCGAGGTGGTATAATTTGCTAGAAACCCAGCTATTGGCAAATATTGAACTTACCACAAAAAAGTGCAATAGTAGATTTTTATAGTAAAATGATCAACAATACATTGTTAGTCATATAATAATCAATGAAAAACTAAAACTATTAAAATACAATTTCATAGTCACATTACTAACAATAGATTTTATGACTTACAAACCATATATCTAAAAAAAACCCCAAAAACATATATCTGAAAAGATATACATTTACTCTAAAAGAATATAATTACGTACAAAAAATTAAGGTTATGGCATTGAATAAACAGTCATTCAGTTAAGTGCCATACGTGATACACACTTTAGGGGGATCATGTCTCGAAAGAGATATGACGCAGTAGGTTTCTATTGTTTTTTGCGGTAGACTGTTTGCCAGGCAAGAACCCAATCTGTCTTATTATTTAACCCATAACTGGAGGGAAAAGACGGATTAAGTGAATGCAAGGAATTAATAAATAGAGATAAACAGGAGATAAGTCAATAAATAGATGTTGACATGCCGCTAAACAAGGTCAACCAACCAATATACAGGGTGAAAATGCCATTTTTAATTTTTAATTTTCCATACGCGTTGCATGATTTTGATTTTGTCAACTGTATAGTCGGGTAAGTTGGGCAATATATGTAAAAAAGAAAGAAAGAAGACCAGCATGTTGCAATTCAGATCGCGAGATCTGGAGACGGCATGATTTATTACTTGGCATTCGCACCGGAAGCTCCTGTACGTACATTTCAGACTATTTTGCTGTCAATCCGAGGACAGTGCACAGTATTCGAAAAGAGTCGCATGAGTCTAATGGTGATTACGAAGGTACGGCAGTTCGGGAAACCCTATAATCGTTCTGATAAGAAAATAACTCCCGAATTTGATACTGAGGATCTCAGATTCAAGACGGAAACCTACCTTCCCTGCCTTGAGAAGGTAATTCTGCCCTGTGTCAGGAGGATGGCTGCTGGCAGAACCTATACGGCAAACTAAACTTTGCACCACGCCATACATGTAGGAGGGTACTGCTATGGATATTTCTGCGAATACGTCACCCCTTATACATGGTCACCTGACTCCCCAAACTTCAACCAACTTGATTATTATGTGGAAGGCGTAGATTGAACTGAGGCCAACAAAACACTTTATAATAGCAAAGATGAAGGATTGTGACAACATTCACCAAATTAAACAAGAAGACCGTCCAGAATAATTGCGGGAGATTTTGAATTCTTCCGGAGTCTGTGGTTGAAGGCAATGATGTTTGTATTACATACATTTCTCCTTAGTATTTCAGGATAATTTTATATAATTTTGGTTAGCATATCTGTCAAAATGAGATGTCAATGTTATTTTCATTATTGCGTAATTTAGACGACAATTTATTCATCACACATCGCACACACACACACACACACACACACACACACATATATATATATAGCATGCCTCCAATTTTTAACGCATTTAATCACGATGTGCAAGTTGAAATCGCCCCCAAAAAGATGAGAAGCAAGACAAGCTTTTTTGCTTTGACACATTGCTTTTTTTTTTAAATAAAGGTTGGTGCATCGGTTCAGCTTGTCTTTGATTTTTTTTCTTTGTAATGCAATATATATATATATATATATATATATATATATATATATATATATATATTGTTTTTCAGATTCCTTATAAAAACTTTTTCTTTATGTAACCATAACAGTGTAGTGTTTTTAATGCTTGTATAGAGTAAATATCATTTTCAAAGTATCATTTATATCAAGTCTAAACAGCCTACCATGTGTAAGCAGGAGGAATGAACCCTTAGTTCAAACATGATCTCTCTATAATTATATTGCTAATTTTATGGTACTATTTTTACCTCCCTTATATTAGTCGTTGTTCACGGTTTATATTTTTTATCACCGATCGAGTCTGAAGAACAAGGTGACATACATAATCGTCAATTGCTTTATTGTTGTTATTTGTCCGATTCCGAGGTTGTGCGTTGTGGTACATTGGATATCAGCCCGGTACGAGAAATCAGAGATCCGAGTTCGAATTCTTTGCATTTACTTACGCATAAATACTCTTCAGGGGAAAGGTATTAATCCGATGCTTATCTCTCTTGCTATGGGTTAAATAGGAGAACAGATTGGGTTCTATAGCTCTGATTGGCAACCAGTCTACTGCAGAAAGTATTAGCAACCTACTGCAGGAAAGTTTTCTCCCAAGTCAGTCATGTATCTCTCGAGACATGATCGCCCTTATCTGACTGATAAAATTTGGCACTTATCTGACTGATAAAATTTGTAGCGGACGAACTTAAGTCACTGGTGCCTCCTCAACAGATGTTTACTCGTACAACCAGACTGGCAACTGGGTCCCACCCATTCACAGGTTAGCCAAATTCTACCCCTGCAGCTTCTTCTCTCGTACTTCCCGCCTGTGGAACTCGCTCCCGTATTCTTGCTTTCCTGACGGCTACAACCTCCAGAAATTTAAATGCAAAGTCAATACTAATCTACTAACCAATGGACTCTAGCTCTCTCCCCACCCCAGTATAACCTTCCCTTTCTCTCCACATATGTATCTGTCATCGCACCTCTTTCTCAGCTTTCTATTGCTCCTTTCTAACTAGTTTGTACTCCTCACTCTTTTCTAATTAATCTTTTTACAGTTATGTAGCCCCCTGCACATCAGTGGCATTTCCACCTTGCTCGGGGTGAAATGTTGAAAAAAAAAAAACTTTAACATTTTACAGTTCGAATGTCTAAATGTTACTGTATATTCTATGCTAACAATTTTTTCACAGGAATTTCTGGCGCGTGACAATCTTCGCATTTATTCTTCCTAAACAACTTTCATACTGAAAA